>VWZK01018633.1:259613-300274 GCA_013396935.1 Baryphthengus martii | reverse complement strand
TGCGGTGCCAGGGGCGGGGCTGCCGCTCCAGGGGCGGGGTCTGCCGTGCCGGGGGCGGGGAGATGCGCAGCTCCTGGGCCCGCTGGCCCCGCCTCTCGTGGCCTCAGCCACTCCGCCGTCCTTGGATCCTCGGGGTGTTAAAGCTTCTGGGCGGGCGTTTCGGGGCTGCTGCCCCCGTGTGCCCTCCGGAGCGGTGCAGTTTCACTGACTCACTAGCAAACGCTTGGCCTGGGCTGCTGGGACCGTGTGGCGATTTGAGACAGGGCTGTGCGCACACAGTAGGAAAAGTGTGCTTGCTTTTTATTTTTCTTCTAAAATCCTATCAGCGTGTGCCCTGCATTGCCTGAAGGCGAGGGGAAGATGCTGAAGGCCGAAGGCCTGCCAAAGCTTGTAGGTTTGGTCCTGCCCTCCTCACTGGTTGTGATGGGCTCTTGGTGTGACCGAAACCCAGAAGTAGTCTGGGTGCAGTTCCCAGACGGCTGGCAGGGCTGCGCCTGTCCTGGGCCTGCCTGGAAGGGAGTCGGTGTTCTTCACTGCAGCCTGTATGGCACCGTCATTTCCATTTGTGACCAAAACAGTACTGATAACACCCTGATGTTTGTCTGTTGCTGAACAGGGTGTGCGTGGCATCGAGGCCGCCTCTGTTTCTCACACTGCCCCTACAGTGAGCAGGATTGGAAGCGGACACAGCTGGGACAGCTGTGCCCAACAGACTCAAGGCCTCCTTCCGGCCAGATACCATCATCCTCAGCAGTAAAGCTGGAGGCGTGCATGGGGAGTGGAATTTCCAAGGTCCGGGGCAGCTGGTGAGAGGCAGTGAGTGACTGCCTTTGCATCACGTGTTCTTATTTTAGTTCTTTTTTTTTTCTCCCTTCAATTATCAAACTGTCTTTATTGCACCTTAGGCATTTTTTCCTCCTGTTTTCCAATTCCCTTGCTCTGTGCTACTGGGAAAAGGTGGAGAGGAGTGAGTAAGTAGCTGGTAAGTGCTGGTAGGTGGTCAACCCACCATGATGACAAAGGAGGACCTAGGAATTAACAAGCATGTAAAATGGAAAATCGGGGAAGTGTCTGTGAGCAAATCAGTGAGCTAAATGCTGATTTATTCTTAAGGAGAAACATGTTTCTCTGTAGTCCACAAGAAACTCTTAATGAAATCTCATCTTCCGTTGTGGTCCTAGGTTTTGGCAGAACTCACTCGTAATGGTACTGTCATAGTCCTTCACAGACCAGATGATTAATTTATTAAAGCTGCTTTTCTGTGCTAGGCTAGCCTGGTAGTCAGATACAAAAGTTGCATTATTGTGGGTTGGTTCATGTAAATTACATATCTGTTCAGTGCAATAGTTATTAAGTCTGTTACTAGTATTATTGTGTTATTAAGGGAGACATCTTAGGTTTCTGCTTCTGTAGGCCTCTTGAATTTCACAAAGACTTGTCTCTGCCTTGTGTACAATGTAGGATTTAGTATTTTACTATGAGGTGTGCATAGTTTCTCATGAAAAGCCCAGACACCCAGCCCTGAAAGTGACTGTCTGCTGAAGAGGAACTGAAAAATAATTGGGTGTCAGAAAAGCTTGTTGTCCATAGATGATCTTGTATCTGCCATGCTTACACTATAATATTGAAATGCTTTAAGTTGTGTTAAAAAGCCTAATCAGAATTGGGGCCATCTAAGGGCTGGCAACATATTTACAGATACGTATTACCATGTCACCTTACTTAATTTCACAGGACGTTTTCAAATTTGAAAAACTACAGCATAGCACTTCGAAAACTTGATTTCCACCAAACCAGGCTGCCAGCTGCAGCTGGGCAGAACTTGTGTTTTAGGGACAACAGGCTTTTTAACGCTTTTGTGTAATTGAGCTCATCTTGGCAAAACCTGTCATCTGAAGCTTGGCTCTTATGGGTAGATAGGTACCCAGCCTCTATGATTTTAAGTTTTCCTTTCTGCTGTGAGAGTGTGGGTAACACTCAAGAGGCGACGTTTCTGCTCAGGATGCAGGCCTCAGGGGAAGAAACAGAGGTTGGTGAGCATGTACAGGTCCTGTCTGGCAGCTGCCAGCGCGGGGGCCACTGGCAGTGCTGGGGTCCGAGCCGGCAGCGCAGGGCAGTCATGGAGCCCTGGGCTGGAGAAGGCCCGGGCTGGCAGCACGGCACAGGGCGGCCTGCAGAACATCATGGGGCAGCGGCACTCTTCAGCAGGAGACCCCAAATTGTTGGCTGCCTGAGAATTAAACAGTTCCTCTCCAACAGGCCACTTCAGACGCTGGAAGAGGGTGCAGAAAGGGCTGCAGATCTGGGGACTGTGTTGCTGCCTTTAGTGAACGCACCACACGCCCACTCACGGGTGGGCTCTGGACTGTTCGGGTTATAACCTGTGAGAAACCAGATGCTACTTGTGAGCAGATCAGCAGAAGAAACACCTTTTTTTTCCTGGTTACTTAGAGCGACTAAAGGACTACATCACTCTTAAACTAGGAAGAGAGGTGTTTAAAAAAGGCACACACTTTGTATGGGGAAATTTTCTTTGTTTTTAATTTACAGCAGAAAGAATATAAAGCATTCAGAAAACATTTTCCATATTTTAAGGGCAATTCAAAACATTTTGCATGGTTCCAGCAGCTGAGTTCTTCAACAGATCCATTGATTCAGTGATGCTTTACATGCACGGTTACAAAAATAAAACTTACAAAAGAGAAGACATCTATACTAGTTTTACATGCAAGTCTTGGGGACCCCCCATTGGGCACCAACTATTGTGTGGAACTGCCATAAGCGTGCAACCAGAGAGGGGGTTCATGTTATATTCTGTATTTCTTTCACACAGTATTACTGCTGTCGAATGTGTTTCACAAAGGAGCAATTCCATTATCAGAAGACAGAAGATCTGGCTCCTGACACTTGGGAATTTGAATTTTCCCGGAAAGCTGCACTTACTTATCTTACATGAAAATGTAAGTTCCACAACCAAGAAAAGAGTAAGCAGAATCACTTCACTGCGGGGGTAGTCCTCTCACTCCCCGGTGACACACGGACGGGTTATGGCCTGACACGACAAAGCACTTGGAAGCTGTACTTGGTTCACGCATGCGAGCAGTTCTGTGGCGCCTGTGGAAGCGCTCGCATGTTTAACAGCAAGTACACGCTTAAACATTTGGCTGAAGCAGGATCTAGATTGGTAGATACACCACCAGGCCCATGGATCTGGAAGAGTAATTTGAAATAGCTCTGTATATTACTGATTCATTTTCTGTAAAGACAGGGAGTTTAAACATTTCCACTGAGGTCACTACTCTTGTTAGGAAAAGGTCAATTCTATATTATTACATATTGGTTAATGGGAGCAACATTTCGGTTTCAAAATGTTGAGGTTCTTCCAGTATTAATACAGAGCATTTCCAATTTATCCCAAAGGAGATTCCTCGGCGTCTCTGGTTCCGTTTTTCTATGACAGGAAAATTTAACAGTTAAGGTCCCAATTCCGTACAGTAAATTGAGGCTGCGAAGCTGCCCACAGGCACAGTGTGAGCGCCAGGCCATTCTTTTTCTTATTTTTTTGTTTTCCCTTTTTTAAAATTGAATCAGGTCATAAAGCAGCAGTTCAGAAATGTACAAGAGAATTCTGATAATGAGCTATAGCACATCTACTGTAATTCAATGCTGGCAGTGAAAAGAAGTAATTAAAAACAGGTACAATTATAGAAAAGGCACCAAGAGCACTGACCCCAGTTTTTTTTTTTTGCCACAATCTTTGTTTTTACTCTTCTTTTAAAGACACCAGTTTAAAAGCTTCTTATGTGTGAATATTTTTAGGCTTCACAACAAGCCTTGTGTTTAAACATTGCAGTTGGTGGCCGGGATCAAGCAAGAACAACTATTCCAAAACTAACAATCGCAAATTTACACCAGTCCATTCAGAAATTTTAAACTGCCACGAGCAAAACAAACAGACAGGAGCAGTTTCTGATCTCAGACACATGTACATAACCCACATAACAACATGGACTTCAGGAGTTTCTTCCCTTACATTCCTGTGTAATAAAGATCAGAACCCGGTTCCTGTTGTTGAGAAGTTGTGACAGTTTTAAATTAGCAGTTCAATTTTAAAAAAATCTAATTTCTTTGGCTCCTCACTATGTGGAAATAGCAATATACCATGACACCCCTACAAGATCAGTTTGCATCTTTTTTTAAGTTTTACTTAATTTTTTAAAATTTTTTGTGCAATTTTTATTACATTTTCTGACTTCCAGCAGGAGATATGAAAATGTGAAACATATTTTCTACTTTTGTACTATTTCTTTTTTTTTTTTTTTCATTTTATATTCATTCTAAGTGTTCTTTATTGGAGTGAGTGTATGGTGTTAAGCTAGATAAGTTTTTTGTACTCTTATGATTATCTGCTTTGCAAAAGTAACTCAATTTTCTTAAGCAATATTAGCATTCACATTACTTGGCACCATTGGCAAAGAAAAAAAAAATAGAGACGGGGGAAAAAAAAGGAGGAAGGAATAAATAAATAAAACCCAACCAAACCAAACTCCTGGTAGCCAAAATCAAATGTAAACATATCCTTTTTTTTCTTTTTTTTTTCTTTTTTTTTTTTTTAAAGTAATGTTGCTCTGCCTTTTTTTCCTAAGTCTAAATACAGTAGCTCTTTTTTGCCATTTAGTCATGCTTTAGCAAAAATGTTCTTCTAAAGAACATTTAAAATAAAGTTTCTTATAGTGAAATAAAGTTTTTGTTTCATTTTACAGACCATAGCCACTAATGCTTTGCTTTGTTCATTTCTTTTTCTTGAGTTCATGCACATATCTCTTTGTTTTAATATATACAGTATGTACAAACAATACATCCACACTCTTCTCGTTCATTCAGACAAAACTATACAAATAATAATTTTATCTTGCCAAGTTATTGACCCTTTGTGAATAAAATATTTAGTAATTAATCAATATATTCCCTTTCAAATATTTTTTTCTCATTTTCCATTTCTACCTTCTATATATACAGAAACTGCCCAGATTTAGATGAAGTAGCCAAAATAAGAAATTTACTGGCCAGAATGCAGCACCACTCTGATCTTTAGGTGGTATAAAATGTCCAGGCAACATATGTATGTGACTGCAAAATGACAAAGAGGTTTGACAAGGACTTAAGATAAAAAGCTACATGTTTTACGAATTAGTTGAAGAACTTAATTAAAATAATAGTATGTGAAAGTAAGGCTAGAAAATAAAGTGCTGAATATGAGAGAACGTACATGGCAATTGATATGTTTGCAGGTTCTAGTAAAAATACCAAAAAAACTTTTTAAAACTTGCTTAAGCTGCTCTCTCTGTTCCTCATGCATTACCCGTTTATCTCACACACCGACCCCTCCTGTAAGTTCCCACGGGATGTATTAAAAACCTGCAGATTTAAAAAGTTGCATTAAGTGTGCTGTAGAGATTGAAATAAAACAGAAAGGACAGAAGTGCGAAGGAAATGAGGATGCATGGACCCAATAAAGATGGATTGATCTAAGCCCCTCCACTGAGACTCTCAAAGCTTCAGTTTCTTGGAGATGACTGACAGGTGCAGGAACAGCATTCTTGTGTTGCTTGTGCATTCCCACCTTTTCTCAACAATATTTTTGGTATAATATTTGTACAGTTCCACATGTTGTTTAATACAGCCCTATATGAAAAGGATAATTAATCGCTTCTTCCTTCTTGGAGAATGAAGCAACTCACAATTTCCTCCTGGTGTCTTTTGTTTTCCCCATGATCCAACAGAAGATTGAGTTCCAAGATGTCTTGCTGAACAAATTAAAAGTTGTCCATGAAAGTGCAAATGCAATGACCAAAACATTACTGTTAAAATCCTGCAGCTGGTATTTCCAGAACTGCAGTGGGTACTTTTGTTGTTGTTGTTGTTGCATGTCTCTGCTAAAAACAGAAAATGAAAACAGTCTGAAAAGCAATGTCACATTGCTACGGGATGCTGCTGCGTATCTTCAAGTTCCTTGGCCTTTTTCAATTCTTTCACTCTGAAAAAACAAAGAGGAGCTATATAACACTTCTATTGCAATTCTCTTTCAAGACAGAAAAATCAAAATGATTCCTCACTCTAACCTCCCGTGCAAAAGAGCCAGCTCCCAGAGAAATGGTAAGAGGGTAACACATTCCTGACACCATCAACAGTTGGAAGTGCAAGAATGGGCCACTAGAAATCTGAGACAAAACCCATCTGGAAAGATACACTTATTTCCAGCTTCTGTTGTTTTTTTTTCCTGATCTTTGTAACTAGCCTTTTCCTGATTTGTGTTGTTTGTTGGGTTTTTTTTTGGGACTGCTGTTCATAAACTGATTTTGCAGCTGCCTGCTATTCCTTCTGTTATGGCAAAGGGGCTTCAGAGTGGACCTTTTTCCTGCATTCATCGCTGAAACAGGGACAACTGGATATTGCGCCCAGCACAGCAGGGGAACATCAGTCAGTCATACGTACAAGGGAAGCTCGATGTACGAATCTCACATATCAAAGTGTTTATACGCGAGTAGAAGAATTGGTATGGGTGTGAAAAAAAGAGAATTTGCACTTAACTCCAGCTGCTAGCAGCTGTATTTTCTAGCACCCAGTTGGTAGTAGATTCATGTTTTTCCCCAGTCAGCAGTGGAGGACACTGCATGCCAAGGGAGATGAGCCTACAATATGGAAGAGTCACTCTCCCTACATGTGGCCTGATGGATGCTTCTGTTCTCAACTCTTGAAAACGCATGCTGTACATAACCTCTTCTAGCACCTGTCAGCATAAGAACTACATCATCACTAAAAGCTGAAATAATTTTAAATTAAATTAAAAGACCGAAGAGAAGAGAATAATTTGAATCTCTTCAAGTAAAGCAGAATTCTGCATTGGTGCTGATGCAGCAGCGGTCCTCCTCTCAGGCTCACAAGCTGGCGATGTGTCAGTGAAGGCTCCCAAGTGCAGAGGAGCCAGAACAAATCCACAGGGACTTCCCCTGTTGCCCCTAAACCTGAAGGCCGGTGCCCAGCTGAGCTTGAGGCAGCCTGGCTCTGCCTCCTCTTGCAAGGAGCTGCTTTCTGCAGTGCGACCCCCTTGCCACCTGCTTCCACATGTCTTCCCTCTGCTACAGCGAGAGGAGGACCCCTTCCCCCCACCCCAAAAAGAGAAGTAGAATGCAGTCTAAATTAAGGTGATTTAGCAAAGCCTGTACGTGCCTAACTGATGCAGCAAAAACTGGAAAGGACAAATAACGAAGCTATGGCACGAAGAACTGTATCAGAGCTGCAAGTGCGTGTAACAGAATCCAACCAAGAGTGAATGAATTTAACAACACATAAGTAACCATAGATAGTAAAGGATGTCGGGAGAGCCAAGCAGCAGCAATGTCAGTTTGTAACTTCTGTACATAGATTTCCACTCACACATCCTCTTTTGGCTCTTGCTCCAGTCTGCTAATATAAGGATATGATGAAGGCTATAAACTGACCTCCATTTCACTGATTTATTTATTCATTTTTCTGCATGTACTATTACTCAGAATCACAGTCCAAAAGGAGCTGACTGCTTTTAACATTTTTGTTTCAGCTGACTCAAAGCTCTAGCACTCAATGGCATTCTCTTTTATTTGTGGAACTGGGGGAAACAGAAGTCAATGAATAAATCTCAAAAACCAATACACAGGTCAGACATTTGCCAATTACCTTAATACACTGATCTGCTTGAGAATATCACGTACGGAAAGACAGTGGGCTCTGCTAGTCCAAACACACATGCTGTTTTCAGAGCCTAAAGACCTACATTCAAGGGGCCAGGGCACTCCTCGGACATTGCAGTCCAGCAGAGCAGGGCCTTGATACAGCATTCCCAGATACCAAGAAGTGCTCCAACCCCCAGGCTGAGGAAGAGGCAAGGCAGCAAAACAGCACCACTGGTTCTGAATTCCTCCTTAGGGAGTGCTATGCCAAGCCCAAGTGCCTGCTACAACTTTACCGAGAAATGTTGGCTCTGCCAGCTGGTCTAAAAGACCCTGCTGCAGTGCGGGGAGCGAGGGCTTCGGCATGGCACTAAGGCAGCAGCTCAGCCCCAGCCGGCGTGACGCAGTGTGATGCTGCCTGATGGGCAAGTCCAGATCATCTTTTCGTTACAGGAAACATAGGAGCACTGGTACGGTGAACTGCAAATGCTCACAAATGACAAACTGTCTGTCTTCACTGAATTTAGTTTTCTTTCTTTTCTTGCAGCGGAAAAGCAGCCTCTCCCTTGAAATTAGTACTAATATTTCTATTACTGCACTGCTCAGAAGCAGAAGGTGAGCCAAGATCCCTGCTGTGCTAGAAAAATCTATGCACTGGACAGTTTTTAAGGCTTAGATTTATTTTATTCAAGATACCATCAATTGATGCGTGATTTGCAGTGCAACTTCAGTACTGTAACAAAATTACCCTGTTATTATAGGTCTCTTTCTGAGAACATGCACATTAGATAAGCTGGTGGCTCTTTCACCAAGACATGCTATACCTTAGTTTAGCACTTCAACATGCAAGGGCTACACTAACAAAGCACTTTTGCTGGAAGAATGCAAGACATGCTTTGCTGCAAACTTCAACCTACAGCATGCAGTATCTGTACTGGTGCAGATCTGTTGAATCTGTTTAATTGGAACACACATGCCAACGGAAGTTAATTGCTACAGCAGTCAACACTTGCACTAGTACAGATCCTATTCAGAATACGCAACACTTTACTTGGTCAAGGTTGGTTTACAGATTTTCAGGCTTATAAAAATGTCGCAAGTGCAATGATAATTACTGCTTAAAAAAACCACAAGCACATACTAGTACAAAATTTCCCTACAGCAAACTTACAGATTTTGAAATTCTTCATGAAAGATGCTGTTTAGTGTGTAATGGCTTAAAATGAACCCTGCGTTCCATACCAGTTATAAACTAAAGCCTCAAGATCATGACCATCCAAATTTATTCTTTTTTTTTTTTTTTTTTTTTGGTATTAAACTAACCTCTATGTTCAGTATACAAAATCGTGCATGCGTTACATTAAAAGTGGGAGTGCGGGTACGCACTACAAGTCCTTTATTTATATAATACATTGCCCAGTGGGTATGAAGACCTCACAGTCTGCAGCTGACAATCTCTCCTCCTCGCTCAGAAGTGCCAGCGCTGGGGACTGGAAAAGTCCTCCCTTCTCCTGGCAGCTGGCTCGAGGTAGCTCAGCTGTGGGATCTGCACCTCAGCACAGCCAGAGTGGAGCTGAGGAACCTCCAACTGGTACTGGTAACCAAGCAAATCCATGGCCAGACTGACACTTGGGAAGCACCGAGGTGGTGCTGTGAATGCCCTGCTTCTTCCCCAAACCTGAGCTACACAAGAAGTGCCAGAGCCAGTGTACGCATCAAACTAGATACCAGACCACAGTGACACATCTTTTTTTTTATATTTAAAATAACTGTTCTTAAACAAGCCTCTGAATTGCTTTATCAAGAGAACCTAAAACTAATTAATTCTTTATTGGACTATCTGTACTGCAGCCTTTCCTGTGTCTTAAAAGTCCTTTTAGTCCTCACTTTAATGCTTCTTTAATCAGTGGTACTTTGATTTGAATTTATTACAGCAATATAAAGTGTCAACATGAGTGTGGAGCTGTTATTTCCTCTTCATTAATAAATCCTGTCAATTTTCAGGTGCAGTTAAAAATGTAATTTGACCAGGGGAGAATTTTGGACAACTTACAACCCCTGAAAAGAGAAATCCACTGGGTACATGCTGCTAGGAGAGCTTAAGTGAACAATACAGCATTGTCTTCATGCCAGAGAGCAATCTTCCTTGATTCATATTTTCCCACTCTCAAATTCTGGTAGGGGAAGAGGGCCAAAGCATAGCATTTGCAGTTATGAGCATTAATAAACTGCTCTAAGAAAGAGAACACTACTGGCATTTATAGAATGGCACAGAGGAAAGAATGGTCTTAGAGAAGATGCTTCAACTCGGTTTGGTAGATTTAACAGATTTTTTTTCTTCTTTAAGTAACAGAAAAAATGAAAGCACTGTGAGAATAAGTAATACCAGCAGGCCACGAGCCAATGGATGGTGCACAGACCTCTCCAGAGGTCTACAGGCACTGGTATGCTGGTTTGGATCACTTCTGCAAGTGCCTCCAGCTGCATGCGGACTGGAGGCGAGGGCAGTTCAAGGGGCACACACCGGAAAGGGTAACAGGCTCTACCTGTTGCAAGACTCCAAACAAGAAGTACCGTTCTGCTTCGGCAGCTACTGAAACCATTCACAGAGTTGCAAGGATTGTAAATGTAGTTTTGCACTGATGAAGCCTTCAACAAAACCTCCTGAGATAACATTTCCTCTAGGCAGGAAGCACCTCTAAGGGACAAAGTCATTCCCTCAGCAATTGCTGAAGAGCAGATGGACGAAAAAAGCACGTGCAATACAGATGACCACTGATCAGGTGTGTGAATTGCAGCCATGGTGCTGACACACAGAAAGAGAAAAGATGATTTTAACTGTGAGCTTTGAACCCTGACACTTGGGAGCTATACACCAGTTCCCAGGCTGCTCCAGCCAGACAAACCTTCTGCCCTTCAAACCATGTTACTTACTTGGACACCATACAGGAGGTTGCATCATTATGTGCGGAAGCAATGTAGAAAGCAACAGCCCCAGAAGCGAGCAGCAGCTCCTCTCCCCGCACGCCCTCCCCAGTCTTGGATGGAAGTGTGTCAGCAGATGAATTAGGCCTACTTAGAAAAAGTTACAGCAGACGATGGCTTCATGGGTATAGCGTAACACAAAGCTGCTTCATCAAATTTACTCCATAATGCCCAGCCAGGGAAATGTTTAATGAATCTGAATGCTGAAGATCAGTGTAAAGGACAGGGTGCAGGAGCCAGAAGAGGCTGTCTGGCGAGTTACCTGTTGCTCTGAGAGCTGAAATGGCCTGTGGGACATTTAAGAAAAGGGAGCTCTTGCCTTTTTCCAGATATCTCATTTGGGCAGCAAAACAAAAAAGACAAAAAGGCCCAATAAGAATGACACCCCAGAGCACGCGGTCTGCGATTTAACACACACATTTGAGCTCCAAATACATTCAGCCCCTGAAAGAGGTAAATGAAAAAAGAAATTACTTTGAAAACTTTTGTTCCAGGTACAGTGATGCATATCCCAATATGGTATTTTCTCACATTGTCCTGAACTCAAACAAATGGGACTTTTCAATCCCTTAAGGTTTTCCCCCATTCTCAACCTTACTAAGAGACTTAAGAAACCAAGTGGTTAAATGCAATGGCGGCTGCATAGCACATATTAAAAACACACAAAAAAGTACAAGTCCTGGGTGCACAGGAGAAGGAGGGGTTTTGTTCCTGAAATGCCAAGGAGGGAAAGGTATGCAGAGAACAACAAAATTTAGTAGAGGTTTATTCAGTATGAAATAAAGTTGTACTTACCAGAGAAACTGACTTCAGGTGTTAAGATGCACACTCCCCAAACTGGAGAGCAGCATTTAATCAAACCGTAAGAAATGGGATAAGGGGATCTATTTTTAAATGAAAGATGCTGTGAATGAATACATTCTTTATTGCTCATGATCACAGATAACAAGTGCTCTTGTTCTGCCCCAGAGAGGACAGCCGTTTCACTGTAGGCAAAAAGCAATTCCCTAGCCTAGTGGTGTGAAAATACTCACTCCTCGGGATCTGCTCCAGATCACCTGCCTACCACGAGTACATCAGAGAGGTCCCAGTGCAAGTGACCATGTGCTTTTGTTCATATCCTGCATCTCGACTTTGAACAAAGCTCTCCCTCACAGGAGGCTACAGCGGATGGTTTAACCGATGAGCACAGAACATCTGTGTAGCTGAAATCTGTCCACTGGGGGAGGTTCCCCTGAGATGAAAACTTACATGAAAACAATAGTAACTGGATTTTTTTTTTTTTTTTTTTCTAGAAAGTATTTTAACTTCTGCTGCAGAAAGACATCAAGTTTTGTCTCCTGTGAGTTGGCCAATAACATCTCTCGTCTCCCTCTTTACTGATTGTGGTGTAAAGTAGTTCAAATACATCCAGAAAAATTAATTAAATCAATTTGAAAAGAGGTTTTCAAACTGAAACATGAAAGCAAATGCTGTGGTCATTTATCTACACACAGAGACTACAGAAGCACGGTGTCCATGTACAGAATACATCAAATTTGTGTATTACAGACAAGCATAAGTTTGCATGCATTCTTTCAGCATGTATGGACATGTCAGCTTGTGCATATCAGAAGGCCCGGAGATACTTTTCTTATGTGCATGCACGCCAGCAGCGTATGCACACAGGTTACTATCAGACTGCAAAGCAGCAAAGAATCGTTTGCTGTAACAGATTTCTTTTGCAGAACAACAGCTAATATATTTTGTGATCGTTCATAGCTTATGTTTTCCAGTTAAGTACAGAACTCCCTGGAGTCAACAGTCAATCCCCCATCGCTTGCCACTGAAGGCAAAACCTGGAAATGCTACTGAACTTCCAGAATCTCCTTCCTGATTTCTCATATGCTGTTATGTACACAAAGCCTTAAAGTGCAACAACTATTTCTCCTCCAGTTCTGATGACTGGCCCGTCAGCTGCACCTAGAGCAGAATTTCCATATGGTATCTCCAGAGTGTGCCCTCTGGGCCGGCTTTTTCAGCTTGGTTCAAGCCCAGGCAGTCATTCACAGGCCGTGGGCCTGGACCCTGCTCCTCTTTACAGTGCCCTCTCCTAGTGCACTGACCGGGAAACACAGGTCAATTTTAGTGCATCTTGAGACTGCAGCATGCAGCTACTCTCTTAGTAGGAAACCTAGCCTTGAATGAAAAGGCACAACAGCACAACTGTTTTTTTTCTTCTATGTTCAAGTGATACAATGCACACTCTTTTCATTTTGGACTACAACTAGCCCACTTTAACATGCACATCTTAAGGTTAAATTATTTTTCCTATTCATAGAACAAAGGTCTTAAAATCTATCTTCTGTCTGGCATGCCAAAGGTACACACAGTGCTGCAGGTGGAGAACGCTGCACAGTGCCAGCCGGTGCCGCTGCCAGGGCTGCTGCACGCAGCACGTGGGAGTGCTCTGCGGGCATTGAGAGCCCACAGGCATCAGGGCAGGGCACAGCAGGAGCTGTGCTGGCACACCTGCACGCAGCCAGACAAACCCACCAAGCAGGAATTCTCTGGAGAAGAGAGACTGAGAAGAGAGCACCAAACCTGCAAAAACAGAAGTGGCTGGAGACAGGAGTCTACTTTGAACATCTAGCTGCAGACATGCATGTGGGCTGTGGTCCATGGCTGGCCAGACAACACCAGGAAAGACTGGGATATCCTCAGTTATCTCTGGGTAGAGTTAGGGAACAAGTCTCACCAGGAAGCTCCCTGCTGCAGCATGAGTCTGAGGCAGCACAGGAAGAAAACCAGTTACTCTGTCTCTTCTCTTCCTGCAACCCCTATCTAGCATCAGTTTCTTAAAATTCTACCGCTTTCAAAAGGGCTGCACATCCTGGACAGGACTGTTGCATTTGGCTTTTGAGCAGAGAAAAGGCAAGAGCCGATGCTTTCACTGTTAGGGTTGGCCTGGGTGCAACATCTCGGCCGTCTCTCCCACCACCCAAAGTAAGTCGGGCGGCCGTGAGGCTGGCTCTGCACTTCCACATCAGAGCTCTCGGGTTTCTGCATTAAAATGCCCACGCTGTGCTGTAGGGGCTGAGGAGCTGCAGCTCCTTGCTCAGGCTCATCTTGGGGCAGGAGGAAGGAGGCTGGGACACTGCCTGCCTGGGAGCCACGGAGCCAGCTCTGCCCTGCAGTGCACTGCTCTACTGGCTGCCAAATAAAGTGTCACTATTAGTCTGCAGCATTCACTACTGTCCAATGCATATAGGAACTGAGCCCAAGATTAAAGATGGTTAAACCTGCTAGCGTTTTCCCACATAAAAGTAGACACTTATGTCCTTAAAACAGAGGCAGGTTGATTTACCTAATCAGATTGACTTTTTTTTTTTTAAGTAACTTACAGTGAATTTTAGTTTCAAAACCAAATTATATTTTTTCTTCAAAAGGCTTTTGAAACTAGACACACAACTGCAGACCAAAAATTACCAGCCCTAGTTACACACGAAGCATCAGGGTAGTATAAAGCCACCCAGTCAGTCCACCATTATGAAAATACAAACTATTTTTACACAGTCACTGAATTAACCTGTGCTAGTTGTAAAGCACATTATCATATGTGCTAAGACCTGGAGTTATATTCTTCCAGGTAACAACTTCACAGTATTGGTGTCTCTGCAATCAGCAATAACGTTTCTCTTCATCGGGGCAAGATCTATGAGTGTAGCACTTAAAGAGTTAACACATATCTGGACCTTTAGGCCCATTTCATCCAATTCTTACTTCATTTTTCATTAGTAAAGATCCCAAATTGTTATTTGGAAAAAAACTGAGAATATACAACAAAAACCAGTAGCATAAAAGTCACAGTTTGAGAAGAAATGTCACCAGCTATTGCCTCTTTATCAGGCTCAGTAGTTAAACAAATAACGATGCCTCCAGCCGGCTCAAGTCCAGTTCGTATTCTCACTTCTAAATCATAAAAATAATCTCTGCAATTCAGAGTCAGTAAAACTCCATGACCAACAATTCCATTTTCTCCTCTGAATGTTCCACTGAAGCAGCACTCCAGGTCATCCCTTCCTCTGCCTCTCCTCCCACTACTATTATGAGTAGTAATAAGCACACAAATGGTGTTACTTCCAACTGAAGGTTTTGACAAAAACCCTGCCCTCCTACAACTTCTCAAATGCAAGATAGTACCAAACAGTCTTGCTGGCAGCTCAGGCATGTGACTCGAGAGCCATAGCGTTCCCTGCACACACAGGGACTGTGACCTGCCATGGGAATCCTTTGGCATATTCCCACCGTTTGGGAATCAGTGCCCACTGATGTGACCAAGCACAGCGGCGCAGGGACTCTCTTCGTGCTGAGAGTGAGATTCCCAACAGAAGCCCACTTGGCACGCACTGTAACATTTAGAGCACCTTCATTGCAAGTTTTCATTTTCCTTCCCACTATAGATTAACAGCTGAGAGAAGTAGTTGTCAAAAAGCTGGCTCCAGTAAGGTAACCAGACCAACTTCTAGCGAATAAGCATTTAGTGCTTAACCACCTCAGGGAGTAAAAAGCAGTGTGAGGAGCTCTTCTGCTTCTCCCTGGCTCAAAGTAGGAACAAGGTAGGCTGCATCTGTACTGCAGTTTTCTATGATCTAGCCTGAACGCTGCAGCAGTCCCGTGACAAAGGACATCATTACTCATTGAATGGATGTGAGTGCAGACTTCACCAGGTTCCAAAATCTAATAACAGCCATTTTGGATACTCAAAAAATATCCCACCGACAACGCCACCTAAGCATGCCCATGATGAATATACATATCCTTTTTCACAAATTCATGCATTGGTAACATCTACTGCAGAGCTCTGTCCTATTACAAAAGCAGCAGTGTTAGTCATTGCAGTAGGGTTAGTTTATACAGGATTCTGTTTTATATAATTAATGGAGGTGAAACTTACTGGCATATCTTGGCTGCAGCCCCATGCAAGCAAGCAGAAAGCAAAAATATTTAAAATGGAAGAGAGGAACTGGCTAGCAGGCAGCTACACTCACCCTTTTGTACAGCCTATGGTCCACCAGTGGGCTTCAGATTGCAAAACAATACCAAAGAACTATTAGCACACACATGGCAATAACCGTTACCTTACCAAGGCTTCACTGTAGGGAGGAGGAGACAACAGTTCTGCTTGCCTGGAGAGAAAGAGCCCTTCCCACTCCTGCCTACGGGACTCCTCCTCTTTACCAAGGAAGAGCAGTCCTGTGTTTAGGTGTTTTAGGGCAGGAAGTAATAAGCAAGTATCATAAACCAAATACTGTCATCCTCATGGCATTTCTAGCTGCATCCTGCCTTCCCTTGCAGCGATCACCTCTTTTCTATCTCATTCCAAATGATACTCCATGAAAACCGCTGCAGATCATCATCACAGCCTGGCAGCTGTGATTATTATTATCTAGCCAGCATAGATACCTCTCAGAAGGGTAAAAATTTCCTAACAATCAGAGAATAAACAGGAAATAGGAAGTTAGCTTCCCAGTGCAAGCTGACTGTATGGACCATGTGGATTCAGCGCAGTAAAACCAAACCCACTTCAGAGCTCTCGCATTTCCTTGCAGCTCTCAATGTATTGTATCTGGGGATCAGTAAGTAGGTGGAGTCCTTCCCAAATCATTAACTACACAAACCCTCACTTCTGCCTCACATAGGACAGCATGCCAGGAGACGGCTCAACTCGCGGTAGGTGCATAAGGGCAAGTTTGGGTGAAATCAGTAAAGTACCAGACAAGCGGTCTGATGGGAAAAAGCTGTGCTGGGAGGCCAGGAAGTTTCCGTTCCTCAGTGTCAACAAACACCACTTCTGTGACAAGTCATGTTGATACCGTGTTATGGCTGATGCATGTTTTTCACCAGATTTTTGAGGATATGACAATAGATGGATAAATACCTTTTTTTTTTATTTCTTCAAAAAGTCAAAAGGAAATAATACATGTCTAACCGTCAGAATGACTGCTGCTGATGAATGACCACTTTTGTCTCCATGACACCTGATATTCAGCTACTAGAGCTCCAGTATCTTCTCTAAGAATATATTTGACCAAAATTACATTTTTTTTTCCCTGATTTTCATCAACATCTATGCATCCATTACCAAGACAGCTCCAACGGCAAAACCTCTCTCATTAACTTCCTCGATACATCTGAAATACTGTCTGATCAGGCAACAAGCATAAGTTCAATAGATCAGAAAACACAAGACCAACATGTCTATGCACCCTACATCCTCAAGCTGACAGGATGTTTGTGTTACTGAGCCTTTGCACCAAAAAGCTAATATGCGAAATAGGACGATACGACCATTTAAGCTGTTTTGAATGCTAGCAGGGAAAGATTTTTCACAATTGGCTCCAAGTAGGCTTCAATCGACTTAAAACAGGGAAAAAACCAACCAACCAGATGGTTGTCAGGAGAAAAATGGAATAAATCTTACATAAAAGCTACAGAATAAGCTCTTAATAAGTGTCATTTATTGGTCCAGCAACAGAATTTGCTTGTGGTCAAAAACCTAGGTTAAACAGTTGCTTTTTTCTTTTAAGGTTGAATTTCTGAACTTTACAGATTTACCGCCTTTTCACTTATCTCACTAACCTTACCGTGACAGACTGCAGGTGGCTTTTACAACCTCCTCCCACACCTCTATCAGCAAAACAGGAATCTGCTACAAGATCCTGTTTCTTTTATGTTTCTGTGCATGCTCTTTTCTCTCACTCCCTCAGATTTTCCAAAAATATCTGTAATTTCTATCCTTTGTACTGACAAGGCACTGTGGTTTAACAAGTGGCTCCACAGTGCCATTTTTACGCTACAAAGCATTAAATAACATTAGATGTTAGTTGTTATGGTTAGCCCCTGAATATTAGAAGCTTGGATGGCTGTGTCTCCATGGAGCCTTGGGCTTTCTTAATTACTTGTTTCTAGCAGCAGCTTGCTAATTTTGAGCATTTCAAGAGGAGTGTGAGATAGGGTGCCAATAAGCAGTACTCCTGAAACTGTGTGTAGGGCTGTTAGCCTAAGTACCAGTCACACCACTACCAGCTGTATCCTGTGCACTACATGGGACGTGCAGCTGACTGAATAGATATGATTAGGAGGCTTATATAGAGGTGGTCCTAAACTCACTTAGCATCCCAAGTTTTATTGCTCTATCCTTAGGAAGAGGTAAGCAAGAAAAGTTAAGCAGTGAGGAATAAATGTAATTATTAAGACACAGAAAAGGAAATTCAGAAATCTGGAAGAAGAGCAGATGAGAAGAAAGCAATTCCCTCATCTTCCAGCTGGTACCCCAGTGTACACGCAGCACCAACAGGGCAGATCATAAAGGGGGTTGCAGAGCCAAGCTAGGGAACCACTGAACGCAGCCAGTCTCACCAGGATATGCCTGTGCTGGGGAACGCATGGAGTGGATCTCCCCCTTGGGGCTGAGGGCAAGGAAGCAAAAGGGTCAGTCAGAGTCCGTTGAAATGCTGAAGCAAGTGAAGCTCTGCTCTGTTAAGTAGATGTGTATTGTTTCCAGTACTCTACTTTTCCTGTGAAGTTGTTCACACAAGCAAAATACTTCAATCTGTTTGTCTTCAAAATTCTGTGTGTAATAAATCTCTATGAACACCGAGTGCAAACTAGCACAGGGACCAGCTATCTCTGTATGGTACTGCCAGCCAGGGGAGGCCAAGGGTCCGTGAGATGCTCTCGCAGGGGGATCCCAGGATCACAGATGCAACCTAAGTGCACAGAGCATGAAGGGGTTTGGAAAACATTTGTCTTCACAACTGCTTGCTAGAGCTTTTTTGGCAAGCAGGAGGAATACAAGGAAAGAAGCCCAAACTTGTCACATTTCTAAACAGCTCTGTAAATCTAGTAGGCTGGTAAATCTATGTCTTTTTCAAGCAGATTCTAAATGCTGGGTTTGTCATTTTGGTAAGTCTTGCTTTCATTTTTAGCATTTGCCAATGCCAGAATGCTCCTGGTTAAAATTTGTGTCAATTATTAATATTACACTAAAACAATTTAGATTTCTGATTGCTTGCAGAAAGTACATGACCAGAAATGTATGATCATTTTTATTTCAGAAAGAAAAGCAAGGCTGTTTTGAAACAGTTAACATCTTCAGTGGAAGTAAGTTCCTTTTTTCTTCTGTTGCATGCTAGCCAAGAACCAAGGACAACTTCCCGAGTAACCACAATCGCTAACAAAAGTGTCTGTGGAGACAGACAGGACCTCACTGCTGGAGAAATTCAAGTACTGCCCAGTGTGACATAATCCAGAGGAAGCCTATTGACAATGGATTCTTCCTCCCGCCCTGTGTTTTATTTCCTGTCTATAAACGCCCAAGACCTAAAACCGCCTCCCAGAGGTGCCCAGCAGCAGCGACCTCGCTGCTGAAGAGAGAAGAGACTGACTAAGGCCAAGGACAGGGTCTTGCCCGCAAGCTTCAGTGGTGCAAATGAGCAGGGTCTCACTCTACAAAGGAAACAGGAGACACTGGGAAAGAGGGAGGTCGTGAATTCAAGGCAAGAAAAACTGCTGGAATCATAGGCAATTTAAGCCCTGAAGGTTACTCAACAGTTGGAGACTTAGCATGGTTGAAGTGCATGGTGCATCCTGGACATTGGTGGGAAGCCCAGGGATACAGGAAGTCGTGAGGGATTCTATAGGCTTATGCGTCAGAGTTGGCTCTAAAAGCTTCTGGAAGGTTGACCCCAGAGCCTCCACTGATGGAAACATGCTCATGGCTTCCCCAGGCACTGCCTGGATCCCAATCAGATCTGGGAAGATACAGAAGTTCTGAGCTTCCAGCTGCTTCAGTAGGACACGCTGCCCAACAAACACAACAAAACAAACCTTCTGGTCTCTTCCACATCCCCTGCTGAGAGCAAGACGCCAGCTGTGGCTGTTTCAAATGTATTTGGAATTGGCCTGGAAACTATAAAACCCTCTTTCTTGTCCTCACATTACTTGGCACTGAACCTGCAGGTAAGATATCCTTTCACAACATGAATCACACTGACCTCCTGCAAACTGCAGCTCTAAAATGCTACAAAAAGGTCTAAGTCTTTTTCTAAAATCAAATTTATCACATGCCTCTCTGCCTCTCAGAGCTCTCTTTGTTCAGACATCACTGGGATGAACTATACATGCTTCAAATTGCATCAGATCTGACCACCTCCTGAGTGGATGAAATGCATGTGTGGTGAGAATGGAGGGAGCAGAGTCGGAAACATCTGAATTCCCTTCTGTCTAGGCAAGGTTCCAGTTTGCAACCTGATCATTTATGGGACCCTTTCATTGAAAAATCAAAACAGATGCTCTGCATGTAGCAGAGTGTTGGTAGGGCGGTGCGAGCTGCTGCAGGCAAGCACTTCAGCAAGCCTGTGCAGGTTCCCACACTGACAGGTGATGATTCATGTTCATGCCTGTGTCTGTACTCATAGCTCACGGAGGTATGTGTGGAGTGGCTGATGTGAACTAACTTGTCTGCTGCTCTGTTGGCACATTTCACCTGCCCACATTAAAAAGAACCTGCATTTGATGAGTTTATCAAATGATCCTGTGACCAAACTAGAGGCATTTCCAGTGTACACCAGATGTTGTCACATTCTGCACTTTCCCACATACCATTAATGTTTTGTGAAGCGCTTACACGCTGTAGCTATGATTCAGTAAAGTCTTTTTCAGAATTCCTCAAGTCCAACTCTTAAAGTCACGTGCCTTGGTTTGCTCACAGGTTCCTTACTCTGTGTCTGCCCAATGCAATCTGGGCTGCTTTACCGTATCAGCAATGGAGCCGAACGTGAATCTTTTTCGGCAACAGTCTTAAGTTAAGAGGTTTCATTTTTGTCAGCATACCTTGGAAGCAGCTGGGCTGCTTTATTTGATTAAAAGATCTGTAGTGAGCTGACTTACTGATGACACACAAATACTGTCGCATTGCTCTAATGAAGGGTGGATACCAAAAGATAGCGTCATACCTGTGGCGGCAGCGTCGTAAAAACCGCATAATCTTGCGAGCAGCTTGATCCTGCTTCTTGGTAAGCAGACTGCTTCTAAACACCAAAAAAAAAAAATATCCAAATATTGAAGTGTAGGCAAAACTGGGGAGAATAATACTAAATTCAAGAATAATTATCCTATGAACGCCCGATGTTTTCCCACAGGCCTTTGTCTGTAAATCACAGCAGAGCCCTGATGAGCACAAAAACAATCTATAAAGATCCTGGTAGCATCTAACATCCGAACAGCTCACCTGAGTTTCTGTTGTACA
Source organism: Baryphthengus martii (assembly GCA_013396935.1). Classification (NCBI taxonomy): domain Eukaryota; kingdom Metazoa; phylum Chordata; class Aves; order Coraciiformes; family Momotidae; genus Baryphthengus; species Baryphthengus martii. The sequence goes on along the minus strand of VWZK01018633.1, from coordinate 279,289 downwards.
ATGGTGGCTGCCCGACGGTTTTGCCTCCTCTTCCCACATTCTTTGTAGCTGCGATAGTACTGCTGGATCAACATCGCAGCTCGTCGGCTCTGCTGGAATTTCTTCTGCTCATAATAACTTCGGAATTTGCTCTGGATAAGAATGGCAGCTTGCGTCATCTTTTTATAAAGTGCATACTAGAAGAGAAATAAAAAGAAGGTGAGATGTTCCAATAAAACCAACAAGAAGCAGGCCCCAATGGTGAAAGACTTGTGCTTAAGACATGATGAGAAGCTAATGAGTATTTACTTGTTGATTGGGAACTATCAGAAAAGGGTGATGGCAAATCGGAACAACTGTGAGATTAGGTGCAGAACCTAGTCTGAATCAAGAAAGCAAACATCTGTTTTGCTGCCCCTGGAATAGTTTGACAGGATTCATAGGATGGTTTGGGTTGGAAGGGACCTCTCAAGGTCACCTGGTCCAACCCCCGTGCAGGGAGCAGGGGCATCTGCAACTAGAGCAGGTTGCTCAGAGGCCCATCCAACCTCCCCTGGAATGGTACCAGGGATGGGGCAGCGACCACCTCTCAGGGCACCCTGGGCCAGGCTCTCACCATGCTCCTTGTCAAAAATTTCTTCCTTCTCTCCAGTCTAAATCTCCTTCTTTTAGTTTCAAACCATTCGCCCTTGTCCTGTCCCAACAGGCCCTGCTCCAAAGTCTGTTCCCATCTTTCTGACAGGCCTCTTGAAGCTCTGAAAGGCCCCCAGAAGGTCTCCCCGGAGCCTTCTCTTCTCCAGGCTGCACAACTCCAACTCTCTCAGCCTGGCCTCACAGGAGAGGCTCTGCAGTCCTCTGATGTTTTTTTCAAAAAGCTAGCAGAACAGACTCTACATGTACACGCTCGTGACCAGATCCAGCAGTACAATACTTATGAATAACTTTGGAAGAGGTGGAGCTGATCCTGAGTTGTGCTTCCACTGCTTCACTTTTGTACCTCAGTGGGTCTGGTTAGAGATGAAGCAATTGACTCCACTTAGAGAAATTGATTGTTTCCCCTGCATAGGAAAATTTCCTTACAAATTACAGGATTGGTCATTTCTGTGCAGCCACTGTTTAAAAAGACTCATAACAGCAGGAAAACACACCCAGCTAAGTGATTATAAGGATGGAGTAGTGTGAAGGACTATTCCAAAATGCCAATAAATTAACCAAAACCAAAATACACTTTGTGTCTTCATTTAAAAACATCTTTTAAATAAAATACTTTTGAAAGTACTGAATTTGCTGTTCAGAAGAGTATTCCACTTTCCTAGCACAAATAACTTTTAAACCACCCATTCCTTTTGTCTATGCCATAGCCCAATGCTGCAAAAGTTTTGATTGCTCATATATCCACTTAAATCTAACCATTTCAAATGGAATAACATATGGTTCTAACTGTAAAAAAACCCAACAAAAAGAAACCCCAAAAACCCAAACCCCACAACAGTTAAACAAGTCTAAGATTGAGCCTAAGTCATAGGCAAAATTAAATCTCATTAGAAGTCTGTAACAAGCATCCACTGAACTTGCAGATTTGCATGAGCAGTCACAGACATCCAGGATTCCCTCTAGCATGGTATTATTCCTAGCTTCATGATTCCAAATAATGCAGGCACAAACTCTTAAGAAAATCTTTATTCTACATCACTTTTTCTTTTAAAGCATGCAAGTAGATGGCCACTTAACAGAAACCATACATGCACATGCAGATTTTTAAAAGTCCTTTTTAAGACAGAGATGTAGAATAATATATAGAAATTGCACTCATACCTCTGAACTAACACTGTGTCAGAGGTTTTCAGTGTTTATACTGTTCTTATTTTGAAAAAGTTTTAACACTTTCAAAACTTGTGTCTGTTGTTCCTGGATATTTTATCAGCAATGACTTCTGCTTCCTTTATCAGACAGGTGAGAGACAGATAGCAGCCACTGCCCCATACAGGGTAACGTCCTAATATATCTCAATGAAGTTTTATTGTCTACTGGGGGAAAAAACCCAACATCCAAAAGGCAAACAAACACACACACACACACACACACACACATACATCACACGAAAGCAAAAAAATCCTCCAATACCATCACAGACCACCATTTACCAAATTTCACTTTCTGGAATTGAAGCAGTCATTAGGTGTAGTTGTATTTTACCATTATTAATTTCCACTGACTTTTTTTTTTTTGTCTTTTTAACATTTTTTAATTAAATGGATCAGATTGTGCTTCAGAATTAGCTATTTTAAATAAGAACACTTATGGGCTGGTCAGGGTTTTCCTTGCAATCTTTAGCCCAGATGAGACTTCTGTGGCTGAGTTACAAACCCCTGAATAGAAGGGTTCAAATATGAAACCGTGATGTGAGCTATGACTGTTCAAACCAGTCATCAGCCTGTGCTGATCTCAGCAATAGAGTCACATAATAGAGGAATAAAGCATGTGAAAGAGAAAACAACAGTCACTGGGTAGACTAGACCCCAATATGTCTGCATTCAACTCTAGGGCCCACGTAGGTGATGAGCTGCTCCCTTGTCTCCTCTCTTTCCCACCAGTTGGGAGGAGGATAAACAAAGAAGGGACCAAACCTCCTTGCAGTGGCAAGCCCTTGCTAGTACAGCAGCCTCAGAAAGTTCAGCTCACTTGTGCAGATGGAACAGGACTCTGACTGATACAAAATCATGGGATGGGAGGGAGTTGTGGATGGAAAATTACCCTGAGGACGCATTCTCTCCAGGAAGAGCATGTCTTGCCTCCTGAGTTGCTCTGAGAAAAGCTCAGCTGATTCTAGTATTTGATGAGAGCAAGATGTCGCACAGTTGGGAAATCCATCTTTACAGGAGAAAATTATTGGCCATGAACAATTTAAGACTGGCATCAACAGTCACGCCTTCAGTACGAGCAGCAACGTACGCGAGATGGTGGTCTTAGGAATTCAGGGCACAGGTACATCTAAGATGAACGTTCAAAATGCTTTGGTAGGCAGGCAGAATGCAGCAGACATTGGCTGCATGCGTGGGATAAATGTTCTCCTGTGCTCCCCAAATGCCAAGGCAAAGATCACCGAGTGATGCCTGATCAAAAGCAACAAAGGAAAGCTTGTCCTCCAGAAACTGGCTTCAAAACCCTCCCCGCACTTCAACCCATCACTGCTTAAGTGAGTACCTGTAGAAGCAGAAGACTGTTTTTTTAGTTTCACTAGTATGCCGATATGCTGTGGCACAGCAGCTCCTATGTATCTCCCATAAGGTTTGGTTTGTCAGTGATTTTTTCAACCAGAGATATTTATTAGCGGATACTATTAAAACATTTCTCTAAATGCCAAGCTCTCCTGGTTCATATTGAATGTGAAAGTTAGTGACTCATGGGGAATTGTTTTCAAAATAGTGTTTGTATTTGTATTACCTTCAAGGCTATCCAAGTAAGCTTAGAGAGAAACAGAAAAATACATAGTTAATGTTAGTTCTGCAAATAAAGAATGAAAAAAAACCCCAAAAACCCAAACAAACCATCTTCTTTCAAAAAGAAGCGATCCCAGGATCCAAGACAAAGCAGTTTGTCAAGCAGTTTTTGAAAGGAATTAAGCATCACTCCAGAATGACAGTCATGTGGCAGGTTGAATGTGGACCATGATGCAGTCACCTAACATTAGAAAGGCTACCCCAATAAATGGTTTTGAAGGTTGTAAAAGAGCACAGGCATCTTGCCTTTCACTTTGTGTAACATGCCGCCAGGCATGAGACACTTTGAGTCTAGCACGGTATAGTGAAAAGAGAGACATGAGACCTAGTCCCCACCCTCCCCCCCCCCTCCTAAAAAAAATCCCCCAAAACACTCAACCAAAAAAAAAAACAAAAAGGAAGAAGTATCTTCTTTTTCTGGGGTTGAGAACTCAGCCTAAAAGCATGTCTCCAACTCGAGTCTGGAGAAGAGTTTCAGCCCTGGAACATTTCACCATCAAGCTAAGCATGTGACTTCCCATAGTTTAAAAGTTTAGTATGTGCAAAATAAAACAACTATTTTTTATCTTTGCCTTTATCAAAGACAAAACCAACTTCAATTTCACAATGAAATTTGGCAAGCAACTAGTCAGAGAATAGTCTCACCAGGCTATAGCGTGCATAAAGGCCAATATGGAATACATCATTGCCCTTTATCTCATAGCAAAAATACAGGTATCATCACAAACAAAATCCTTTCAAAGTTTCCCTCCAAAATTAAGATACGGACATGTATTTTCTTCCCGTTTCAATTTTGCCTGAGCGGGACATTTCATTACTGCATGCTGGAAAGCAACACAAGAGGAACAGTGGGATAATTCCCATTACAAAGTGCTGAGTTTGTGGCACATACGTTATGTTTCATAAAATTTCACTTCTTTGATTACCTGTTTGTATTTTCGGTAGCAACGCTGAATAACAGCAGCAGCCACCTCTTGCTGTTCCCGAAGGGGACGACCCTATGTGGAGAAGGAAAGAAGCAATAAGCAGTCAGAGTGCACCAAAAAAGCAGGGCAGATGACGCTAAGTGTCTCACAGCAGCTTGCAGGGCACCTACTTCTACAGCTTGTGTCAGTGCTACCCGGTCTGATTCAGCACTAGGCATTTCCTGGAAAGATCTCTACTTTCAATGCATGAGGGACAAAGCCTCAAAATCGATCTTTACACCAAGCGGGTGACTAACCAGAACCTGTGGGCTGTATTTTGAGGATATGCTTTGTGAGTGCTGTTCCAGCACAGATGTGCTATGGCATGGCATGCTCTCTCCAGTATGGTAGCTGCTGGGTAAACACCAACAAGCAAATACTAGAAGCACTGAAAATGAGATGACAGAAACTGTATTTTTGTCCTAGAAATTACCCACATTCTGTTTTGTAGCAAATTACTCTCACACCTAACAAGGAAGACACTGGATGCTTTGGCCACATACCTTGTATTTCCTGAACACTGTCTGGACGAGTTTGGCAGCTTCATAGAGTTCTCTCTGCTCATGATCAGACAGAGTTAACTGTGCAAACTCGTTTTCTACCTTCTCGCTGGTGGATGCACTCAGAAATTCAGACCAGTCTGCTGCCGAGGGAAGGCTGGGTTTCTCGAAAGCTATTTCACTGATTGGTGAGCCTGCAGGGCTCAAGCTGGTGTTCGAAGAAGGGGTCAAGGGTTCACTATACAGACTTCTGAAATACCAATCACAGTAGGAATTATTGGCTCACAAAGCACCTGGGCTGGCATCACATAAGGACTACAACATTTCTGAGTTCAAGGCAGAAGCTCATACTCCCCTCCCTCTCTCCAAGCAACATCCCACATTCCTGAGCCTGCCTGTACCACACTGCACAGGCTTGGCGCTGGAAGAGTCACAAGTCAGACCTTGTGGCTGCTTCCCTCTCCTGCCACATGCACACCCATTCTTCCATGGATTTGTAGTTGTGCTGGCAGCAATACGTTTGACTGCAAGAGTGTGGCTGGATTTGGAACATTAGCACTGAGTGCCACTGAGAAATAGCATCAGCAGGCTGAAGAATCAGTGCCTGCTGCTCTGCATTCAGACCTCTCAGAAATGCAGAGCAGCTTCACAGCTCTTACTGACCTTATCTGTGCAGCACTCGGCAGGTGATCGACGTCAGCAAGGTAACTGGCCAGCCAGCTCATTGTGGTGCTCATGGCAGCACTGTCCGTTCTCTCCACCAGTGGCGACTCCATTGGCACAAAATTCTCCCGCTTGATCCTGTCAGGCGTAGCTTCAATAATGTGCTCTGCAAGTGTCATCATGTTCACCTGCGAAAGGGAGAAGGAGCAAACTTTTGCTGCCTGTATGTTACAGCCCAGCTTCAGACAGACTGCCCCATTTCCCCCAAACCTGTGGTAGCTGGAGTCTTACCATTTGTCTTGGCATTGAAGAGAAATTCATTAACCAAAGCTCATTTGCTTTTCTGTCAGTTTTGACAAAGCACCGCAAGGTTCACATTTCCCAGACCTATTTTTCTTTGAGTGTATGGGGAGCCTTAAGAGGTCTGGTGAAAAGTTTATGTCACTGGACCTTTGCTGTACTGACAGCTGTCACTACTATCTTGCTTCCCAAGGAAAAGCCATCTTGCCACTCCTTCACCGAGATGTGCAGTACAGCGTGACAGGACGATAAAGGCACCTAAAGAGTAGTTAAAACCCTTCAGACCACAGCTTTGTCAGGAATCCTTCTGAACCATATCCCTTGGGCCACCAAGGTTCACAGGAATTTTTAACACAGAGAACAGAAAACAGTTCTTCTTTTGCAAGGACGTGCTTCATCCATTTCACACCAGCAAGAGAAGAACATTTAAAGATGCCAAGGCAGGGCATTGTAGGCTGTGCTCCCATCACACCTTTTGCTCAGAAGCCCAAATGCAGTATCTTTACCCCAGTGACTACTTCTCATCTGACTGTCCTGCCTCTGTTGTGTTTTTATGTCCTGTATTCTGTACCTGGAGGGATTTTTTTCTTCCCCAAACCCACTGTCTCTCCCCTTTTACACTCCTATCTCCTTGCCTTTTGAAGTGCAGAGGCTTGGCCTGCATCTTCCTAGGGACTGCTTCCCAGTTCCAGAAGGACTATGGGAACACTTTAGTATCATTTACTGATGTGACCAGGAGGTTCTGTTTTTTCCTTTTGCCTTGCAAAACGGCAATCGATTTTGTGCATTCTGTACACTGTTGAAGCGTACATCAGTGCATGAACTAAATGCTAACCATTAGCCTTTGTCAGGCTGAAAGGATACCCTTTGGAGCTGGAAAAACGTATACACTGACCGCATGAGCACCTCCTTTCACAAAGCACAATTCAGAGTCTCTAAAAGCCTGCACAGAAGTTTCTCATAGCAGCACAAACTGCTCCTCTGTGCAGCCATCATGTTCTCAAACTGCTGATCTTGGTGCTACAGCTGTTTTTACCTGCAAGTCATCCATGTGGTGTAAGCAGTCCTCCTCCCCTGCATTGTCCCTGTAGGACAAGAGCTCTGCATCCACCATCTCCCTATCAGCCATCATCAGCACATTCATCTGCTCTCGCTGGCGTAGCCGATGGGCTACAGTGTCCTTCCCCAACGCAGCGCTTTTCTGGCTTCCCGTCACCTGCACTGCAGACACGCCAATATAAATGTCTTTTGGGTTCCATTTGATGCCTGCTTGGCTGCCAGAGCCCCGGTACCCAGGACCTTCTGGGATGTGCTGGGAAAGCTCCTGGCCATAGTCCCTTATCGCTTCACTGGGGCTGATTGTCTCAGTGGCAGATTGCTTGGAGCTGGAGTTCTGCTTCCTGCTGCTCGGCTGTTCCAGGCTCAGCGCAGTGGAAAGCAGCTTCTCTTGCCGGGCTTGAAAATATTCAGGGCTCAGCTTATGTTTTTTGGGCGCGGGGTAGTCTTTCTGACTCTCACTACTGTAGTAACTGGAAGGTTCTGATCTTGGTCGTCTCAGCTCTGGAAACAAACAGATCAATGGTCAAAACAACACGAAATACCACGATTGTTGCAGGAACTACAACAGCTTCTGCCACGGAGCTGCAGGTGGAAGTTTGTCCCATGCTCTAGGACACTCGATGGTACGTGCAAAAGGGAGCAACAATCATGCAGGGAGGATACCACCTCAACCGCTCTGAAGAGCCACACATCCTTCTAACACAGGCATCCACTCCTCTTCCCAATACTTATACAAGAGTATGGAGCATGAGAGAGCCCCCACAAGAAAAGAATGAAGCATGGACAGCAGAGCTACAGGTGGCATCTGTTGACCAGGTGAGCTCCTTGCCCCCAGGTTTTCCCATGTCAAATGTTAGCAGAGCAGTGCATGCCCTCGGAGTTGTTTTACCTGTGTTTGTACTGGAAATCACAGTGACTCCCTTCTGAGGCTCCTGTGAGGCAATAAGCTCACTTTGCCACTGGGACACCCAGCTCTCTGTATTGGACTCTGTGCTCGAGGGGCACTGAATCCTGGGGTTTTGCCCAAGCTGCGTTTGCTCATCTCGCTGTAGCTGCTCCAAGCACTCCGCCAACTTCACGTGGCCCCGAGACCGGGCAATGGCCAGTGGCAGCCTCCCAAGGGAGTCGGGAATAGAGATGGCTCGGCGGTCCCACTTGTACAGCACAATAGCCGCATCCATGTGGCCCAGGGCACATGCCCACATCTAAAAGAGAAAAAACAATTGATCTATTGGGTGATCTGCCTTCTCCTTCCTTTCTTGCTAGTGCAGTGGAGTGTGGTCCCCAGCTCATGGAAAAATGACTGATGAGCAAAACCGTAATATGCTTGCATTCTAGCAACTGGCTTTTATAAATGTCCTTTCCCAACAAAAGGCCATTCCAGAGGATGAGATGCAAGCTATTCTCTCCTAGGACAGAGAAATCTCTACATGCCAATTGAAGTTGACATTTTGACAGTTTCTTACTTAGTAGTAACAAATGTTTTTTGAGTGTGGCTTTATTTATTTTTTTTTAATTTTAGACACTAGCATCACTGCAGAGACAGAACAGCCTCATATGCAAAGGAATCTCTAAGATCAGAAACCTATATACAGGACTAAAGGCTGGGAACAATAAAATTAATGCTGCTGTTGTAAACTGGCACTTCTGGTTCCACCTGCTTTGGCTTTTTGCTTGTCTCAATTCTCAGTCAAGATCTCATGATTCCAGCGACCAAGATACCGTAAATGCCTTTACAACCTCTACAGTCAAACAGAACAACTTAAAAGAAGGCATGTGAAGTCCTTTGCCCAGCACAGTAGTGCAGACTAGATTTTGGGTAGAATACAAACCAGAACCACCTGTATGTTCCCTTTCCTCACGTCACTCAATGACAAGGGTTTTTCTGGGTGGTCTCTTTCAACCAAATGCCCATAAGCTGGTAGTGCCTTACCATTTACACAGCAAGGACACATAGAAATGTTTATTCTTCAGGGTGTGAAACATACTGGGAAAATAATGCATAAGGAAGAACTCCAGAGGGTCCTCAGACTCTCTCTCTAAGTCTCTCTCTGCTCTTACCAGAGGAGTGCAGGAGAAATGATCCACATTCAAAGGGTCAACTTCCAGCTCCAGATCAATGCTGTCTGCATGTTTGGTGCTGCAGAGGAAACAACAGAACAAATGATGCTCTGTATCCACCTTAGGATCGTTGCCTAAATGCACAGCTTTACCCAAAGCACTATACTGCAAAAAAGTGGCCACGTGCCCATGAGACACATATTTACTACAGATGGTGTCCCCACTACAGACTTTAAGAGCATGATGCATCCAGTGATTGGACTCGCTCTCTCAAGAGACAGGTCCCATCAGATCTGGGTACAGGAACAAGTTCAGGGACATGGCTGTTTGTAAGGGACAACCAGAAGTCTGGATGAAGCAGAGCTTAAACATGCTTCTGCCACACCTTTATTAACACCCAAGAGTCCAATGGGCTGGATCTTACCGCCATTTGATGAGGGTCTGGATCAGTGTAGCATAGCCCTGGGCAGCGGCTAGGTGGAGCAGTGTCATTCCTCGGAAAGTCTTTGAATGGATCAAGTGTTTGGACTTTGCCCAGCAAGCACGACTCATCATCTTCTCGCACACCACCACCACGCGGCTTTCAAAGCAGCTGCCCAGTGTCCCAGTCCCAGAAACGCACTGAAACACCACACACATCCCAGTTTAACCACTGAGGGGAGGTGCAACCTGTCCATAGCAGGCAGTCTTCCACTACCGGAAGTACTGAGACAGTGGCAAACATAAGTTAAAGCCAACTGCTGTTAAACACACCCAACAAACCAGATTTCTTGTTTAGCAAAAACTGTAGTCCTTTCCAACCCTCCCCAAAAACAAACGCTGGTAAGAAAGCATAAAGCTGCCATGTCCGGACACAGCAAGGTTCATACCTGCACCTGCGTTCCTCCGTTCCCACTCCCATTGCTCCCACCTCCAGCTCCTTGTTTGTGCTGCTGGGAGCCTGTCATTTCAGCCATTCTCCTCTCCATCTGCTCAAGTCGCTCCAATATTGACATCCTGAACTGGTTATCTAGGTTGGAGAAAGCCGGAATAAAGATATTTCCATGGAAAGAAAGCTCATGTTTTGTTAGTGTACTGCAGGACGCCACAGCCATCCTGGATGTCACGCAGATTTGCTCTGCTTGACAATGCACAGGGACACATGCCCTGCAGCATCTCAGCTCCTCAAGTTCCTGCAGCAGCCCTTTGCCTGCAATTCTAGAGAACTTAAAGAAAACAGAAAAGTGAAAAGCGCAGGCAGAAGATGGACCCTTTCTCTTGTGATTCTATCTGTATCCACACAATAAAGGTCTAATGTAATGTTAACTTCTTTGAAAACAGAAGTAAACCCCAGGCAAGTATAATAATTCCTACGGCATTTCAGTAGGATCATACCTGTCAAAATATCCTTCATTTTAGAGTTAATGCCCCTATTATATAGGAGTCTTGAATTCAGGTTGGCTTGCCTCCTGAAACCATGCAATAATGGTACCTGGAGGAAAAACACTCCTCTGTTTCCTTCTGTGCTTAGAAAAAATGGAACCTATATAAAAGCCCTTGCTTCTTCCCTAACAGGCTTCCTCTCTTGGAAAGCAGCTTCAGCCAAGTGCCAGAAACAGAGCTACCAGAAATCACAGAGTATGGGCACTGCTAGTCTAGTACCATCATTCTGAAAAGCAGCACAACTCTTGAGCCCTCTGGTCTCTACAGAAGTCTGTACAGAAGGGCTGTATTAGTTATTTTCTCCTCTCTGCACTGTAACCTAGCACTATGGTACAGCTACTAATGTGTGAATAGTGGAGCAGGGAGATTTAGATAGATTAATAGGGCACTGCTAAACCTGCTGCTGTACAGATCAACTCAAGCAATCTTTTTAAGGCCAGTCAGTGCAGCTCAAGTGGCTGCAAACACAGAGGGCTCCTTCTGCCTTGTGACCCACAGGGGAGAAGATTCATGCAGCTTATGTGAAACTTGGGCAGGCTAATTTTGTGGATAGAGAACATTTAATGAATCTTGCTATCGTGCTAACAGCATACATAATAAACGGGAAAAGATAACCCTCATCCTTTGTGGTTTCACGCACCCATGGAGATGATGTGGTGGCGCAAAGCACCGATAACCTCAGAACAAAGCCTATGGACAGTAACAAGAATCGGTGCATCAAAATGAACAAGTTCTGATCCAAGTTTTAAAAAAGAAAGTCTTCTCCAAGTGAGCTGGTTGCAGGCAGAGGCTTCCCTGGAAGGTTGCAGGAGTACTACACTCTGCAAGGCACAACACTCACTAAGAGGGTATCGGAGAGATATGGATCTCTCTGCTGCACTGCAGACCATCTTGCGGACCTCTGGTACGAGACAGCTCACGTCCACTGGCTAAAGACATCCCCTCCACCCTAAGAGGCTGCTGTGTTTGACAGTACACAAGAGCTCCCCTCCCTTCTGCTGAGCTCCAACAGGTTGAAATGCAGCATCCCAACCTGGTTACTCAAGGGTCAGGGACAAAGGAGTGTGGCCAGCAGCCCCCTTCTAACCTCTTTTCAGAGGTGAGTTCACTATGGCCTTTTCTCACCTAGTCCACAACGCTATTACTTATTATTAGTGCCTTATCAATAATTCTGTTGTCCTGTTGATTGCAAAGCCTCTGGGAAAGCGACTGACAGTTACATGAGGAAACAGTCCTAAGAGAGACGCAGTCTCAGGGCCCCGTCTCCGAAGCACGGTCAGCACACAGCAGCAAGGCCAGCCGTGCTCTCCCGGAGCCCTGCGGAGTGCTGCAGTGTGCTGCAGTGCAGTCCCTGGCGCTGCCGCCTCCTTCCCCATTGCCAGGCGGAGCACGTACGCTGCAGAGACCGGTGGAGGCCTGGCACCGCAGAGCCCTCCCCTCTCGCTGCAGGCCTGGGCCAAACACAGATACTATGGTTTGGACACCAGGAAAAGGGGCTACATTTGCCAGGCAGGTTAACGGCTCTGTTCCACACATCATTTAATGCTGCTCTCTAGCTGCGTGGCCAACACTTGCATTTTATTAGAGCTAAAAGCAGTAAGACACACCAGGTATCAACCTTGTATAGGCAAAAGTAGCATCTTTTTAAAAGAAGAAGAAATTTGGCTTGAACTGGTGTTACAGAATGAGCCCAGGGCTGCAAGACACTGGGGATTTCCTCCTACCCATTCAGCTATCAGAATCATTATTCTGTACAGCCAGAAGCAGCAGGAGAAGATTATTTCCGGGAGATGCAGAAATACACTCCACAGACTACTATTTCCCCCCTCACCTTTTTTTTTTTTTTTCAAGCTGAAACCACTGCGGAGCAGAAATGGAGGATCCCATGTTTGTGTCCATTTTCCAGGCTCCTCTATGCTCTGTGATCTCTAACGACCTCCACCTTTCCCAATACCGAGTTATCGACACTGAGCAATTCCAGGTAGTTTTCATTGGAGGACTGGTTACTAAAGAGATGTCTGTCACCACCACTGTCCCCAGATAGGAACACCAAAACAAAGAAAGAAACGTAGAGAATTTTCTTTAGGAAACAGAGTTTGAAACAGCATCCAGCGATCCCAGGTATTCCTGTTCAGCCACCCAGACAGTACTTCCAGGAGGTATTCGGGGCAGAACTACCTGATTTGAGGCAGCAGAGGGTCTGTCTGACTTAATGGGAGTCTGAAGGACAGACACCATAAACTCTATCGCAGTTCTGAACCTGTAACCTTCAGCATCTCACCAAGATGACAATGTCTTTCACAGATGGTCCTAAATCGCTGCTTAGTCTACGGGCGGCTCAGAAATACACCCCTATTAGTAAAATGGGAAGTGGAAACAAACATTTCGGAGCCCCAGCACAGAGCAAAGGGACCCCCTTGATGACTTGCAGCCACTGCCAGAACTGACCCAGCCGCAGGGCACCCTCTGCTTGGGAAGCCCCAGGCAGCAGGTAAGGTAAGAGGGGATGTAGCGCATGGAAAGTATGCTGCCCATTTTCCAGGTGATTAAACTTGCTTACTAAGCAGCTAGAACAAAGCCACAACTGATGACAATTTCAGAATTATTTTATCTATAGTGTTTCCATAATAAATTCTGTAGTATCAGCTACATTAAGGTGTCCCCTTCAAAAGCAACTGGTCCCTTGAAGTGTGTGCACTGCACGAGTCTACCAAAAAAAAAGACAGTAAAAAAACAAGGGAAGGGTTTGTGCGTGTGTGTGTAAGAGAGTGCAAGAACAGGGAAGGGAAGATGGCAACTAGCTATTCTGCAAGAGTTCATAAATGCCTAACAACACAAAACAAGGACACTGGAGCACAGAAGAACAGCCAAACGGAAGGACACCTTCCTCCAAGGTTCCCCCTGGAGTCAGCAATGAGATGAAAGGCTCCTCCTCCACACCAAGCCCTGGGTACACGCCAGACTGATGGCATCTGGACCACAGTCAGCACAGTTCACACTGCCAATACGCCCACAGATGACTTGTCTGGGCTGCAGCCAGAACCCCACAGGTCACTGTGTGTGGAAGATCCCCGAGGCCATTCAACCCCCTAAACAGCACATATCCTTCCTTCCTTGCTTGCTGTGAGCAGGGCCAGGGAACGTACTTGCTTTCAGTTAGGCTCCCAAAAGTAAATCACATACAAACAACAGTTTTGAGACACCGTCCTCTCACTGCACTCTTGCAGCACCTCTCGGGATCATTTTAAAAACCAGCTGTCCGCAGGCAGGTGAACTTCTCAACTATTTTACCAGGCTTCACTAGTCCTATCCTGTTAAAGAGAGTAAAGATGATTTTGCACCTTGAAAACTTAGATTTTGCAGGGGCAATATTCTGTAAGTCCCAAGTTTGCGAGTTTGTATCAAAAGATTATCACTTCTGTATTCTCAGTAACAGGACTTGGCCAGATTCATCCTTAAGGACAACAGCATCAAGTTGTAAATATAACTACAACTTACGCCACAGAAATTGGCATGAAAAAAACATCATCTTTTCTTTATATAGTCCTAGGTTCAACAGGGTGAAAACCAAAATCACTTTTACATACGAGTTGTGTGCAATACACCCAGTTTATCTTTAAAACTGACGTATCTGTATCTGCTCTCGCAGCCCATATAGAAGGATGACCAATCACTATAGCTGTGTAAAACATGGAGGAACTGCACAGGAAGAAAACCTCTCTCACGTTTTGGGAAGCAAAGGGTTGCTTTTTTTGTGTGCACACATTACATACCAAACATAACTGAAGTCTGAAACAAGGCATCCAATGATGCCACGACACGTTTGTTAAGCAAAAAAAAAATAATCATATTTTCTGGTAAAGAAGGCGTGACTAAACCTGACCCAGTTCTGCTGACTCTCTAATGTGGTTTTCTATGAAAACCCTAATTGCCAAAAAAGCACTCTCAACAAAGCCCAAGCACCACAAACAGGATGAAAATTAAGTACAAATGAAAAAAAAGCAACCACACAAACTGACTGAAGTCATGCAGTTTTCCTTGCAATAATTAAGAGAGGGCTATAAAAGCCATAGGGCTGAACGTTTCAGGTATCACGCTGAGAAGTTTGGGACCCTTTATCCTTTATTATTTCTAATTTTGCTAGTCACACTCTTTTCTGTCTTGCTCACTTCAAGGGTCTGTGTAGAGTCATCTGCTTAGCAGGCAATGAGATACAGGAACACAGTTTTCACATTCTTGTCTTTCACATACAACAGAGGATCGTATGACAAGCCTCTATCTCATAGTGCACTGAAGACAAAACCTCAGCAGCATACAGATCAAGTTGTCAAAGCATCCTAGCTCTTTCCAGAGACAGCAAAGATGCACATGGGTACATATTTAAGGTCTTACCCAGGCACTTGTTTTTGACAAAGAAATTCAGAATTTTTTTGTGAGCCAAAAAATAAGTCTTGCAAATGCTTTCATTTCTTGAGTTTTTCCTTTACATATAAATCTGAAGAAACATTATGAAATTCTTTAAGAAACCACAAAGAAGCTGTCCTTCAAGACTGCCTCCACTGAAGGTGATGAAAGCAACTGCATTTCTGTATCTTCAAGACACCTCACAGTGTCACAGAAAACATTCCAAACATTGTGTCTTTTCTGGAAATTATTATTATTCAAATTTAAAAATAAAAATGTAACTTCAAAATTACTCCTTACCATTACTCCTTAGGATAACAGGGAGAGGCGGTGACTGTAGGCCTGAAGGGCCTATTTTGAAAACCAGGCCAAGCCCCAGCAAGGCAGGACAGCGTGGTCTCACAGAGCTTTTCCACCAGCAGCAGTTTTCACCTGGTGGGAGCTCTGAAGCTTTCGGGATCTGATGGAGCTACACCCATCCACTCCATCACCCTTCACCCCTCTCGGCTCACATGGCCTGTGAAACTGCAAGTCCCAAGTGCACCCCTGTGTCACGTGTTAATTTGGGGACCTGTTTCATCACACACAACGACTTTTTCACTTCTGCTCTCCTCAGCCCTTCCTAGGGTAGTTAGAAGCTACCCCATGGATTCAAAACCAAGCTTAGGAAATGCAGCACAGTGGTATTTATTTGCAGGGTACAGTCCTCCTGAGAAAACCAGTTGTTCCAGGGTGATGCCAGGGCTGGGCTACTCCACAGCACCAGCAGCCAGAGGGGAGCCTGACCCAGCAGGGAGGGACTGGAAAGAGCTGCTTGGTCAGATTTTAACCCATACTAAGAAACTGGTTTGAATTTCATACTCCCTAAAACATGAACCACCATTTCAATGCAGAATGAGCTTCGTTTTAATTTGTACTTCTCATGATTACAGTAATGAAACAGCAAGTTATGGACAAAACATTTCTACAGATGCAAAAGTATTCTGGTCTTTTAAGGGTGCACGGCTATTTACATCAGTCCGCCTGTTATGGAGCCATGACTACACTTGCACGGGTACGCCCAGTGCATGAGCTTCCACCTGAGACTGCAGAAGCACCTGCCTTGTGAAGCCTGCTAACAGCTTGTGGCAGCTCCTGACTGCCTGCACCCAATATTGAAAAGGAACCTAAAACACAGCACTTGAAAATGTTGGACAAGTTTTTTTCCATGTAAGGAGGCAACAGGGTTGCTACCAGAGCATTTATGATTATACACAATGTGGGACAGATCCTGCAGAACTGCCAAAAGACACTCTACCACTCCCTCATTCCGCCTGTCATCCTGCCAGCAGGACACAAGACACTTGAGACTTCAATAAGGGTGGAGTCTCCACCCTACATGGTATAGAAAAACAGGGACCAAGCCTGGGAGAAACGCCTGTGCTGCAGAGCTTCACCTGCCCCCTGCTATTGCCTGCTCCTCTGCATGGCCCTCCCCGTCTTCTATCCTGCAGACCTCTTCCAAAGACTGAATTATTTCTCTTTTTGAGCTGTGCCAGCAGTGCTCCCGACAGACGGGCACCAGCCAAAGCCACTGCCTCCTGCTCACGTTTTATTACAAAAGGTAGTAAAACCCCATGATAGCCATCATCGAGCCTCAGTTTGTGCACTTTCTTTGTGTGGTACCCAAACCACCACTACGGTCCAGGTGCTGAGCTAAGAAGATACCAACACGCAGCAGTGAGTGCCAAGACCTCCTTTGCCTGGACGAGCCAAGTTTAAGAAATTAGCATAGAGAGCTGCTTTTCTGTTCTCTGCACACTGCTTTACTGGACAAGTAAAGATTCAAAAGCATCTCCTCTCTCATCCTTTTGCCAAGCAAGCTTCAATCAGCAAGAAACTGCACGTATCACTGATGACATGGCAATGCAGCCAGAACTATTACAGAGGAAATACTGCTTTGCACTCATGAAAAATAAATCGGCAGTTCTTAGCAGTGAGCAGTATCTATACCGCTTGCTCATTTTTTTTTTTTTTTTTTTTTTTTACACTTTCGCCAGGAGGTCTCGTTTATTTTGCCACGCTGCCTAAGTGACAGACATTATTTAACTGAAAGGACTAAAGGAAAAGGGTGCATGATCTCCTGCACATTCCATTGGGGCATTGTATGCCCAGGATAAAATTATGTCTGTGGATTTCTAACCACCAAACTAAAGGTGCCGTGGGAGATCTGCATCTGCACATGTTCCGAAGTACTGTGCTTAAATACTCAGGAGGAAAGATGCCACTCTGAGGGCACCGGCTGCTCAGCACACATAGCTTCTCTAATGGCAGTTTCTGTGTTACAACATTCACTGTACGCACACACGTCGACTGCATGTAACAAGTGCGACAGGTCAGCACTATAAAAAAAACACGCAGCGCAAAGACATTTTGCTGTTTTGCAGAGCAAGTCAGACACACCATATTCTCTCATCCAATGCAAGCTGTGGGTGGGGATGGAAACAGCCTAAGGACACATCACTTCTCCGAGTGCCAGTGCTCTGTTCCTGTTTCACAAATCATCTGTCACTGGCCTATAAAATCTAGCCCAGTTCTTCTATAGAGTAAAATCCCGAACATCTTTCATGTCACAGTATCAATTCAGTCTGAATTAGTACTTACTTCTGAGGTGTGATCATTGCAGAAACACATTATTTCTGAAATGAAGCTGCAGTAGCATCCTCCAATGCATCATACAAAAAGCTCTGTTTAGTAGTAAGCTATTACAGGTTGTGGTCTCTACCAGTAAAAGAAAGTACTTTAAATAATCTGACAAATGCGTATCTGTGCTCATGAGGCAGCTCACTTCCAGACCTTTTGATGAGTAAGAAATGTCACAACTACTGAGACACAGGACGACGAAAACACTGTGTTTACACTCCGAGCCTAAGTGATGTCCATGCTCACACACAACAAATACACACTACTGGGCATGGGCAAGAATAATGAAGTAATCCGGATCTGCACGTGCAGGCACTGTCATTGATTTCTAAGCCATTAGTCCACCTACCAGGGCAAGGCTTCCTACTGGCGACACTTTTCCCGTAGTTCTTTCAATGCTGTAGGACTTCAGCTATTACGCCCATGCCATCTGGGACTACTCTGGTCCCTGCAACCATCCTCAGCAGTCAGTGCTCACTCACAAGATGGCATTTCCTCCTACTTCTATCATGCCATCACTAGAGAAGAGGAGATGGGATGTGGCACAGGCTGACTTCTTCCTCAGGTGGCAGTCTCTATACCAACAGTGATAAAGCATCTTTGTTTTTTTTCAGGCTTCTGTTCCCTAGAGCTTAGTGATGACAAGATTATCATGCCATCCAGGAACAGCTACTTCAGCAAACCTGGGAAGGTTTTAGAGATGCCACAGGGACTCGATGTATTCTATAGGTAGGGCAGACTGCTAAAGATGTCACTTCTTGTGCTTTTTAGTAATTTCTATAAAAATGCCTAAGGTCATTTTCTGCATCTCGGGTCAGAAATTGGCTGTGCTTTCCCATAGGTGCCAACAGAACGTGAGATGTTGTACTTCTGGTTGTATGCAAAAAGCCTAGGAAGACATGCTGTGCTGCTGCTCACCTGCACAGTGCTACCCACTGCTCACAGAGATGCCCTCCTCCAAGGGTTATGCACTAAAGGAACTACAAACAGGAGAAAAGCGCCTCACAGGGCACTATGCAGTATCTGTAAGTATGGTTAAAACTCTGCCCTAAGTTGTCTCTCAAAAACTGCAAACTCCAGAAACAAAACGTTCACCCAGAAATCCACAGACTGATGAGCAGAATGATAAAAAATGGTCTCTATCTGCTGCAAAATTAGATAAACAGGAACTGCTGGAAGCTACAAAACTGTGACACACTAGATGTTAGTAAAAGAGACCAAGATCTCCTTCACTGAAAGCTGTCAAAAAGTCAGACACCAGTCACGTTTACCCCATCTCTAAACCGGGAGTGGCCTACTTGGGTCTTCTGAATTCCCCTTCCTAGTCCCATTCTTTTTGATGAAGAGCCCTGCAAAACAAGTTTTGCTATAAGCTGGCACAGACCAGGCACGTGCTTCAAGTATCCCTAAACTCCCCAAGGAAGGTTTGGGCTACTGACCTCAACCTACACCGTACCAACCAGAATACAAGATTGAGAGCTAGATGGTAGGATGTAACACGTCCTTCTGCGTGCGTGATGCTACAATGGAAGTGCTGTTCCAACTCTGAGACTGCATTGTAACATCACCATGGAAGAGCTGGGGACCAACAAGGGAGGGCAAATTGATGGAAACATGACCGCGTCCCACAGCTGGGGGCACAGGGAGAAGGGGGAGGTACAGCGAGCTTAAAAAGGCGCGCATTCACGCTCTAAGTACAGCGGAATGATGGACAATACCGAAGCATGCAGATTTAAACTTAAACAAATACAGCACAACACATCATCCTGTAATACTTACGGGAGGCAATACTTTGTCACATCTGCACATCCACCTGCAAAGGGTGGCGGGTCCTAGACCACTCTGTAGCACCTTTACCTGCTGCCAGGCAAACAAACCGACAACATCTGGCGCCAGAGGACTGACCTGCGAGTCTACAAAGGCATCAGTGGAGGCTCCAGCCAGCATCTGGTGCAGACCCCGCAGCAGGGGCGGACAGAGCAGGCTCCCCCACAGTCCTGGCTGCTGCCTTTTGCATTCTCGCAGCCAGCCGGAGCTCCCCCGTCTCACCGCAGCGCTGGCGGGACTCGGCGGTGTCCTCCCCGCTCCTCGGCGACCGCGGCGCGGGGGCTAGTGGCCGCTGGCATCTTTCGGGAGCGGGA
>VWZK01018633.1:240375-250655 GCA_013396935.1 Baryphthengus martii | reverse complement strand
CGCGTCCCGGCCCCGGCAGAGGCAGAGCCGCGGGCCGCTCGCACACGGGCGCCGGGTGGCAGCGGTGACACCCCGCGGACAACCCGTCTGCAGAGAGAGCTCCCCCCGAGGGCTCGTCTGATCCTTCCCCAGACCACATCCCGAGCAGGAAATGCTGCTGAGCAAACAAAGGAAAGAAATAACCGGGGTACTGCTCTGAGCTGCTTGCAAATCAAAACCTGAAGATCCGGCTATGAATCCCTGCAACCTGAAAGCAATCCTGGGCCTGTGGTGGTTTTGAAAATCATTCTGGTGAACCTATGCAGATATGGTCTGTATAAAACAGAAATAAAACAAGTTCTGCCAGCAGAGTCAAACAATTCATTAGCGTAGTGCTGGATTAAAAAAAAAAAAAGGTTTCCATAGTAGCAGCAGAAAAGAAAAATTTGCACCAGAAAGGCTGGAGGTTTGCTGTTTTCGTTGATTTTTAGGACCTCCTATGCAAGCAAGAGTTGGACTGGCTGTATGGACACCAGGGACAGCAGAAGCAGTGTCTGTAGCCCAACAGAGCCATAGCCCCTGAAATACCATGCTTCTTGCAAACAAAGCTTAACCAGGTTCAGTTCTACCAGGCCACACAGAATCACAGAATGTTAGTGGCTGGAAGGGCCCTCGAAAGATCATCGAGTCCAATCCCCCTGTGTTAACCAGCCAGTTTGGTAACATCAGTAGTTACCACCACAGTGCTGATGTTTCAGCTTGTATTACACTTCAGAGAAGTAGGACAGCACCTTCACACACAGTTTTCCAGCAAGAGAAGGTAAATTGCAGCTGCTGGCAAGTGGTAGATGACCAGAGATCTTTCGTCTCAGAGAGGACTCTGGATTTGGCAGATGGGAGAGGTCAGTCCTCTGGGCATCTCCTGCCCCAGACAGTCCCAGATTTCCCCGTCAGCTGCAGGCTGAGCAATTGGTGGGTGAGGGCCACCTTGCTGGCCACAATGGGCTTGTCTGAAGAAAGCAGCTAAATGAAGGGCAGAGGCTTTTCATCAGCGCTCATCGGCCATTCCTACACGCTGGTGACCTCAGATTTTTTCCACCTGCTGAGTGAACGCCCACGTTATCACATCAAGTCCTGTATTGCAGAGTACGTGAACCCTTAGAGCCACTGAATGCTAACTCATCAACTGCTCCTGTAACACCACGGTCCCAAAGCTGTCACAGAACCATTCAGCTGAAGGTTAAGCTGCCTCATCTGCTTATTACTGTCTATTTCTGCCACCTAGCCCACCAGCAAACTTGCCATCCAGCAGTGTCAGATGCACCCATAGTGGGGGTGGCATCGCAGGACTGATAATCACATAGCACTAGGCAATGTGAACAAAGAGATCTTTTCCTGAGCAATTATTGTATACCTCTGTAAGGTAACAGTGCTCCACATGTGGGCTTACAAAAACACAAAAGACCATTTTTGTTATTCAGAACAACCTGCCTCTCCATTACTGGCTCAAACCAGCCTCTTTCTTCCAGCATTCCTTCCTGTCAGAAAAGCCTGTGCTTTTAACTTGTGGTGTGTGCAACTGATTTTGGGTGGCTTGTGAGATGGAGGTAAACGCTGAACTTGTTTAGGCAATGCAGGGCAGGAACTGTTCTACTAAGAACATCAGAGTCAGACTTAAGGATCAGCTCCAGTTTGCAAACTCTGTTGCTCTAACATGGCTCGCTAGCTCCACGTGGGAAATACTTTGCTTTTCAGTGAAACACAACGTTTCTGTTTGGATGCTTCCTAGGCGAAGAAAGAGGCCTGTCAGGGTAATGGGGTGCTTAATTAAAAGTACACTCAGACATGCAAAAGGCCTTGGATGCTCTGCCTTCTAAGAGAAATATTTTAAAAACCTAGTCCAGGCTTTAACAAAACAGTCCTTGGGAGTCCTTATTAACACAGCAAGGAAAGATAAAGCAGTAAAAGTCAATGAGTAAAAGCCCTACACTTACCTCAGGGTAAGACCATTCTGGTGAATAATCTGTCACCATGAACAAGCGCCCACTCTGCTGTAGCAACCCCAAAGTGCCTTGTGCCGCAGCTGCTGAGACCACCTCAGCCACGTGCATGTACGCCATCGTGCTGGCTCCGCTCTCAGTGCTGCTGAGCTGCATGTTGGCTTGCTGAGGACTGCAGCAAGGAATGCACATCTCAGTCTGGTTGTAGGTTGCTCTGTTACTGTCTTCAGCCTGAGACAGTCCGGCACTGTCACTCGACACCAGCTGGTGCCCATAGAGAGCATTGCTCCCACCTTCTACCGATATGAAATCATTAATTAGATCAGAAAACTGGTTGCTGAAGGAGATGTCAAAGTGGTCCAAGTTAAGCTCCATGTTGGAGGAGTTATTTAAGCTGGGGTGGGCCACAGGATAGAGTCCTTGTACCATGTTTCCTTGGAGAATAGGGAGATTGTTCCCATTCCTGATATTCCCGTTGGCCTCCGGCTGCAAGTAGTGTTCGGTGCTGCAGGCTTGAAGATCCCCTGATTTAAGCAGATTTTCGTTCCCTTCTGCCTGCTGAGAGGTCTCCATGGGAACTTCAGCTTCTGCAGTCATAGTCTGGAAGTTTGCTTGGAACTGCATGAGCTGGAGAGAAGAGGTGGACTCTATTCTGGTTTCCACTGTGCCATTACAGTTGGAAG
This sequence comes from Baryphthengus martii, assembly GCA_013396935.1. Taxonomy (NCBI): domain Eukaryota; kingdom Metazoa; phylum Chordata; class Aves; order Coraciiformes; family Momotidae; genus Baryphthengus; species Baryphthengus martii. The sequence goes on along the minus strand of VWZK01018633.1, from coordinate 247,993 downwards.
TGGTTTGGGACGAGGACTCTGTTTTCACACTGGGGATTCCTAACGTGTTCACAAATGAGCCACTTGTGTCATTCAAATTGTTGTGAGTGTTCTGCTCAAGGGGAAGAGGTTTGCTGGCATCCTGCAGAAAGAAGCTAGGGGAAGGGGTCTGATGAACGTGAGGGCTCTGGACAGTCTGATTGAAGCTGGAAGAATAGTCCTTGTTGGAGTCAATGGCACTGAAGTCCATCTGCTCCAGGGTGGTACTTGGGCTCAGACCTCCTCCAGATGGAAGCAAACCTGAACCAGTAGTGAGGGTGAGCGTGTTAGATGCAGAACTGGAGGAAAATGGTTCTTTGGACATCTGTTGTTCAAAAGATGTGTCCTCGGTTTTAATTTCTTTTGTGAGGGTTGTATTGAAGTTGAAGCTACGTTCCGTTGTGGGTGACTGCCTTATGTTGGTACTGATGCTGTCACTTTTCATACCTCCCCCACCATAAGTCTGCCCTTGCTTGGGATTGTTAAGAAAACAGTCTGGGTCAAAATTCATGGTGGTTTCTGGAATTTTTCTATTTCCATCTAAAGTTGTGGAGAGCACAAGTTCCTCGGAGACAGTGCTGGGCAGCATCGACAAGCTCTCTGAACTGCCGGTTGTTGGAAAAGCGAATTTGTGTCCATCTGAACTCACAGCAAGTACCAGTCCTTGTGCAGCTGCATCTGAGGACAGAAGGTGCTGATTTGGGCCGGAGGTGGGTGACATGGTGTACACAGCTTCACTTGTGACTTCTGACATAAATACGGTGGCACTTTGTGACAAGCTTCCCATAACTGATGCTACAGCCATACTGGACACACCAGTGACGGCCGGGCTATCTGCCATATCCGGGTCGCTATTTAATCCACTGCTGATGGACACGGGAGAATTTTGGGTCGTGTCAGGGACCTCCACCTGGTTGGTGGAAGAAACTTCAGTGCTGTTTTGATGGAGCAACACTGGTTTTGCCACTTTGCCGTTCCTCTTCTCTCGGCTGGAGGCCTTGCCATGACTGTGCTCGTTCTTGCCTTCAGAGACATCGTTATTTTGTACCTCTGAATGAGCGCTGTACCCACCTGTCCTTGGTTCGACCTTTGGTGATATGATGCGATGTTTGGCACTGTTACACTTGTGATGCACACTGCTTCCTGCCCCTGTGCCAGAAAACAACAACATTGGACATTTAGCAAATATAAAATTAAGATGATGTTCATTGTGTATCTTATGGCTGCAGCAAAGGAGAGCTGTGCTCACACACATGCATGTGCGAGAGAGCGAGCACACCTACAAGAGAGCAAGAGAGACCTCGGAAATGAAATGAGTTTCTCACCAGTGCCAGATTTACAGCTCCCTTTCTGTCTAATGCACAGATCCATTGTGTGAAATGACAGCAACCTCAAAACAGGCACCTGGGCACCCTCCCCGTCACCCCACATCGCACCTGCCCCCTTCCTCTCTGCCTCACCAGACAACGCATTAGAGGAGAGGAATTTGCATCTGAGACAAGTTTTGGAGCTACTTAAATATGCCTGATCTCAGTGCAAAGTCTGCAACACAAGGGCTGTTGCTGTCAGCTGTGGCAGAGGGTTTCTGCCTCACAAGTCCTGCTTCATCTGCACCACGGATGAGATCTCAGCCCCCTGCAACACAGACGCTGAGCTCTTCACCCTGGCTGATGTCAGGTGGCTTCACAACCCGCTCTCAGATGCTGACTGGTAATTGGGAGGTGACAGATGCCATATCATGCTCCTGTCCCTGGCATCGCCCTGCCGTCTAGACTGCAACCCTTATCTTCTCATCATCATTGTGTCTATTACAGCTGCCAATCAAATTATTAAAGAAGTAGTCCATTAGCCGGCATAAAGAAAGCTTTCCCTCCCACAAGGATGGTGATGTGCTTCTCTTGTTCTAAGCTGTTCATACGCTGCAGATAAACACTTTGTACCTTGAGAGGCCGCACACAGAGCGTGCGATTAGCATTGGAGTAGCTGAAGAATACGCAAGCAACGGTCACCCCAAGACAACCCTCCACAGATTTCAGCTAGCTGACACCTTTACTGGCCCAACAGAAGACAAATATCACCCGAGTTCCTGGGAGCTTGGAAATCAGGTAGGATGAAGTGAACAGTTCTGTCTGTAAAGGCATCTTAGCCATAAACTCTGGTGCAGGGACTGCTTTTGTTGTTTAAAAAAGAACAGCCCGCAAATTTTTGATGTTTCTTTCCTTAATTGATTCATTTTCCCTAGAATGAGGTAAGAACATTAATTATCGTACCATATAATGATTAAAAGGGGAAAGAAACCTCCTCCTTATAGCTAATGGCTACAATTACAAATGCCATCTTCTAGGTAACATAAAGCATCCGTGTAGCTGCTGCAATTTGCTAAATCTTTTGTTCCTTGCCCTTCAAGGGGAACTTCTCTGTTATGTGCTCAAGACTTGAATCAGGTCACTTAAAGTAGTTCAGGACAGTGCTTTTGAGACTAAACGCAATATTAAATCTCTCTATTCTCCTGGGTATAGAGATGAACAGGAACAAGGGAGAGGCTTTCACGCTGCTGCCTTTGTGGATGGCAGTAAGGAATTGGGAATGTGTGTGTCAACGTGCAGGCCGTTACAAAACAAAGCAATACTGCTATGTTAAAAAGCATGCAGCAGACTTAGCACAAGACAAAACATCAAAGGGAAGAATAAAAGGATTCATGTTCAGATCTGCAAGCCTGGATCAAATGCTGAGCCTTAAGGGTTGAATTTTAATCCAAACTCAGGTATTTCAGAGGTCATCATTCGTACTTAAGTCTTGATTGTATAATGCAACAGGCCAAAAAAAAACAAAAGAAAAAAAGAAACCCTTTGAAGCACTGACATCTTTCTTTTACCAATTGTGCTAAAGACTAATCAATGTATCATATATTTCACTTGACCAAAGTACTAGGAAGGGGTGGATATAAAGCAGATGAGTTGCAGAAGTGAAACACTTGGCTTCTCACTCTCTCTATAAAACACTAATACTAAAGATGCTGTTTCTTGCTGTTGTAGTCTCACTCAAAACAAAGCCATCTTCTTTAACAGGAAATAAATCTGTATTGTCATGATACTTAAAACCTGTCTTATCCAAGTGATACCTTGTAATTAACCACCTGAGCCCATTTTTTTGGCAAAGTGGGCTGCAGGGCAAGGAGTTCAGAGGATGAAGTTGGAAAAACATTAAATTTTGAGGCTTCAGTAACAAAATTTGAGCATGTAGAAAAGAACATGCCTTTCTGAGCAGGTCACCTACGGAGAGCCTTCATTAGAACTTTACAAAGTGTTGACAATTTTCCAAAAAGTTCCAGCTGCATCTTTTTATGCGCAAGACTCCTTCTGTCACCTCTGAATTCATTGTGTCTCAATGTTTCATGACACAGCTTTTTTAGAACTTCAGTACTTCACACCCTGCTGCAAGTCTGGATTAAGCTGCGATCGGCTTTGTGCCCTCCCGAGGTACTTACCCAAGGTACCAGTGCAGAGACAGTTGTGTGTTCGAGGCTGTGGTTTGGTCTGGTGACTATCAAGGATCTGCTGTACGAGCTGTTCCACGGAGAACCCTGAACTGCTGTTCCCATTGCTGCATGTCCACTTAATGCCATGAACTGTGAAGAGAACAGTAGAAGTCTCCATCAGAAACACGCTAGAAATCATCAAAAGCCACCGAAAAAGAACAGCAGAAACCCATTCCTGTGGCTTTTTGTCAGAACTGAAGACGACCTATAAACAGCAACAGCCACTGTTTTACTATGCTCTGCTCTCTGACATCAATAGACTTCCAAAAGCAGTTCCTGGGTTAGGTGCACACAGAGGAAAGAAAACTTAGCAGAGTATCAGAATTATCTGCAGGCTCTGGAGCAACAAACTGTGAGCTGCGTTGTGCAAGGTCAGAAGCAAACGAGGGCATGCTTGTGACAGCTAATGACCGTTGTCAACGAGGCAGGATATCGCAGGAATTTCCTGTTCTCCTTGATGCTGCTTATTCAGTATGTCATAAGCAGCTGGTGGAACAGAGTTCCTGGATCTGCTCTCTGAAGCAGCTTTACTGGGTTTTTTTAATCACCTGTTGCTGTAGTGCCTCATCACCCACTGATGTTACTTTGCCTAATAACATCTCATCTTGGCCTAGTTTTATATTAAAGAATTCAGATTTTTATCGGCCAGGCTGGATAACTTGCAGAAATATTGTAAATAAGGTTTACAAGAATTCTTCCTCATATCACTATTTAAAGTGCTGTAGTTAGTTTAGTAATGAGTCCCTCTATGCCTGCTTGACAATCCCATTTATTGTTATCGTACCCAGTGGATTTTGCTTTCTAGTACGCTCACAATTCGGAATTCCCTCTTAACACTCACTATATGCTATTATGTCTAAGCTTAAGTTTATATAGGTTTACCACTTCAGTACAGCCACTCACACTCCTTTTATTATTCCAGGTACATCATTCTGCCACATGTGATGTTATGTCTAATAAGTGATGTTCAAATAGCAGTTTTGCAAAAAACACATTGACGGGGCGATTAAAATGCAGGAATGTGCATAGAATACTTTCAGCTTTACTATACAGAGCTACTGAACTGTAATAACTACTGAGAAACTTTGCATTAAGTTACTTCCGGTTACTTCAGGAACGCTTTCTTAAGGAAGTGAGCTCACATACGTGTTGCTAGGTATAGAAAGTCCATCTCAAAGCGGTTTGTCAGAGTTTGCTCCCCACGGCTGCTACTACCCATGATGAGCAGCGTCTTACAGGGGCCAGTCTGGTAAGGGAATCATGTCTCATGGTTTATGCATTCGTGATTCTGGTTCTCAGATCTGAATCAAGCTGTGAGCTGAAAGCTAAGAAATAACGGACAGCTTTACAGCGGGATACTTATAGTATCATGACGATTATTTTCAGGTCCTTCCAGTATAAGGAAGTCCCGTCACAGATCTATTGCTGCTTAGGATAGGTCCTTCTCCAGCCTTGCTCCAGCTGATCCTATAGGGCTCCAGGTCCATCTTCTGTCCATGTGCTGCAACTTCTTTTAGTTCTTATGCTCCCTGTATGTTATGGAGGTTATAAAAAAAGCTAGTGAAGGGTGACAGGTTGTAAAAAAGAATGTCTGGATGTTTAATGCAAATTATCCACTATCTTGGCACATCCAATATGCAGATTTTCTCCCTCCCGCTTTAAAAGAAAAAACTTCCATGAGCTGGTGGATTGTTAATACTGAATATCAAAAACTATCAGGAAGGCTTTTAACATGTTATGCTTGGCTTTCTGACACATAATGAATCAGCAGGAAAGGAGACTTCTATGGGGAAGAAAGTGGATTATGAAAGGAAGGTTAATAAAAAGTACACACACACATACTTCCTGTTTCTCAGTGGCTGAAAAAGAAAACCACAGTAGAACTACGTTTGATTAAATACAGTCACAATGTAGGAATACAAAAAAACGAAAAAAAAAACTAACACAAATTCTGGAAAGTATTTTAATCTGAACTGCTGTTCAGACTCCTCCTGCATTTCCTTATAATTTAAACTGAAAGCTGTGAACTGCTCCAGCACTTTCCAGGGATACCACTAACAGATGTAAAAGCTGCTGCATTACAGCAGTAGCATATTCCTTGCCATGCACCCTCTGCATAGCGCCTGTAGCTCCGAGGCAGCGGAGCCAGGGAGAATTACCAGTAGTTCACTATGTGCTTGACGAGAGGTGAGGCTGGAGGAAGGTCCACAATTCAGAGCACTAATGCTGTTTGGTGCCAAAATGTCTCCAAACTCTTTTTGTGGCAACGGGCTCACACCTTTCTTCTCTTTCTTCCCTTTTGAAGAAAAGGCAATAAAAATGACCTTCTGATAATGGCCCAGCAGCTCCCTGTTCATTAGTGCTGTCAGGACTTTGACCACCATGAGCAAAAGAATGAAAAATGATCTAGGTTGCCAGCAAAACGGCAGCTCAGAAGCCAAAGGGAACTCACACACAGAAAAATAGCATTTGTGCAGGTTTCTCACAACACCCTGGCTACTCCTGCTGCTGCTGCTGGTGATACTCACTCCTCCACAGTTACCAGGTCTGCAGTCCTCCAGTCTTGCCACCACCTTGCAGTCTCACTTACACATCTACACAGACCAAATGCCATCAATGGCTAAAACCCTGACAAGTTCCTTCCCTTTGGTTTCTTCCACTCTAAGCAAAACTTGCCCCTTCCCACATTTAACAATGATCGTTTCACCCTTTCTGAATGCTTTCAGATGTTCCTCTTTGTCACTTCGTTCATTTTACACGTTCTATTTCTACCCCAAAGCTCTTGCTCTTACGTGTCCCACAGGCACAGCACAGCTTACACATACACGCACGCTACGTAACAAAGCCATTCCCTACACTCTACACGCTGGTCCTTTGCCCCATGTTGACAGGTAAGTGCCTGTCTTTTGTTGTTTGAGTAACACCACCACCACCTCCCATGTGAAACAGGTAAGCTGGATAGACTGACAGAGCTAGAATATTTGGAATAATCAAGGTCAGGTTTCTGTTTGCTTCTCCCTCTTGATGTATCTGTCTTAGATGGCACACTGCAAACCCTCGCGTCAGAGTCCTGACCGACAGAAAATGCTTTGAAAATCCTATGAGCGCTGACTGTAGTGGGAGCAGGTCCTTTGTCCTATCTCCCTGCTGACGCAGGAAAGCCCGCCTTGCTTCCTACATCCTGCTCCACCAACTGTTGACATTGGGAGGCTGTTTCCATGGCGATGGTCAATTGGAAATGGCAGCCTTGGCCCTTCAATTTTCACTGTGCTGGTGTTGACAGAAGCAAAGGCCTTGCTCTGATTTTTCAGTTTGGCTGGAGGAGATTTCCAGTAGATTTATCCTTTTGTATCCAGATGCCCACACACAGTTCAGCTTTGATTTTCCAGCCTTCCACTTCCACTTGTTATTGGTTACAGAGGAAAGACCTCCAGAGCCTCGCTGCTGGGGATGCAGGGTACATCACCTTGAACATTCATCGCTCCTTTATGACACTTCTCAAATTTTAATGTCTTTGTAAGGACTTGTACAGACGTTTCACTCTCAGCCGTTCTTTAAAGAGAAGCCTTTCTTCCAAAAGAAGACCTTTCCTTGAAGGTTTGCTCAGATGCAGTGGGATGCTTAGTAGTAAGTGGGAAGTGCATGCGGCTCAATTACCCTCAGAGGGGACCAGCAGGACGTAACTCTTCTGAAGCTGCTGGGAGTGAGACTTCCCTGGCTTTTATTTACAGCGAAGGCAATTTTTACTTACAGCCACCTGAAGTTCAAGGCTGCTCACAGATGAGATCAGAGCTAACTCTCTAACCGTCTCCTAAGCCATCTACACAGAGCTCACCATCAAGGAAGAGCAGGTGACGCCGGTTCCCGCCGGTGACTGCGCCTGTCGCGACGGAGCTGCTGTCGAGGGCCCGGTCGCTTCGGCGACACTCGACCGTTCTGGTCTCAGCAGCCCCACGGCCGAGCTCCGGGGTCGCGCGTAGCACAAAGACGCTCGTCCCCGACCGCCTCTCGGTTCAGCCGGTAACAACCGAGCGGACGGCCCCGCGCCTCGGGCGGCCCGCG
>VWZK01018633.1:150124-240272 GCA_013396935.1 Baryphthengus martii | reverse complement strand
CGCCGTGAGCGAGGCGGGGCCGCCGGTCCCCGGGACCGGCTCCGGTCTCCTGCGCGCGCCCCGCCAGCCTAGAGCCGTAAAAACCCCAAACGAACTAAAAATGCGGCTTTCGGAAAGCAAAAATCTTGCCGGGCGGTTCCGGGGAACAAGCCGGTCGTCCCCACGGCGCGCGAGAGCCGCGGCTCTCCCCGGGCACCCACCGGGCCGGTCTCCGCCGCCGGTCTCCTTGGGTGGTCAGGAGCCACCCGCACCGGTCACAGGGGCGGTTATGACCACTCTTGACCGTCTTGGTGGAACTGCCAGAAGAGGGCCGACCACCTCAGTGATGCTCCAGCCTTGAGTCTCACGGTTACTACACGTGGATGCTGAGTGGAGACAAACTACTAGAGAAGAACAGAAGATAAAGGCTGGTGTGCCCATGGAATCCTCGGAGAGATTCTGTCATTGCTGCATCTGGTTTAATATCCAACTCTTAAAGGGCCAGGAAACGACTTAGTTCAGCGTTCCGCAAGTTCATTTCCGTTACTGCTCACAGTCTGGTTCACACTGGATTACTACCAACACTAACTTTTTAGCTAGTGGCATTATTTCACTGTGGTATCTCCAAATACAGCTAAGACCGCCCAAAGCACTTGGTGAAAAACGGTTTCAAATTTTTTTCTTTTGGCAAAGTGGAACTTTCTATAGTAGGTAAACTCATGTGCAATGGAAGCCACGCTTCCTAAGGAGTGGCTGATACCAGCCTGGGAACCAGCTCCTCTGGGGACACACAGGCCACCCCACATCTAAAAGGGAGAGGACAAGCGCAGTTCTTGCGCAACCCATGTTTCAAGCAGTGCACCTGCAACAACAGAAGGGTTGAGAGATGCGTCTTGGTGAGAAGATGAGAAGCCGAGCAGGTGGCTGACACTGGCCGTGCAGCTAATGTGGAGAGGAGGTACTCGAAGCCTGAGTGTCCAGTGGGATGTAAGAACCTAGAGAGCACCTACTATTGTATGCTCTTTTTAATAAAAAACCACAGCAAATTATAGCAACGTGTAAGTACTATTCCAGCAAAACTGGACATCTGCATTACTAAACGCAAACTCTTCTAAAGAATTTGAGTTACTTTTTCTGTGGAGGTCAGTTGGAACTAAAGCTGGCAAGCTTCAGTTTCCATTGAGAGTCACTTTTGAGCTCTAACAAACTGGTCGGGGAACAGTAAAAATCACTCCATGGAGCACTGTTGTACAACCGATCTTTTAAGAAAAACATTAAAGATTAAAAAACAACCTTAAACACAACTACTGAAATTGAATATAAATACAAGTCAAAATAAAAATACCCAACAACTCAATTCTCCAAGCCCTATTAGCGCTGATTACTGCTATTTAAACTTTGTTCAGGGCTGTAAGTGCTTAATGCCCTCTCCAGTTGCGACAGCACAGGGTTACAGTTTCAGGTCACCTCCAGGATCCCCACGTTTCATTTACATGGAGAGAAGAGAGAGAATTGGTGACTCTGGAGAGAGGCCATAGCTGCCTATGCCCAACAGTCTGAAGTCTGATGGGTGCCACGTGAAAACTCCAGTTTCCCCAGCTGTGGCTGCGTGCAGGAGGCACGAGCAGGAGCAATCAGTTTCCAAGCAGCAGAGGAATGAAAAAGGCTTTCTTCTGAAAGAAAGATAGCTCTTAATTATAGTGGGCCTGAAACAAGGATTGCAGCGTAGCACCAGCTGTGAGCCTGTAGCTCATACTTTGCCAGCTGAGGGATGAGAAAGCCAAAAGGGGATGATTTGGAGAAACCCCCAACATGAGCTGGCCCACAATTTGCTGATCATATGGAGTTTATATACAGAATTCTGCTGTGCTGGATTCTGCCACCGCATTTTGCTTTTACCACCAGATGCCTCTAAGGACATCTGCTAATCTGTTCAGAGAAATCTCAAAGCCAGACTATAACGGGGCATACGAGGGGGGGGAAACTGAAAGCAATGCCAAATTGAGGCCCATTCTTCATCGCAGTCATCCTGAAATGACTTACAGGTGTCTCAGACAACGTTCCTGCAGAATTTTCATGTACTATCGCTATTCATTTTGTACAAATGTCCCAAAAGGTTGCACTCAAAAAGAAGCAACACGCATGATGACCCTTTTAGCTCAGACAACCAGTCAGGGCACTGCCAACAGTCAGATTATCACAGGTTGCCATCAGCAGCAGAATGGTTCAGTGGAAGCTTTATAGCCCTCTCTGTGCTCCTGGACCATACTTACACCTCTAAGACCCGTCTCCATCTCTTAGCCTGGAAGAAGAGAAGAATCATCCTGCTGCAGGGCATGAGTAGTGTACCTAGCCACTCCAGGCTCCTCTGCTTTGGTCTCAGGAGTGTCAAACCGAGGGCTGACAGTGATAGTCCTGACAGGACAATCGGGAGGCCATGGATGTCCCAGCCTGAGACCAGGTGACAAGTATATCAGAACTAAACCAAAAATCCAAAGCCATGAAAACTGAGGTCAGTATGATTAATTAACTATTTATGGTCTCAACTCAGTCAGAGATGTTGAAAAATTCCAAGCCCCCAGAGCACCGGCAGTATTTACCTTTCATGGATATTCAGATGGGTTCATTTCAGCTTCTTAGTAAGTCCACAGACCAGCTACATTAGAAAAAGTTAATGGTGTTTCCATAAAGCTCTCAGCACTGTATGGCCACCCTGAAAATGTATTTTCTTATCTATAATCACCAGTGCCAAGCACAGTCTCTGCATTAGGAAAAAACGCCCCTGAAGCCAGGCAAGAAGCTCTGGGTTGGCAGAGGTCTCCTTCAAGACCAGGACAGGAGGAGCCCCATCTCAGCAGCCCAGACCTCAATGAACTGCTCGGTGAGGTGATGCAGTCCGGTACCAGGAGCTGGTGCCTGTCCTGGGTGCCTGCTGAACACTTGCCGAAGCCGGGACTGACTTTGGGATGATGTGGCTGGGAAATAAAAGGGAGCTGAGCAAATTATGGATGCCAGAAATGTGAGCAAACTCCCTGCTCACCCTCAGTCAGGGTCTCTCTGCATTTCAGGAAAAACAGTTTGATGTATTTGTCTGGCTCGGACTCTCAGACCGATGTCTCTCTCCCTGCCAGCCATCTGCCACATCACTTTCAGTTCTCCAGGCACACATGGCCGGGAGAACGTGCTCCCAGCTTTTGGCTGCCACACCACCCACTCTCCACTATCCCAGATTCTGATAGAAAAGCTTTAATATCTGACAGAGGTCAAAAGTTTTAACACCTGACTCTGGTCCAGGCTGAGTAGGACATGAATAAACAGCACTTGCTCTCAGCCTGTCAAGAACTGGATACTGTCACTAGCATCTGACCAGGACACAGCATTTTCCCCACAGGTAGAACTAGTATCAGCTTCTCCTCCTAATTCTGAATGACGTTCAGACAATGGTCTGAAACAGGATGCAAAGAAACCTGTACCTCCCTGCAGGTACAGCATCCGGCCTGGGACCTCCATGAACACGCTGGAGAGATCATCATCATTAACTTGTCTTAAATGTGAAATTCTTATGAAAAATGGCAACTAAGAAAACAAAAGAGTAAACAAAAATCTCACACAGCTTCAGAGTCCAGAGGAATAAAACTAGATGAACCACAACATGGAGCAGGTAAAAGGGTGAGACTCATTTCAGCAACACCATGCACAAGGCTTTGATTAAGCCATTGACAAATCTGCTTTAGGGCAAAGAAATTTGGAAACATCAGGCAATCAAACTGTGAAGTCTGTGAAAGAATGTGATTAATGCAGAAATGTGATGAAACTAATGTGCTTGGCTCCAGAATTTCATGGCACACCCAATACTGGAACCAAATCTGATGGCTTCTTGGCGAGCAGTGCCCCTCTGTGTTCCCTGAACATGGTTATCTGTGTCCTCTTTGTTTTCTAGGTCTGATCAGAATCTAAAGCTTTTATTCTAGCTACATTTCTAAGGATGCATTTCCCAGGATACGTGCCCATAAACAGAGACGTGTACATGCATATATACTCTGAGTATTTGTGCAGAATTTCACTCATCCCTCCCGAGACATAAAAGAGCCAAGTGTTATTAAATTTACAGTGAGCTCGTTGTAGTTTGCACATAATTTTCTTGATGCACTGCAGATTTTTTAACAGGCTGCCACTTCCTCTCTTGTTTAATGTTAAGGTACTTGTCCAGTCTCAGCTACACCTTCAGCATCTCAGATTTCTGTCTAAGGCTATCAGTCCCAGGGACAATACTCCGTTTAGTAAATGTATCATTTTCTCTCTGCCCTCCAAATTTGCATGGAAAAGGAATACGTGGGTCTACAGAGTCTGAGTGCAACAAAGGAGGGTTGCAGACTTGGATTACTAATGCTGTGGTCAGTGTGAGACCCATCTTTCACTGATGCTTGAGACACATCAGAACATACTTCATGGCTGTGACCTCTAAGTACAGAAAGTCGGGCATAACACCGGTGCCCAGCTGGGGCAGAGGTGAGAGAGAAAAGCAGATCTGGTAGATACTGACTCAGATGCAAGTACCCAGATTGCGTATTGTGGCTCCGGCAGTCTATTTTCTCTTGCTTACAGACCCACGGTATGCCTCATCTTTCTTTTGCTGCAAAATGTTTGCATGCACATTGGGACGTATTCTCCAGGGAAAGACACAATATAACTGTGACGTCAAGGACAATACTATACTCCAAGATAGATGCAGAGAGGTCCAAAGAACTGCCTGTTTGCAGAGCAAACTTCCTGATTGCCCTGTGCACCTAAAGCAGGCTTCTTGTTTAGAACAGTAGCAGGTGATATCCACCCTGAAATACCCAGCTCCACAGAGTCTGGCTGGGAGCAACCGCAACCCCTTCCGATGTGACATGGAACCACACAAACACGGAGCGCCCTTGGGAAAACCTACCTGCCAATATTGCGAAGGCTCTTTGCGGGTGAGTGGGTGCCTGCAAATAGCACTTTAAAATTCAAGACCATAGGTACAGCTTTTTCTAGTGTGTGGAGGGGACCCTTTTTGGGACATGACCTTTTTTGGGACAGTCTGAGCAGCTCTCATACCACGCATCCTAGAAGTGTTGAACAGTGGCAAGAAAGTGCCTGCAGATGCAAGCTGAGTTTGACCGTGCCAAATGAAATGACTCCTTCACAGGGATGGCTGGTGGCAGTGAGAGACATTGTGCTCTAAATTAACCCTTTGTAAAGCCTAAAAGCCTGCGGATACTCACACATTGGTTTGAGCTGCCCGATGAGTTCCTCTTTCGTCCACTTTGCCCATTCCTTCTTGTCTGTGTTTATTGAGCACAAGATGGGGCCACATGGTTTCCCGCAGTCCTCGATGGCAGGGACATTCAGGTAGTGCACCAACACGATGTCTGGGTTCTGCAGAGAGAGCAGAGCAACGTTACACCATTCGATCTCTCCGTCACGCAGGGCTCTGTGCCTTTATCTTCCTAATTAAAACTGTGACAGAAAGCATCACAATTAGATCCCTGTATGTACCAGATTTCCCTGAGATCAGAGCTGCTCTTTAGAAGGTGGCAAGAGATGAGGCACAGCAGAGTTTGCATGCAGCCTTCCCCATCCCGAATGCCCTTTGCTTGCAACTCTCCTGCTTTCCTTGTGTCCTCAGAGTGAACCTTTTTTCCCAACCCATACGACATCAAATACTGGCAAAAGTCCTGGCAAGTACCAGTCACAACAAACACCAGGTAATTTGCTTCGGTCTAAGGGACCTGTGCTCTGTTTGATCCAACGCTTTCATCAGTTCTGGTCCACATGGGGTTATTTTGAATACATGGAAATTTACCGGAGAACATCAGTAACTGCCACACTTCCCAGATAGCAGCAGCAGGAGGGAGGGAAGAGCCAAGGGGGCTCATGAACAGTACTAGAGAGTGCCCCAAGGACAGACTCTTTTCAGACAAGCTCATTTCATGTCTTTTGAAGATCTTGCAGCTTTGTGATAGAAACAGCGAGCTGCAGAAGGTCAGGACTGGAAGAGACCGTGTCCTTTGCAGAATTGCTGCAGAACAACCGCAAGGTGCTGGCTCCTGCAGCGCTGGGTAATGCTCCCCTCTCTCCCTGTGCACCTTCCGAGGGGGGCTGAGCGAGGGGATGCCACACCGCTTTGACGCACTGCGGCGCCGTCCCACTGGCACAGACGCTTCGAGTATGGCGCTGAGCGGTGTGTTACCACCCTGCGAGTAAATGAATCATCTTAACTACAGCAACAGAAACAACTCCGCTGGTTTCCCAACAGCATCCCAGGGAGATTGTACAATAGATAATAACAAGATTGAGAAGCTGATTTCTTTCCCTTAAGTCATTTACTCCTAAGTTCACAAACTTTAATGACTGCTTTGGAATTATTTATAAAAATAAATAGGATAATGGTGTAATTAAAACTCTAATGTTTCATTAATGCTCTTAGAGCCTTGTTCTGAGAGGGAAAGGGAAGGCAAGCCATCATTCGGTTGCACAGGTTATGCTAATGGGAGCACTTGCTTATGAAAGCTGCAGAGGGCTGAGCAGTACGTGGATACCCGCATCAAGGGAAGACCACCAGAAGGTAACATCTGATGGGCAGAAAACAGCCCTGAGGCGAAGCGTGGCAGCCTCACCTGGAGCCAGCCCAGGGCACACAGGGAGCATCCTGCATGTCCCTTAGAGGAGGGGGCAGCTGGTTGCATCTCCCAACTCCTTGAGGTTTGCCGAGATGGTGTCGAAAGGTCACCCCTTTGTGTGGTGCCCATGACCAGCAGAGCACCCCACAGAGTGTGCCCTCTCTCCACCTGTAGCCCCTTGCATGCTGGTACCCAGCATGCACGTCCCTCTGTCTGGAGGAGAAGCTCTCTTTTAAGTTAGGAAGACATGCAAGCAGGAATTTGATTTTTTTCCCCTTCTATTGATGAAAACCACAAGCAGGGGATTTTCAGTGAAGATTCTATGAGATTGTGGTATCAAGTTCTTGCAGCCTGTGCTAAGAGTTGTATTGCACAAAGAAGAGGCAAGGAAATGTAGGAAGGAACTGCTAACAACTTATTTCAGAGCAGTTTTGGGAAGCGCTAAAGTGAAGAAACCTCCTGTCTCTTCTATTGCCAAGATTCTCCTGGAAACAAACAACTGGACCTTTTATGTTCAATTTTAACACATTCAAAAACTCCAGCTACATAGAGCACAACTGCTGCAGATGAAAGACAGCGAGAGAAGGACACATTAAACCACTCTATCCTATCCTTCCACATCAAGTCCAAATCCTGAGGTCACCACGCAAGAGAGTCACATTTTCCTTGCAGTCTTCCAGTTTTACCCTTTAAGGGCAAGAGAGGCGAGAGCTGGGAATTAACGAGATGGCTGAGCTGCTTCCAACAGGAGCTGACAGTGCTGCTTGGGACCGGGGGGCGATGAACGGGAGCTCGGAAATGTTACAGTCCTCATGCATAACTCAGAATGATTCAGGTAATAAAAATGATTACCTATACACCCAAATAGTCTCCATCAACTAATTTAATGTAATTAGTGCTTCAGATGATTAAGTAATAGAAAGTAATATGCTTCAGCAATTTCATGTAAAGACACCTCTTTTGCTCTCAGAGAAGTTTCAAAGAAGAGAGCAAGGACACGCTACGGCAGCTGCCTTGGGTGACTTGGCAGTTCTGTAGATGCTTCGTCCTTCTTTTCAGATGAACTATTTTTCACAGCCTGATAGCGTCTGTTTGTCACCAGGCAAGTCAAGACGACTGGGCTTCCTGGCTCCACTGCAGCAGCAACAAGCACACTTCAGTACTGGATTGGCACTAGCATTGATACTTTTAACTTAGTAAAGCACATAAAATAAACACAAAACCAACAGGCTTGTTCCTTATGTCTACATCTAAAAGTTGACCTCACATTGGTAAGACGCATGAATGCCAGTCTACCTTCACCTATGCTGAAGTGTTTTGACACAAATTAAGAGAATACCTATGTTCTGGAAAACTAAATCAGCAGAGAATCACTGTTTCTTTGTGGAGACCTACCAGAAGAACAAGAGAGGTATGAAAGACTAAAACAAATTACAACTATAACTTCCAAGTGGGAAACATGCCAGGCAGGGGAAATGCCACAGCACCACGCTGCCCCGGAGGCACCGAGGCCACTTCCTCGGCAGAGTCTATGAGAGTGGAGGAGGAATTTGTTCCACTACACCTGGTGCTGTAGGGTGAGCAGGAGATGGTGCAAGAGGTGGTTAAAAAACAGAATGAAAGGCTGTTAGTTTTGATAAAGAAAAATGCAGCTGCAACATCTGTCTGACTCTTGTTTGCAGCTTCATCAGCACTAAGTGGTCAATAAATCAGACTGGCATGGTGTTACGTTTCTTCCGTGGCTTAACCATTAATCTCATGAAAAATGAAGGAGAAAAACTATGTAATAGTGAAAGTGTGTACAATATCCAGAAAGTAATAATAGCACGTAATGGTGCTGCAGACCTCCCTCCCAGCATGATTGCTGGAGCAGAGAAGCAGCCTCCGTGTGCTACCCATTACACCCTATTTAAATTAACCAAGTAAATCACCTATTGTTTGTTCCACCAGCCCACTCCATGTTTATAGTTTTCACGATAGCGGAAACACAAAACTGAAACGAGCTGGGCTGCTCCAGCTCCCCAATTCTGGCAGGTGGGAAGGACAGAAATGCAAAGCAGAGCACGGCCAGGCTGCGCAGGGCTATCAATGCCCGGACAAAAGAATGGCAGGTACCACCAGGGCTCCAGGCCGGCACAGCCGCGAGGGAAACTGTGACTCTTCTTTTCAGCAACTGCCTTCCGCTTGCTCGTTACTACCCAAAGTCATGTCCCATGCGAGGGGACGTCCCCCTTCTCAGGCACGGCACAGTAACCACAAAATCCCTCTCCCTCCTTGCTGTCTCCATCCCAAAGCATGTTTTTTCTGTTCTCTTCTGTTTTTTTTCAAAAGCCATTTCTGGCCAGCTTGCAGCTGCTCTTCAGCTGCTCAGCAACGGCAAGCAGCTCAAAGCTACGCCACATTGGCAAGGGCTTCCAAATCACCGATGACCACAGCTATTCTATTAGGAACAATATCTCTGTGCCGAAAGTTTTTCATTTGCACTCCCTGCTGGAAGGATGAAAGGAAATAAATCATCCTTAAGGATGACAAGCATTGGTGAATTTAGTCCCAGACACCCTGCAAGGAAGTTACCCCAAAACACAGCCCCAGGCCCCTGGAGCAACAGCCACCAGCTCTGCTCTGCAGCCACAATTACTCCGGCTTTCACTGTTATTTCTGTTGTGTCAAACTTGCAAAGTACTATGAATTATTAAAGGAATGGAAGGTGAAACTAGCCTTTTCTAGCCGTGAAGCAAAAGGGCAGAGGGAGCAAAGAAGCGTGGCAAGCGGGATGCAGAGGCAGCTCTTGTGCGCCTCCCCCCCGCCCTCCCCTTTCACACCCAAAGTTCTGAAAGGGCTTTTTTCTTTTCTGGTGGTTCTTCATTCCTGAGGTTTACTTGGTATTCCTCAAAGCATCCAAAAGGTTGAAAAGGAATCTCAGCTTTCTGAGAACATAATTCATATCCATTGTGGCAGGGTGACTGGATTAACACCGAGCAGATTATCACCCAGAAAGAGATAACACAGAAAGGTTTCCGCAGTTTCGAGAGGCTGCCGTTCGGTGCTGTTTCAGCACCTAAAGGTAACTCAGAGAGAGGTACTGGAAGTGCCGGTGCATCAGCTGTACAGTATCTAAAAACAAAGCAAGGAACGAGCCGTCCCCAGACATATGGGCTCGCGGATGATAGAATCTTCTGCTATCTGGAGGGCTGCTTCTGGATTTTTAACGGTTTGAGAGCAAGTCTGGTATACCTGAAGTACAAGGCACAAATACACAACACGCGAGTAATGGGATTTTTTCCTTTCCAGAGACTAAATGCCATGTTAGGACAAGATTACTGGTTTGAATCCCAGCAATTTCTTTATCCTTGAACTAATTTCTAATTGAGGTCATGCTATGGAAGGCAATCTGGCAGCTGATGTATTAGAGTATATTAATCTTTCACATTAACAGTGAAAACCAAAAAATACAATATTGACTTATTTTGAGCAGGGTATGTTTAACTAGGGAGAATCAGACAGTTAAGAGACATGTAGCACAGCCCTGGCACCTGAAAGTTGAAGCATCGGACCACCTGGAAGAGAGGGATGGACACCGCTGAGCCAGACACAAAAGGAGAGCTCATGCTGCAGACCAGGACCTCTTTTGCTGGGAACTCCATTTTAGCCTGTACAACTCTGACTTAATCTTATATCTTCCGCCTCCAGCTGCACGAAGAGCTGGTGCAACTTCTGTCTCTTCCAAAGCTTCTTCAGGAGAAGACATCGGGGGTCAGCCAGGCAGAGAACTGTTAGTGCATATATGGTTTTAAGCCTGGTTTAATCAGCATCTTGACACACAGTAGCTTAGGAGTGGTTGCATCCTGAGATGCCACCACCCCTCCCTGGGCACAGGAGTATCAGGTCCCCTCTGGGTGGTGGGTGTCCCCTCTGTCTCCGTCATCGCTACACCCTGGCCATGCCTGGGCCACAGGATTTACACCCTATGGATACCACAGGTGTCTTCAAAGGCCAGTCAGACCATTACTCCAAAACAGTAATTTCCCCAGCTTTTAAGACCAAAGCCTTTTGATTTTGTTTGTTTAAATTCACTGATTTCCAAGACAAGAGTAGCGACAGGGTGATACAGCTTCACATACCGCAAACAAGGGAACAAAGAACTGTGGCGGGCTTGGAAAAATAAAAAATCATTTCAATCCACATGTAATTATACGAGTGAGATTTCCTGCAATTGTTTTCAAGGGAACCAAGATGTAATAGGGTTGTATGCTTTATAATGTGCTCCCCAGTTCCTCTTCAGTACCTTGGTAAGGGAAGATAGAGTGTAATCAGGAAGGTAATTGTACTCTGTTCTACATTTCATGTCTCAAAAGAATGATGAGGGGGTACAAAGCCACTGCAGGGCAGGGTTTGGACTAGAAAAAAAATACAGGTTTTCCTTTTGTTATTTTCTTTTTTAATCCTTCATTATCTTTCTTCTTCCTCTGGCTGCTCCTGGCACCCCTTGATAACCTGTACATTTCTCCCAATAACAAACAGTGCCTGTCCCATCCCCGTGACGCAGGCAAATCCGCATTGCTCCTTGGGAGGACTGCTCTCAGCTTCCTGTCAGCGAGCTTGCAAAGAGCATCCTCAGCTGACTCACTGATTTGTCTACTATGCACTGGCAGTGACACCTGGACACAAAGAGGAGCAAGGGCCCCGTCCCAGGCACCTTCTCCTTGAGGCGCGTCGAAGCATCGCCAGTGTCAGCAGAGCCCAATGCAGAGGATCCTGCCAGAAGGATCCAGGGTGGTGTTCAGGATTTAGAAATACAGGGGTTCGATAAGAATTGCCCCAAGAGAAACTCAGAAAGCAGCAGAGTCCTGTCCAGGGAGAATTCAAGAGATCTCTGAGTAAGGTTTTCTTTGTAGGTGAGCCTGGCAGCAATCCCGCAGGGTTATGAACAGCACATGGATCAGCCCGGTCATCATCAGGCAGCATTTAAATAGTGCAAGGAGCAAAGTGGGTCTTAATATAGAACAAATACCAAACACTTACTAATACATCATCGAATGTGATATACTTGAAGGTAGTTTATACACAAAGAGCTGCCTGTGAATACTCCTGGGGATCATGTTTATTTAACATGCACTTTGAAAGATACAGAAAAAGACACAGAAAAACACAGTGCCATAATTCCTGGCCTCCGAAGTTCCCTAAAGAAATTGATTTCTGAGTTGCTTATTATCTTGCATAGCAATACCCCTTCTGCTAGCAAAAGGTATGACAGAAGGACGATACCACACAACCAGAAGCGTGCAGCAAAATAAAACAAAAGGCACTTCCCTTTCTCTTGCAGGTATTATTATTCTTCTGGACAATGGAAATTTCTTTTCATCTATGTCACCACTCCCAGATGGAGCTTTAACTTACACAGGCAGCTGACAGGGACAAGATAATTCTGCCAGGAGCTGAGACTGCTTTTGTTTATCTAGAAATACTCAGCGGAGCTGGTGGCGCTGATGCCCGAGTCCCATGTCCTGGTGCCCAGGGACAGAAACACAGCAGAGAAGTCTCCTGTCCTCTTTAATGCTCTGGAGCAATGAACCCACTGGAGATCACGAGAGCATTCACCTGGGAAGGGCCAAGGAGACTGGAACTCTTTGGCACCCAAAGGCTAAATGCACTGTCCATACCCTGCTCGTGGGGCACTGAAGAGCTCCGCACCCCTCTCTGCTGCACTACCTGCCATCACAGCACAGCTCAGCTCCAACTCACAGAGCCTGCAAAGGCTTTGCCTTGAGAACAGCAGTGGGCTCCAGACGCTGAACTACAGAACAAGGCAGAGGAGCTGAAGGAGCAAAAGCTACTCTTGCCTCTTTCAACACCATGTTTTTTCTTGTTTTCCACTCAATCCTTTATGACTGTACATCTGGGCTCTTGAAAGACCAGCCTGAGACTTCGATAGCTGTTGAATGGTCCCTCACAGGACGTGCCTGGGCAGCTGTTTGAGTCGGTTTAATAACCTCCTAATGTTATGCTATTGCTCACGTATAAAACATAACCACGATAAAAGCATGCAGAGAAACTTGCAGATAGCAACTTGTCCTACTTCAGCCTGGTTAGAGGTATTCCTTCTTAACAGACATCCTGCTCCTGCAAACCACAATGGCAACGGATGCATTTAACTCAGCCATTCATCTCATATTGATTGTCTGGGAAGGGAGACAACTTTGCCATGGAAGCACCTCCTCCTCCTTCCTGTCACTTGCGCCCTCCATCTGTCCAATGTTTTAGAACTCTTTCTGCACAAGCCTTGAGGTCCTTCAAACAATAACTGGGGGCAATGCAAAGGTTTCTTTGGGTTTGAATTTGTTCCAGTTACCCTTGCTGACAAGTGAGCCTTAGACACATGAATTTGTTGCTATGCTGTGTATATACTGCCAGTCCAACTGTCCGCCTTTGAAAACTTAAACAATGCCTCTGTGTTTTCTTATATTAAACCTGCATATTGCAACCATTTCCAGACTAGTGCAACTTCTTCTGCATGGAAAGTGCTGCAGACAAGATAACCACAGCCATCTATTTCAAAGCGCCCTACGCTTGAATTATACTTTTCATTTTCAGAACACCTTAGCGAATTTGCTAACCGATACAGCCAAAGCTATAGACCAGGAGTGCTTGATTCAAGAGCAAAACACAGCTCTTTCCAGGGTAAACCAAAGCAAATGCCTGACAGCATACCAGGTGTCAGTAAGGAACCTCACGACCACCAAAGCTGCAGATGCAGAGCAGAGTTTTGCCCTGCAGCTGCATTAATAGTTCAGAAGTACATTACACTGTCCATGGCAACACGAACAAAGGCCTGTCAATTGGCGCACACAAACGTCGACCCTGAGGTACTGAATAGGATGTAGTGGCATCAGTCTCTGCAGACTGCTACTCTAAAAGATTTGCTACTGCATTCGCATTATTTTTCCCCAACAAGCGTGAGCCTGAGATCCCCCAGCTGACATTTGTGAGGACTTATTTCCTTCCTTCTAAAGTACAGAATCTGTTCTCCCTCTTTCTGTTCTTATCGCAACCTTTACATGGGAATTCTGTCATTGCATTTCAAACAGGCTCAGAGAGAGTGAAGCTCAGAACACTTCCATCCTCGCCACCTTCCAGAAATGCCAGCGTTATAAAGCGTGCCCCAAGTGGCTTCTGTCCTTTCCCAGCTCACTCAAGCCGGAGATGCAACAATAGCTGGTCTGAAATAAGAAGAAATTTTAATTTCAAAGCTCTGCTGACATTCACCAAGTGCTTTCAACGTTTATATCAACAGAATGCACTGCTTCAAATTCTGGTTTGAATGCAGATGGTGCAAGTTTTTTTCTCCTGTGCTGATGGCCCAGTTTGTCTCAGTAACACTATTAACTTTTAAATATTAATGCATTTCTGTGAATTAAGAACAGTTCAATGTGTACCTGAAGATATGTCACTTTTTATTGTTTTTATCTGGTGTCGTTGTAGGCAGACCAAGTAATGGGAAGCTGACCTTTCCAAATACCAAAGAAGAAAACCCCAGGAGAAAGTACCAAGAGCTCATGACACACCAGTCATCAGTGTTGTACCTAAAGCTTCATCAAGCTCTGAGCTATTTTTGAATGTATGCAAATATGTTAATCATTTGGAAGCTGCTTGCCCCTCAAAACCTGTGCATATTACCCACAGCATCAGCATGTGAATGTCAGCAAGCAGGAGTGGAGGATGCAGGACTAAGGATGTGTCCAAGGCTTGCATGCATGCGAGATGGAGACGACCAGCAGCTCGTCATCTCACAGGGCGCTGCAGACTTCCAGCCCCACACAACCCACCCGTGCCGGCCAGAAAAGGAGCTTTCTGCAGCACTGGAAGGCGGCAGGGCAGCAGCTCCTGCAGCATCCCAGGCCCCGAAGTGGTGCTGAGCAGCCGGCTCTGCCGCAGCTTCCCGCAGCCAGGAGTGGGCCGGACTCTCCTCTATCCCTCGTTAGGCAGGACGGGCTCCCCGTACACCTCTGCTCTGGTGGTATGGGACTACTCGTTACCTCTGGTGGGCGCCTGGATTGGGGCACAGCTTTGACAAGTCTGATGGGGATGTGCTGCTACTCAGAGCACGTGTCACTCCTTCCCCCGACCAGGACACGGTGCTTACCAGCCCTGGCCCCTTCCCATACATTTGGGCAGCACAACAAGCACAGAGACACAGGGCTCCAGGTGCTTGGAAACGATGCAAGCATGACCTTGATTCTGCCTGGAGGAACAGGACATAAACACAATTTAATGTTCCACACAGCCTATATGGCATGTGGTAAGCCAACAAGTCCTTTTTATTTTTACTCTTTGCTCTTGCTCTGAGGGCTTTGTCATTTATAGCTTCTTTAAATTCGTTACTTTTGATATCAGTGACTGGTAATACAATTCCCAGAGGAAGAACATCAATAACCTTCAAAACACTTTCATAATGCTGACTTTGATAGTCTTGGAACATTACTGTTCCTGTGGTGTAATCCTTATGACACTGCTGTATATCACACAGGTTATCCATGCAAGGTTTTGGTGTGCCTGGATAATCTTTCCAGACAAGAGTAAGCCCAGTGCCAGGGAATCCCAAGTTGTCCTGTGGCACATATTTGGGAGTCCAACTTCACTTTGCATTGGATGTGAGGGCTCATAGATATGAGAGTCTAATTTAAAGATGCACAGGGAAGTCAGCAGCACTGGGGCTGTCCCAGAGGCAGAGTTGGGCAGGTACAAGGGATACACCAAACTGCCATATCAAGCCCACACAAGACTCTTCCATTCTCACTACAGCTGTTGGCTTTTTGTTGTTAGGCACAGTGTCCTAAAAAGGACTCACCACAGCCAGCTGGGAACTGATGCAGCACTCTAGGAAGTCCTAAGGCAAAAAAAGTATCAGACTTGAATTTCTTCTGAATTGTAAGAGAAAGATTATTAGACATCCTTCTTTCTTCTTCACCATCACTCAGAAGCCTTGAATTTCCCCAGACAGAAGAGATTAATAAACAGAGATTAGCATCTAAAAGCTCCTGCTGTAGGCTGTGTTAGACTGAGCCCAACTCTCTGGGCCTCCTGTATAAATATTTCTAGACTCCCAAGCGGAGGCCTTGGAATCTTAAAAGGAAACGTGAACCCTACCAGTACTGCTGTGCGGCCCAGAGGGGTGTCTCCGACCTGCTGATGAGAGCCGAGTTATCTCCTGATCAGACCTTTCTGAGGACTCCAAGTCCTTTCCAGCTGCATAGGTACTCAGGTTTCCTTCAGGGAGATCTCACACTGTCTGACAGTCAGGTTTTATTTCTCTATTTCACGTAAGAGAGCAATTCAGAACCACTCCCAGGGTGGGCACACAGCTCTGGTTAGCACTGACAACTCTGAATTCCAAGGAAGAGGACACATTCCTTCCTGGCACCTTTTTGCCCCAAATCAGGTCTCTCTTTCCCAGGTGTGTCTCACACACTGAGAGAAGAGAATTGTAAATTGGAGAGTAAGCCCGTCTTGCCTCAGACTCTCAAGGTAGAACAAGCAACCCAGCCGCTAACTAGAGATACTGCTATTAGGATTTATGAAGAGCAGAAGGGGTACTACAGCTTGGTTAAAGCAAAGCAAACTGCCCTTCAGCTTAATCCATCAGTCTCAAACCCACTGCATGGGAGCAGCCCCATAATTTCCTCACAGACGATGGCACACCGATAACCTGAAAAGCTGTGCTATTTAAGCAGAAGAAGGTGAGGTTTGTTCAGCCCTTGGGCTCAGGTGGAGTGGATGGCAGATGCTGACGCTACATCCAATTAAATTTTTAAGTAGGGAGAGCAAATTTATTAGGCTATCATTTGGAGACATAGCACATGAGAGTTACCAACTTCCTTGGTAACTTCGTGGCTACATCTCACCGTGTCCCTGATTTTTTTATTTCACAGTATGCTCTAATGACAATAATGCAGTTTTGGTAATGCCTTCTGGGTAATATGACAAATAGCAATGCATTTGCTGTTATATGCAGAATTTCCTCCCTCCTTTCTTTTTTTAAATATACTCACCAGAAGTGTCTATGAAGTGGAGATATTTTATAAATTGAGTGCTGCTGCCTGTGGTGTACACTCACATTAGCAAGTGAAAAGAACACACAATGCCAGCAACACTGTACAGTTTACAAGATATGAAAAGGTAGGGAAGCTGCTAAATTTCAATAACAGACGCAGACTATTACTTGCAGCAAGTCATTATTCATTTTACCGATCAGCTACTTGACCCAGCTACATACAATGGTATCTTCTGAGACATCCAAAAAAACCAGCAGTAGCTGGAACATCCAGTGCCAGACATGGGAATAATTAAAGTTTAACACAAGTACTTTTAAGTTTGTAAATGCTAGGGAAAGTGAGGGCAGATCAAAGTTTTGTTTTTTTAGCTTAGGCACTGATGCATCTAAAGCAGCATCTGAGAAACAGGTAACTCTGAGGAATGAACAGATTATGAAAAGAGCCCTTGAAATCCCAGAAACAGTAATATTCTCCACTATCCAAATTCAGAGTGATCTGGGCGTTTCCAAATTTACTGCTTTTTCATTTTTTTCCTGGCTGCACAGAACATGGAAGGGGAATGGAGACCTTTGTCTTACTGTCTGTCAAAAAATGACAGACCAGTTTTTCCTTCTTCAGCTTGTACACCTCAGATCCTGAACTTCAGCAGTTTCTCACACATAGTTAACAACTCATTCAGTACTATGAAGAATTATTAGTATTATTAATTAGTATCAATAGCCACAAATGCCACCCTGCAGATGCGGGACACAGGAGAAAGAAAGAGAAGAACATGAAGTGGTGCTGTAGGAAGGACAGTCGCTGCTGCTGCCCCGATGGCGAGCAGGAGCGAGTTGGGTGTCTGGCCAGCACAGGCCCCCGAGCCCGGCAGCAAAGGCCCTCACCTGCTGCAGGGCTCTGCGCATGCAGTGCCCTGTGCCAGCAGTAAGTGCTGGAGGTCAGCAGGTGAGGGTGGCTCCAGGAAGTTTCTGGCTATTTATCAACCACACTTCCACCATGCAGTGCCTCCAGAAAAGATAAAAGCAGGAGAACTGATCTGAGTGTCTGTTAAGCGTGCCACGTGTTACTGCAGACAAGATTATTTTTGAAAGGAATATCGATGTCCTCCTACGCTGACCCTCCTGGCTGCCACTGGATGCTCACGGTAAAGCAGATCTTCTCTTTCGCTCCACTTCCTATTCACTGGGACAAATTCTCATCCCCTTGTACCAGTTCAACTCTATTAAATTCCAGTTTAAAGGTACAAGTATATCCCTTATGTTAAGGGATGGAACTCATCAAAAGGCTTTTTGCAAAGTTATCTTCATAGTGTGCTCTACCCTGATCAAATATACAGTGCTGCGCTTTACCAGAAAACGGCAATCTTCAGCATTTTAGCATTTGTACATATCCTGTGTAGGTTTTTTGCCTAGGAACATTTTCCTTTTGCTAGCAAAGACTGCCTTTTTGAGTCAGAGACTCTGCTCAGATGCCTCCTGTCTGTTGCTAGATATGAGTGTCTTCAGTCACCCAGCCACAGATCATTACTCTCCAACACTGCCAGAATGGAGACTCGGTGCTGACTCAGCAACAGCATCATTTGGGGTGACTGCAGTGGTGTCTCCTCTCACACAGCTCAACAGGAAAGATTTTCCTCTTGGCAGAGACGCAGGAGCTGTGGCTGCTCTCTCCCATTCATTAGGAACATTTCTATTGCCACCGGGAGTGTTTCTGTCACCTGCTGCGGCTGCAGAGCATAAGAACTGGCAGAAAAGACAGCCACAGCAGAAACTCAAGTCACGGGGATTCCCCACGTTATTGCCTACTCGTTCACAGAAAACACTCCCCCCGAAGCAGCAGATCCCTGCTCAGAGTGGCTGCTCTCACCCTGCCTCCGAGGACCGTTAACGGCAGCGCAGTCGGTGCCACCGCCCATCTGAAGCGGTTGCGCCAGCACTGCCACCCTTCTGTCTCCATGAGTGACAGAGCAGCAGAAAAGCAATGGGGATTCTGCTCTCACTGCACATGCAAAAGTTGATTACGTTATTCCTAATCCTTGGGACTGGAGAAGGGCAGGGCACTGCCCATCCCAGAGCTACTGAAGACGCTTATGCCACTAAAGCGTGAGGGAGACCAGGTCCTGCTCTGCCAGCCTGCAGGGCAGATTATTTCCTGTGATACGTGCTGTCTGCCTGTAACCTGTAAAGGAATATACAATGAGCCTACAAGCAGCAAACCCAGTGTGGGTGAACGTATGGATTCCCTGCAGAGGCTCCTTTTGGCTCTGCATTAGGAGAGCTCTCCGAGGAAGGTGGCATCCCTCTCTTTAGGCAGAGAATGTTTAATGACGAACGCCCTGTGACTGCACAGAGGAGATCCATCATCACAGCTAGTTTGAATTTTGTCTTCTCCAAGTTTCCTGATATTTTGGTGTTATGTAAGAAATGTTTCAACTGGCTCAGTATTGCAAGAACCTGGAAAACATCGCAAAATTCTTCCCTCCTGACTTGCACACACAATTTGGAAGAGACCAGAACAAACGCCACGCATCAGGAGATTAAAGCCGGATTGTCACTGTTTGCCAAAACACAAAGCACATCCCTGCCATATAAAAGCTGTGAGCTACCAACCAGGGTTTCCAACAGGACAGGTAGGTCTGTATATCACTATAGGTGTGTGATGTGGGGATGGCAACAAAAGCAGACCCCAGAAGTTCAAGGCAAGTTCTCAGCAATACCACAAACTCCCTGCCAAGTTCGCTGTGTTGTCAAGTCATTCTTTTTTATAGATAAAGACACAAGGAAAAAATGAAATCTAAAGAGCATTGTCAACTTGAATGATTTTCCAGGTTCTTGTCACTAAACAACCATCATCCCTCAGAGCATAAGAAAGGCAATAAAACCAATAGAACTAATAAAGGAAAACTGTGTGGAGCTTGACAGATCTGGCTGTCCCTGGCATGTGACAGCCTATTTTACCAAGCAGGCAAATTGAAGCTGCAGCAGACTTGTCCACAGGATAAGTGAGATCCTGACAAAACCAGCACCAACTCCTTTTTTTTTTTAACACTGTTACGTTCTACTAAAAAAAGGTCCGCTTTGAAAGACCTCTCACAAAAATTCTGCAGAATGTATTTGCAGCTGATATAACACCCGCTCAGTAATTGCTGCTTAACTTCTCACCTCTGATGAACATCAGAGCATGGTCCTAGGCTGCTCTCCAACACCAGTAATTTTTCACAGCTGCTAAAGGGATGCACCTCATCTTGTTAGTATTGTTTCTCCACACATGGAAAAACCTGGTATTTTTATTTGTAGCTGAACTTGAGTCTGGCCTATGACTGCTTCCTCATTACCCACATTTCTCTGAACACTGAAAACCCATCAGAAGCTTTAGCCGTACTCCAGAAGCTGGAATTCTTCTAACAGCTGGGAGCCGACCCTGAACGATTTGCAGTGAGAGACTGTTAACAAATCTGAGATTTAATTTCTCCAAGAACCTGTTAACGTTTCTTCTGTGCACTCACTGAACGCACACGCGTTTGAAGTCACTTATTTACCAACAAATTACAATGGTCTGAAATCATTAGCAACAAAGTAAATTGTTTTAATTGATCTGAACTTTTTTACAATGTGGGAACTTCGTTTCTATATAACTGCACTTTCTAAAGGACTAAAATAGCAAATTAATCACTCTTGGAGCTTGCAATCTTTAAAATGCTCCTTATTCTGAAAAGCTGCGTGGTTGAAATGAAGAATAAAACTTCCTCGACTCTTTCATGTTCGTGCTTGTAATGAACCTTGAACCCATCTGATGAGCCTCATGTGGGTTCAAGGACTTTCCTATGTCAGGGGAGCCACCGAGACAGGAAGGCACAGGGAGGTGTTTCACATGGGAGGAACAGCATTTCAAGACATGTCTACTCTTCTACTCTTACTGCACTATTCATAAACAATGTTCACAAGACTTTTTTTTTTTTTTTTTCCCAAGAGATCAGAGAAGATGAAGACTATGAAGATTAAAATAATTTTAAGATTTCATTTGCTCTAAGCTCAGCTTAACACAGAGGTGCAGAGGTCCTTTTAGTAAGTACCTACACCTTTCTCTACCCCTTTCTATCCGAATAATGGCAGCCTCTGTAAACAACAGCAAAGAAGCAATGTAACACAACTAAGGTGCACTGCTGTCTAGTGTAAATACATTTTCCAGTCAAATTGGTTCGGGGGGGTTCAGAGGAAATAATTTATGAATGGAGTATAAACAGCATCTTTCAAAATAACAGTTTTAGGCACAGATTAGCTCTCCATCCTCATTGCTACTGATAGGGCTAATCACCACCCTAAATCAGTGTTTCAGCTGAACCTGACATTGGAAAT
Source organism: Baryphthengus martii (assembly GCA_013396935.1). NCBI lineage: Eukaryota > Metazoa > Chordata > Aves > Coraciiformes > Momotidae > Baryphthengus > Baryphthengus martii. The sequence goes on along the minus strand of VWZK01018633.1, from coordinate 219,239 downwards.
CACATATAATTATACTGATTAATTTTGCTGAAAACGTACAGTGTTTTGCTATAGAAATGTAAACATAATAAGGCAAAAGGGTGATACAAATAGCAAAAGCTGACTGCTATTCAGAAAAACCACACTCAGGTGCTAAAGACATTTGAGTGACTGCATTTATTAAAAGAGCAGTCCCGCTTCCCACATCTGCCTACTCATTTCTGAAAAAAAAAGCAGAGGAGAACTGGTGGATATATGACTCAGGAGCATACTCGCAACCTACTAAAGGCATCCAATTATATGTACATCAGAATAAAAGGAAGTGGAACAGTATAAAAGGACTGCTTGAAACAGCACCAGTCCTGCAGACCATCTGCACATTGAAGTGCCTGACGTGGCCAAAGAAACGGGTCGTTCATCTCAGAGAGCCTTGGCAGAGAGAGCTGAGGAGAGAGGCAGCATAGAAAGAGAGGGAACTCCAGACTGTTTTCTGGGACTAGTGAATTCCTTGAAAGCTAACAGAAGAAATGTAAGAGGCAACGCAACACAAGGAGATTGCAAGAGGAAAGAACCCTAAAATTAGGGATTCCTCCTTCGTCATCCTTGTGCAACACTGGTACTTCAGAAAAAGTTGTAGCAGCTCTAGAAAACGTCTGTCCTCAGCGCCTCAAGATGAGATACAATTTCTGTGAGGGGCAAATGGGCACCGAAATCCAGCAACAAAGCCTGGTAAATTCACAAAAGAAACCGCATTAATACATAGCACTTAAATGGAGAGAGAGGTGCTTCTTTTTAGCTGAATCTTGCTGTGCAATGTTCTGAAAAGCCACTGGAAGAAAATTGCTTCGGTTTCAATTTTAAAGCTGCACTTAACCAAATGCTATCTGTCTTCAGACACATTGGCAAGGAAAACTAGCAAATTACTTGTTTTTTCCTGTAGCACCTAAAAGTACAACAGCGATCATGTTGGACCCTCATTACCTGATAAATTGTGGCGCCCGTTCCTTCTGCGCCTTGCCTTGTGGGGCGGCGGCTCAAGTTTTCTGCGTAGTTTGGCTTTATTTACTCACAAGCATAAGACCAAGCGACAGCAAAGCAAACTCACAGAATGGGACCACGGGTCCGAACAAGCACAGCATTCTCCAGGGACCTTTCACAGAAATTCCTGTGTGGAATGTCTTGCTCTCACGAAACTGCACAGCCTCGGTATGGGGCAGCTCTCCATCGCCCCAAGTGCTTGGACCAGAAGTCACGCTCTGGTTTCCCACAGAGCGTCTCCGCAGCAGACAGGGTTTGGTAAGGACGACCCAGGGTTTGCTCTGTCCTAGCACAGAGCCTGAAGAAAAATGGAAGGGAAAGGCAAACACAAAGCTACAGCTGAGTAAGTAACATAGTCTGACATGGGGAAGCTGTGATGCATTACTCACCCTGGTAAGTTTAATCTATAATTTAGAAAGATATCACCAAAATGGAAAAGAGAAGCTCTTAAGCAGCTTGGAAGGGTATTCAGCTCAGACATCGCACGCAGTTAGCATTTAAGGGAAGCTGCTAGCCGTGTGGCAGGAACCCACCCCTCACCCAATAATTTGATTTAGATGTGTCTCAACACTAAAGCACTTTAGAAAGAACTCATTTCTTTTCATAGGCCAGACTTAGGCTTTTTACTGAACATAAGGTATTACCTCCCTGCTTGATAACCAAAAGCCATCAGATCAGAAAGCCTTTCTCCTCCAACTGCTGCTCACTCTAACAGGCAGCCTCACCTAGGCAGTATGAACCTACACCTTGGAAGTCACAAATAATCCAAAAGTACATTCGAAAGACTTTAGAGGATGCACCGCTACAGTAAAAAAAATGAAAAAATGTAAGGTGATATTATTTTGGTTTAAAGGAGTATAAATGACAACCACCTTGCCATATTCCTTTGAAGAAATATTTATCTCAGGGAAAATGAGAGCTCTGCCAGGGCTTAGGGAATCTTCTGCCCTTTCTGCTTCAGAGGGATGGTGCAGAAGAGGGACACTCCACTTGCCTTTTGAGGGGGGTTGTATGTGGGTGACTGTCAGCCCATCACCTGCCTAACAGGGGAGGCAATAACAAGGAAAGGTTTCTTTTTCTGGCTGAACTTGTGGTTAAGTGTCCCCTGGGGTCCACTTTTCTGAATTAATGACTTCTGATACCGCTCATGTGATCACCAGAGCTCCTACGAACAATATTTTGATGATTAGGGGATGTATTCGTGAACAGCACAAATGTGAAGAGTGCCCAACGGAGCAAGGACATTCCCAGGACACCTCCCCAGTGCTGCCGAGACACCAAGGAGGAGATTGAGCAGTGGGGTCTCACTCTGTAGGTGCTTGTGACTGTGCTCGCTCAAGCCCGGCACTGGTGTCAGCTCAACATCGTTCTCTTTCCCTTGGAAGATTTCCAGCAACACTGACGAATCTTTAGAGCTGCCACCTTGAATTATCTTTGCATAGCGCACTGCAGCGGGAAGCCGGGGAGCTCTGGTGAGTGCCCTGGCCTTGCAAGGAAAACCATCACCCCTAATTGGGCAGGAGTGGCAGGCTGCGCTTGGGGAGCTCAGCGCCTGCATTTCAGTGCAATCCAGCACTGTCCCACCAGGGATGCTCTTCTTCCACCTGCCCACATCCACACCGTGGTGGCCACAGGCCCGACAGGCGAATTTCAAGCTAGCTAGAAATGATGGATGGCAGCAGGCTAGACCTGAGACGGGAGGAAACTCACCCACGGAGATGAAAAAGCGCCGTGGCATGGGAGGGAGAGATGGAGGGAGAGAAGTCACACAGGGGGACACTGACAAAAAGCCCCTCAAGCGGTCCCAAGTGTGGTCAGTCCCAGTAAGGTCCAAGGCTTGACGTCCCTTCTGGCAGTTGCCCTAACAAGTTTGCTTGTTATTTCCCTGGATGCATTCATCATCCACGCATATTTTCATTCCATTTTTGAGTTTACCATACACAGGAACTGAATGACATTTTGCAGCAATTTCACAGCATTTCCTTTCCTTAAATCAGATTTGTCTTTTGTTGCTCTTTAGTAAAATTAATTGTCCCCTTACTTAGTATTACAATACAAAAAGGACAGAAGTGCATTCTCTACAATTTTGGGAACAATGCCTCATCTTACACAGTATTTGTACGACACCTTTTCTCAGTCAGTTAATATTAATCTCTTCAATTCTCTTTACACAAGACCTTTCCAGGGAGCGATCTCTGCTTCCCCCTCAACTCCCCAACCAGCCCCTGCAGAATGGGACCGTCCAGCATCACCTGCAGGGTATCAGACAAGGCTGCACCACTGAGCTATGGAACAGTATTACCATACCTCATTTTATTCAATCCCTCTGCATTTTTTTTGTAATGAAAACATCTTTTTGGCTTCTGGACCTCAGTTGCATATAAAGAGAAACACTGACAACCCATAACCACCTTCAATGATATCTTGAAAAAACCCCAGCACTTACAGGACTAAGAAACAGCCTTCCAATTTTCTCCTTTCCCAGCTCACCATTACAAAAATATACATTATAAAAGGTCTGGATTCTTGATGGCTCAGTATCCAAAGCACCCTGTGCTCCAACATCAGCCTGGCCATAGGCAGCAGATTCCCATCCTGGTGGCTTGGCTCTCCCGGCCTCACTCAGCCCTGAGGAAGCATCTCATGCTTTTCAGGACACATCATCACTGCAACTGCTCCCTGAAGTGCTTTATCACACACATATTTCAAATTCTTGATAACATTCACACAGAGATAAGGGAACAGGAACTTGGGCCACGGTTTTATAACATTTTCTCAATTTCTAACAGTTTATCTCCAGAAAATATCAATATGTCTCCCAAATCCTTACCCATTAGTACAGCTGGTGATATCAGCCTCTTCGACCTCAAACAGTACTGCCTGCAATAATTTAGGTGGAATAATTTTCTCAAAAAGGGAGCCCTTGCACCAAAAGCAATCTACCTCCAACACTCTGCACATTCATCTTTGCAGTGAAAACCAGAATTTGTTGGGCTGACACATCGCTATTAACTCGATGCAATGACTGTCCACGCACCTTTCACCCAATGACCTTCAGCGCACAGGAGAAGGGCAGACAGTGACCCCAGATTTCCATCCGCTCAGAGGTAATGGCGGGGCCAGGAACTAGCGTGCGACGAGTGTTTCACAGCTGTACAAGCCAGGGCCAGAAAACCTCAGAAGGGAGATCCTGGCTGGTGCTTCAGGCAGCTCTTACAGACCAGCACCGCATCCAAGGTCCAGCCAAAACATGCAATACACAAGCAAGCGGCCTGGGACAGAGAGATACTGAACACAAGGGTAATTCCATGCCAATTCATTTAAAAGCCACAGTTGGACCTTATAATTCTGGCTCCAGCAGAGAGCACCTGGGAACAAACCAGCCCCTAGCCACCCAAACATCCTGTGGCTGAGCAGGACCAGCCCCCGACTGCTGGGGCTGCGTCTGTAATGCCTGGCACACCGATAAAGCCCTCGCTCCCTTTGGATACAGAGAGACTAATCCTTGGGAGCTCTCAGCAGAGATTTGCAAGGAGCTGTTTCCCTTTGCATTGCGCTGGACCAGCAATGCTCACGCAGCCAGAGCAATCTGAGGCTGTACTTCTTTATTTTCTTTTTCTTTTTTTTTTTTGTCTTTTTAACAACAAGCACAGGCTGTGCCCACAGAACCTGACATAATTTGACTTCAGAGATGCAATAAAAAATAGCACACCCTACCCAGAGCTTTTAGACTCAAAATCTCATCAAAAAGAAATGCAGTTTCATAAATTATGCAGCCCTACCCTGCCTATCACATTTGGCTGCTGTGTTGAGTCTCTTCACCTGACAGGGGTTTAAAATTACGAAAGCTCCTCGAAAATTTTGAGGGCTCCTGCGTCGTGCTGCTGCGAGGGCAGCCCTGTGCTGGGTTACTGGAGCCTTCTGAAATCAAACCTTCCCGGAGCCAAAGCCGGCTATTGCTTCTGCCGGAAACACTGCGGAATGGTTATTCGGCTCCACGGTGTAATAATGCTTGTGCAGCAACAGCCTGGCCAGAGCATCCTCTTGGCAGAGGAAAGCAGCTTTCCCTGAAAACGTCCCCAGGGATGCTGGCCCAGGAGTGCGGCAGGTGAGTCCCAGTGCTGGCGCTGGGTGCTACCTGTGTTCATCCACTAATGAAACGGTGCGGGACTTATCGTCACAGTCAGATCTTGGCATGGCATGTGATAAAAAGACTTTGAGCAGCCAGTGTGCTGAATTTAGCAGGGAAGGGAGCTGGGGAGCTGGGATTCCTACAGACAAAAATAGAAAGTTTTAAAGCTGCAGCAAAGAGAAAAACTGCTGGAACATGGAGTCCTCTCTAGCAGAATCCAGCCAAGCAGCAAGAAACAGAAGGAAACAACCTATAAATAATACAGAGCAGATCTGTTCTGATCCACTGACCTATTTTAGGACAGGTTTTCAGTGAAGAATAAAAATAATTTAAGTTTGATTGTGGTGATTTAGAAAGTGTCTGCATGGTGTTTTCTCAGCTGGAATAACTGAGTCCAAGTACAGGGAAAACAGTCTGTCTGTCTTCTCTGTTCCTTTATTGGGCGAAGTGAGAGCGCGCATCAGAACTGCCAGCTCCGCGTGCCGGCAGGGAGGCCTGGGCTCCACCGCATGGCTCAGAGAAGTGCCCCTGAGACAGATGAGATCCTGGGTGCTGTGACCAATGCACAACGGGATCAGAGTGTCTCCACCAGCACCTCAACATCCCCACAGCAAAGGAAAGCCAACAGAAATAAGTCACCATTTATCAGCTCGTACGAGCTGCCTTGGGATAGGCAGCACACGTAACACTTGTGCGCTGACGGGTCATAGCATCAGATACACTATGGGGTTTTAATTTCCACTCTGGAATAACTAACGTTTCCTTACAGCCGGGGGTGGGGTCGCCTCTCCTACAGGGTGCAAGGCCGTGCACAGACACCGCTGAAGCCTTGTTTTCACTAACAGCAAATTCCTTAGGATTGCCAGCTGAATGCGAGGCGTACCCCTAAGACAGCAATGTTTTTGCCAAAACATCCTCTTGTGATGACAAGACTGACAGCAAACTCAGACAACAGCCCTAATTTTACTTAAATAACGCTGAGTAGGATTTCCTGTGTATTTAGATTGAATACAGTAAAATGGTGACTCTTTGCAGGTGTCACTGGATGCCTCAGTCAAGAAATTCATGGCATGGGGCTCCCTCAGTCTTATGATGTCCTGCCCTCACCAATCCTGAAGCTTTCAAACAAGGTGGCAGGCATCATTTAGCCACTGGCTAAAACGTTATTCAAATAATACCTCCACATTGGCAAGTACCCCTGGCCCAGGGCCTTCTACTCCTCTCTCCTTTTTCTATTCATCAGCAACATCTTCATTTTAAGCACATTCCGCCAAGGCAGACTGAGTCACACATCATCATTTCTCTTCTTCCAGCAGCTAACTGTGGCTGGTACAAGCAGGGGCAGCCAGCTCTGCTCCATCTGAGAAGCAAAGCCCTTTGCCGGGTTTTGCTTAAGAGCATTTTAATAATGCATTTTGCGTGTGAGGAACAGCAAGCTGAAACACAGCCAGAGAGCTGGAATGCACAGCTTGTCCGAAAGGAAATCTCCAGATGATGCTTCATTTGCACAAACTTTAAAGACTGTTAATTATTGTTAGTTTCCTGAATATGTTTTGAAAAATAACCACGAACATGGTTTGGGCTTAATGAGCAAACGTGCTTTGTGTTCACTGACATGGGCCAGTTCTAAACAATCAAACCAATAGCCTGTTTGTAAACTTATTATGTCAGACTCCTCAAACCTGATATATCTTCTTAGCTTTCTCCTCTTCCTATTTCCCATATATTTCTATTTCCTTTTGACCTGAAGGAGAATTTCTGAAGAACAGAGCTACTTGAAAGGCACCGAAAAGCCCAGCCTAGGTCTTGCGATTGCAGGATTTCAGGTTGCACTGGGCGTGTGCTCTCAGGAACACAGAACAGACGATTCCTTCTGAGCAGTGAGCCTGGGGAGGTGCGAGCAGCTCATCCCCCTGATCCTTGGCTCCACAGCATGCCCACAGGATGTTCAGGAATTAAGAGCAAAATGGACAAGTTTAGGTGCAGACCTAACCCCCAACACCATGGAGGATGAACACAGCTGTCCTGCATCCATCCTGAAGCAGAACCTTTCTGCATTTTTCTTTTCCAGTCCTTTCCCAGGATCCTCTAGAGTGGTCTCCAGACCATAGAGTCTCACTGTGAGAGGTGGCTGAAACACCACAGATGCAGGAAAGGGTTTAGCTATTATGTTTATAGGAGAGAAAGGAAAAAAAAAAGGTCCTTAAATTCATTTTCCAGAAGTATTTTTGGAGCAAAGTCCAGACACCAATTAAAAAAATCCTTGTGTAATACAATGACATTTAGAGTAGCTGTGAGACAGCCTCTGGTTCTGATTCCTATGAGAAGGCTGTACTACAGCTGCCACAACCTGTACGGTTTGCCTTCACTCACCAAGTTAAATCTGCTTGATTATAAATTTACTATAATCTGTGTTCTGTTTGCTTAGGGAAACATCAGCCAAGAAAGGAAAAGTCCACATTCTGGGGAGAAACTGACCCAAAGAGTTTATATCAAAAGTGAATAGTGATGGGATAGCAGATCCCCATGCTGAGATTATTTGGATCATTAGAGGGTGGTATAAGAGAAAAAAGCATCGTAGACGTAGGAGATCTGACGCACCGTTTGCACGAAGGCAACCAAAGCTGGCCACCGGTGCCGTACCTGCCGGCGTGCCCCAGCAGAACAGGCATGTGGGCAGATGCACATGGTGGCAGGTAGGGGCTGTGGCGGCACAAAGCACGTGTAGGAAGATGGAGCAGGTCCATTGCGTGCGCCTCACACGCGCAAGGGCTCATTCAGCAGCTCGGTCAGCAGAGAGATCTGCTGGCAAAAGGCAGATGTGGCTCCACCAATCATGAGACTCCGGGGCGTGACAGCCTGCGCCACACCAATTCCAACCACTGCTTGTTCTTGGAACTGGCATCTCGTTCAAGAGCCCTGCAGCTCCCGACCGCCTACGTCAACGATGCACTGCACATGAAAACCACGCTGTATTGTCCCTAGGGCTCCAGACCATGTCGAGAGAAGCAGTCATCAGGTATTTCTCTAGCTCAAGAGAATCCCAAGCGCCCACATTCAAACCTTACTTATACTCCATATGGGAACACATCCAACCATGTAACAAAATATTCACTCATGTAATTAAACATTATATCACATTATTATATATTTTAAAGCTCAACACAAGGGAACACATGATCTCATTTTGTACGCATATGTTCCCATCTCCCCACTCTTTTAACAAAGCGTAAGCAGACACTACGGTTTGGGTGAGGGCGTGCCCACGAGCGCTGCCGCAGAGGGGCTCCTGCAGCAGCAGTGCACCTTGGCTCACTAGTCCAACATGGGTCCCAACAAAGGATGCTTGGTTGCTTCCCACCTGCAGCAAATCACAGTCCCAACTCCCAGACCTTTACTCCTCCAACAAGGTGCAAGATAACCATCAGACAGCAAAGGCTCAGAGGAGTTGTTCTGCCATGGACCACGCTTGCTTGTCCCTAAAAATCAGCCCAGCTTCACAAAGCCAGGCTTAGGGCTGCCTGGCAAGCAGAGCATCGGGAAACCACAGGCGGCTGTCGCCATCGAGCTTTCTGCACTTCTGTAAAACTAAGACTGCTGCGTTTTGCCTACACAACATGCAAATCTGCACATTCGTGTGGGTAGATAGTTTCTGTAAAACATTTTCAGTGATCATGCACAAAGTCTGGCACTTCTCAAACAGATTCCTGCCCTGCATCAGCACCTGCGCCGTGCCAGTTTGGGGCACGCCGCTTCCCTTGGCCACCTGTAGTAGATGGGCATCTTACATTTCTGCCTGCACTGCTGCTGAGTCCTGCTTTCAGCTAACTGCCTCTCTAGCGAGCCGTGATACAGTTACAAGCAGAAATATCACAGACCTATAGATGGCACATGAGGCTCGAATGATATCCTGGATCAGACCTGGATGTGAAACCAGCATCCAGCAGCCCAGGGAAGAGAGACTCCATGTTTCCTTCCTGAACCAGCCCGTGGCTGCATGCAAACATGCAGCAAGCCAACCGTTACGCTTCTGGACTTTTCTTCAAAATTTAAAACAAAGCCAAGCACGCTTTTTGGTAAGAGGAGTTAATTTCCAGTCTGAGCACGTGGGAGTATGTCCCTAGGGAATGGCATAATGAAGCCCTGGTGGTGCTTGCAAAACAAATAGATAAATCAATGTTTCAGTTTGCTCCATGAGAGCAAATGGGACACAGTTGCTTAGCAATTCAAGGGATGTGACTGCAGGCGCCTCACTCGCAGCTAGAGATGCTACCAAAGGTGCTGGGGTTTTTACCACGTTAGAATTAAAATAAAAGTTACCTTCTGGTGACAGCAGCAACTCAAGGGCTGAAGGAAGATGCAATTTCCACACAAAACTCCTTGAAATCCTCAGCTATAGCTGAGCCAAGCAGCAAATACCCCTGAGAGTATTGAGTGCAGCCTGCACATTGCAATTCAGGAAGCACCAGGTTTCTGTGGTTTGTAGGAAAAGTCATCTCCAGATCAAGGTAGAGACTATAGCCACAGAGGTCTGGACAAAGAAAGACACCGTGTCTGCTGAGTCTTCCTCCCAGGGAAGTTCTGGAGGGTTCTGGACCAGGAAGGGTTTCTGAAGGACTCCCATAGCTATGCTCTATATTATAGCAATCGCATCTCTTGAATGCTCTAAATCCATTCAGGTGCAGTGATGCCAGTCAAACTGGGCGCTGAAACCAGCTCCAGGTACCTTCTCGAACAAGCAGACCTCTGATGAGGGTGGGATCTGCCTGGTAGTTTTGGCTTGGGACAGGGTCATTTTGGACAAGCTGCTGATTTCTTTACACTGAGGGCAGTAAGAAAAGGATGACAGGTATTTTCCTGGGTAACAGGGTCTAAGCAGTGCTGCTCTCACATTGCACTTGTGCTCCTCTCCCCTGCAGCCTGTGCTGCAGGTAGTTTACTGGGTCCTGTGGATTTTATTGCGGGTCCTACATCAAGGTTTGCTGGCTATGCACAAGCCACGAGCCCACCTGACCTGGCAGCAGCCTGCTCTGAAGTCATGCCAGTCTCTCCCCCTGCCACGGGCCTGCCAGAAGTGGTTGTGGAAATCGGCGAGACACCTTCACTTCAACCGGAAGGATTTTTTTTTTTAGAACATCACAAAGGCACCCACAGTCCATCCTGAGAATGGTCAGACCCAAAAGAGCTCCGACACCCGAAAGCCAACTAACCCTTCATGGAAAACACTCCCCCCTCCATTTTAGTTATGCACTCCTGGGTTTTTCTGATTAGAGGAGCCTGTGCTAAACACTTTTAAAAGCTCTTTTGGCCCCAGGTAATTCCTGGCATAATATCCTTGCTGGTAAATTGGTTTTGGGGGGCGGGGGACTCTGTGCAGACTAACTTCCTGTATTTTGCAGCCAGGTCTGTAACAAAGAAACGCTCCATTGTTCTTGAATATGGTAATCTCACTCTCTCAATCAAACCTGAAATCACAAAAACACATTCCCCCCTTAATTCAGTTTAAACCCTGAGCTGTTCCCCAGGTAATTAATAATGTTTGCAAATGTGCCTCCTTTGAAGGAATATTATCATAGTTTAGGTGACAAGCTCAAACTCGTACTCCTCTTTATAATTCCTAACATCTACTCAGGCAGCATTAATTGGATTCAAAGCAATTACACAGGAGTCATGTTGGCCACTTTATAGCAAATTCTAGAAGAAATTTTGCCTTGCGCTTCTCCAAGCCGCGAGGCCAATGCCCAGCCTTTTGCCTCCCAGCTGCCTGGTGGGCACTCGACAAGAGGCACGAGGGCAGATCAGGCTTTGGCTTTGCAGAAGCAAAGGAGCTGAATTTATTGACCGTAGATTGATGCTTAAAGTGTATTTTTTATTACAGGAGGAATGACCATGAGATGGAGACCTGCCATCCAAGGCAGTAAGTGGGCAGTCCTGTCGCTGTGCAGCCCCTGTCCTAGGATGGAAGAGTCACAGTGGCAAGAAAGGATGTGCACCATGTCACTACGTACCTGGGGACAACGTGCCCCGCGTCTGTGTGATCTCCCTCAGCCTGGAAAGTCATAAAGCATCTGTGGACATTCCAGGAACAGATTTGGCTCCAAAAGGAAAATAAATTAAAAAGAATGTCTGTCTCTGTCTAGTGCTGACCCATTTCTCTGAGCTCATATAAGAAAGTTCCTCAGTTGTTTTATGATGCACAGACACAAGCGCGTAGCCAAGCAAAATAAAGCCAGCACAAGGCCTGATAGAAGCGTGCCTGGGAAACGTCGGGAGCAAGGACTGTTGAGAAGTGTGTAACACTGGAAGAACACCAGTGTGATGCTCCATTCACTTATTTCATAATCATTAAAGATATCCAAAACGTAATCCAACAGAATTTGAGGATTCTGGCTGGTACCATGAACAGGCAGCCAAGCCTTGTCTTGTAAACTCTGCTGTTGTATCTCTGGCTAATTGAACTTTATTTTTTTTTTTCTGCAAAGAGTAAGTTTTCAATTAAATTCCACTTTTTGTGAGCAAGACGCACCCTTTTGCTCAGGTGTATTTTCTCTTTTCTCACTAGAGACTACTGAACAAAAGTGGTTATTTTAATAGCAAGTCCAACATGTAGCGTCCACTTGCTCCCAGAGCTGCTGGGCAAGTAGTGCTACCAGGCCTGGCAAGGCTGCCTGAGTCCTGAACGTCTTCCAGGGAACAACCCAGTGTAGGGCTCCCACACCCAGGATGGGGACGAGGGCTGGGAGGAAGGCACAAAGCATGCTTTCAGATGGCAAGGAGTCAGGGCTGCTCCTGGGGTCCCAGCCAACAGGGCTCCAAACCCAAGGTCAGAGCAGCCAGCGTCGGAAGGGCACCATTAAACGGTGGTCACAGAAGAGCAGAAAGGCTGCTTGGAGTATGAGGAAGAAGAGGCTGGGGCCAGGAGGTGCCAGTGGACCTGCGAGGGCAACCTCAAGAGGGGGCAATGGGCTAGACAGAGCAGAGCCAGAGCCTTTTGCAAGGGACTAGGGGCGTAGGGACATGGCGGTGATGGTATTAACACATTGTTAAACTCAAGGAATTGCAAACCGATTTGGTGAGAGTATTACACTGTATCTTTTTTTTTGGAGTAGAGGAAGTCAAACCCAGCTCTGAGCCATGCTGATGGCTTTCAAAACCGTAATACATTGTCTCTAATATTGGCACTCCAATTATCCTCGGGAACGTGCAAATAATCAACATTTTGCAATGGTTTCCAGGGTGCATTGTGCCTGTAGAGGAGGCATCTGCAGATACCGCTCTGATAGAGTTAATGGGCTGCACTGCCAGAGCCTATTTAAAATTCCAGGCAGTGCTAATTTAGTTTTAATGGGCACAAATTCAATTCCAGTGGCTAAAGTATGCAAATAACAAATAAAAGGGAACCCCTGCTCCAGCAGCTGCCAGAGAAAGAATGAACAGCCACACAGCTCACCACCTCGCCCCGAGCCGCTCTCTCCCACCCATCATCTCCAGCAGACGCTGACCCCACAGCCACTCGGGCTGCTGGCAGAGATGGGGCTCGCCCCCACACCCCTGGCTGATGTATTTATTTGCTGATGAGTGCAGAACTGACACTAAAGGGCCCTCAATAATACCAAGCCTCATTAAATTTTAATCAGGGTAGCCTCGCGCTAGCTCTTCAAATGCCAAGACTTTGTGAGCGAGGAGACGCTGCGGCCAGTAGCCTCCAGCAGGGCAGGGGAATGCCTTGGGAAGACCCTTCCCAAAGCACACACTGTTGTCACTCTGCCCACCGGACCCTGAGGAGCTGGGCTGCTGCTGTGAGACGTGGCGTCGGCGTTGTTCTGACCCTCCTGCTTCATCAAATCACTGTCCCTGCGTCGCAGGGAATCCCCCCTAAAAGGCAGTCTTTCCCAGGGTGTCTTACGGGAACCGAAGGAAATTATTTTCTGCTTTGAGGAGTACAACAAAGGGCTTTCGCTGTAAAGCTTGGGCTCTGAGCTGCAAATAGGATGGATTTTGCTGATGCTCAAGACTTTCAGAAAGACAGCAGGGAACAGACTAGAGGAATAAACAATGAGCAAACCCCACGCTGCTCTTCAGGCGAGCACAGGTCAGGTATCGGACAGGAGCTGGAAAAAGGCCAAGTCTCAGGTTCGCTGCAGCACGACATGCCAGAGCAGCTGAGCAAACCTGTGAGAGGGACACTGACATTGTGCCAGAAGTTTTGTGGGTGGCCATCAAAGATCACACTTCCCCAAACCGAGGTCCCTTTTCCACGCTGCTGCTAAAGAAGCTGAACTCAAACTGAGTTATGCCATCCAACTATGCAGGAGAAGTGCTGAATTAAACGGCTTAGTAACTATACACACTCAAACCAGGGCAAAATACCATAAAATATGCTGAGTAATGGTTGTCTAATGTAGATTTTGTTCTTTAAAATGGCTAAGGCAGCAGAAACTAAGCATGCGAGCACCAAGAGTTCGCATCCTCTGCAGCTATGGTAGAGGCAGAGCCAGTTGCTCTCCCCAACAATATCGCTGCAGCCTCTCTCCTGACATCATGGTGGCCGCAAGGACACTGGAGGGAAACCAGGCCAGCACGTGGGACACAGAAAAGCCTAGCTCTCATCCAGGCTTCTTCCTGTTTGTTAATCACTTCAACCTGTATTTAGCAAGGAAAGGACTGCAGTCGTTTCCAGCTTCCCCTCCTCTGTCTACACTGACTGCTTGCTCCCCAGCTGCTGCAGAGACAGATAGGCAGGGGAGTTACGATACTGGAACATCCAGCTCTGTTTGGCACCCGTGGGCTCATCCTGCTCAGTCCCAGGCAGCATCACTCACTGCTAATCACTTGCAAAGCACTGGGTCAGGTCATTCCTCTGAACTCATTTACTCCTTGACAAAGGCTCATTATGCCACCAGAGCAGCACCAGAAAAACACTGATGGATGAAGGACTCTGCAAGGACACGGGCAGAGCCTTTGTATGATGCTGCCAGGCCTGGAAAGGAGGCGGTTGGGTAACGTGCTACAAGGATGGAGGGATGCAAGGACCTGTCGTACCAGAACTGAGTGGATTGTGCCACAGCCCAGAGATTCTGCTGTGAGAGCTGTAGCTTTGCCATGCAAAAAGAAGAGCAGTCAATTCCAGGAAGGACAGATCCCCATCTTGTGCGGCAAGGCAGGGAAAAGGGGATGCTGGGACAGGTACCAGGGCCCAGGGTGAGCACAGCGCCTGCTGCCGTACAGGGTTACACCATCCTCGTCTTAGTCCTCAGTGCTGCAAAGCCGCTGCCGATGGCCAAGCACAGACGAGGCACAGCACTTCTGCCCAGCGACGGCAGCACCTGCAGACGCACAGGTCCGGCACGCTGCCAAGCACAGGACCCTCCTGCTCAGAAAATCCTCCTCGGTCTGCCAACGAGCAAGGACTCATGGATGGATTTTTCCAGCCATTGCCTCAGCAGACATAAAAGGCATTAATATTACTGTCTGCTCCCTGCAGGTGCTGTGAGCCTCACACTATCCATATGCTGCATTACTGCCATCAGAGAAATATCAGCGTTCTCCCCCTGTTGCTCACAGTTGTTCTTACTTGTTTCAAAGATGGGATTTTCCCTTAAAAAAACAGATCAGACTGGGATGTGGTTTCTAGGAATCGCTCCAGTTTGGCACTGGAAGATGCACGCTCCCTGAAGGGCTGACGCAAAGGCGTGCGGTTCAAGCGAGCAGGAGCGTGCGTCACGCCACATCCCCCCATTGCAGATGCCAGTGATGCCACGGCCACCGTGCTCCAGCAGTCAGCCTCAGCCAGGGTCACTCCTTCATCGCTGGTTCTCCGTGGCCTCTCTGTACCCGACTCTGCCAGCACAAGCTCGCCAGATAGAGGCAGGTGCAGGAAACGGCCATTTTCTACCAGGGAAGGAATGCTGGCTTCAGCTCTGCATCTTTAGCTGAATGTACAAGTGCCGAGGCAGCGCTGTGGAGAGTAACCCACCGTGTCTGCACAAGCACCAGGCGTAGACCTGCTAATGGCACACCACTCTGCCTGTCCAGTATTTCCAGTATGCAGGCAGCTGCAGAGAAATGGATCCCCATATGGCTGGGAACGGGGTTTGCTTGCTCCGGCAGCAGCAGCAATAAAAAGGAGTTTCTCCCTTCCACTCTGGGACAGCATCCAATACTCCCTTGACCTCTGCTACCATAAACATTTAGCACGTGGCTCACATAGAATTACAGTATCATGACAGAAATGGAAAATTAGATGAAATCACTGAGGTGAAATATAGGAAGGAAGCCTGAGACTTCTTACTCTGGATACCAGGAGTGGTTCCTGCTCTCCTCAATATCAATGGTTTTCCAAGTGCAATGTTTTCTCAGACCACTCAAAGTTAAATCTGGGCTGTGCTGGGCATTACACTCAGTCATCCCCTTCTGCCCTCCACCTCAGCAAAATCCTCCAGCACACTCCAAATTTAAGCCCTGACACATTTTCTTTGCCTGCTTCCCTCAAGTAAGCGTTTAAAGTTCGGCGGGAGCAGTTGCAGCGGAGCACGTGCTTGCTGCCTGCAGAGCCCAGTACACCACATTTGCCTTGCACCAAGAATGAGGCTGCACCCTTGACATGTTTCTTTGTCCACAGTTATGCAAGGGCAGGATGAATGTGTCCTCTTTTGTAACTAAGGATAAAAATTTGCAAGGTACAAAGAGCCTTAGATGTCAGGAAATTGAACCTTCTTCAAATTTAACAAAGATAATATGAGCAGAAGAAATGCACATCATCAGGGCAGAGCTAGGAAGGAGAATGGACTGGGTGATCCTGCTCAAAGGCTACACTTTGCGTATTAGAAAAAAAGAGAGACCGTGTCTTTTCATACGTTTGGCGTCACACAATATAATTCTAACACTGTGGAATTATGACAGTTAAAGACTGTATATTGAATACTTTATATCAGTGATTTCAGTTTAAATCTGAATTCACAATATGATTTCTATTTATAGGCTCACATTCTATTTTTCAGAAATAAAGGCGTTTATTTCAAAAGTAATACTTAGAGTGATGAAAGATCACATTTCCAGAAGCATTAATCTCTAAAATGATATACACTGTTCACCTGAAATGTAATTTTACAATTAATTGATGCAAGATTGCCTTCCAATGGCAGAAGACCTTAAAAAGTCTCTTCAAATCAGGGTGACAGCTCTGAACTTTTTATCATAGCACATCTAATTTCAGAAAGTATCAACTACGTTTGTAAATGCTAATATAGCAAGAAAGGATACCATGTGCACTCTGCCCAGTACAGAAAGAGCCCATGAAGGCAGAAGGCCAATGCTCGGAGCACAGCGAGAAAGCAAAACCAAGAGGGAGGATGCAGCAACACACTGACCTGCGAACCATGCCCCCCTGTCAGCGCACAGAGACCATCTCACGTCCCACCGCTCAAACCTCTGCTCATCCTGAGCACCAGGAGAGGTTTTGAACGTGCTGGGCAAGGAGGTGCTGAGAGGTGAAGGATGAGTGGCTGCTCCAGTGCGAGACGGGATGTCTCGGGCTGGAAACACAAGGAGTGACTTGGGAGAAAGGTCACCTGCAACGTGCGATGACTTTAATACTTAAAATACTTAGTCAAAAAGTGACACAGGAGGTGGCAATGTGAGGTGCCCATTTGCTCTGCTGTCGCTTGAACTTGCTTGGTTTTCCTGACCCACGGAAGGCAACTGAGATCTCAGACCCACCTTTGTAACCTTCCGGTGCCACCTCTGCCGGCCACCAGTTCGTACCAGCTGAGAAAGTCACTTGGGAGCATCACATTTTCATGCAGACAACAAGGAATAAATAGAAGAAAAATCAGCTCCTGCTAATTATATCCTGACGCTCTCACCTTTAAGCTTTTAAATCACGAGTGACATTTCCAAATCAATCCTATTCTTTTTTGGAGAGTTTAACAAGAAACATTCAGTCTCCAAGAGCACTTGGACTTACTCTGATCAGGAGTTTGACAAGAATCCATTAAAATATACTGGAGGTTGCTTTACCCCCTAAGGAGAGAGTTTAGTCCAAGGGCTTTTGCACAGCTGCCTTTTGGCAAAAAATGTAATTGGAAACTCATTTTAAAAGTGCAATGACTCGTAATGAGTAAGCTCCAAAATGCTAATCCTCACAGTCCCTTTTTATTCAGCGCCTAATGATGAACTGTACCTGCGCGTATCTGCGTGTGTCGAAGGGAAGGGAAAGTTTGTTCCCGTGCTTGGGTGTACCCAAGTGTTTGACAGCTATGCAAAGGGTCCCACCACAACCCAGAAAGAGGTAAAAAGAGCTGAAGAAGGGTGGAAAATAGCAACGCACAAGCCATGAGCAAGCAAGCTAGTCTGACCAGCGCTTGGACGCTGAAAAGTAACGCAAGGTCCCGTGCATTGCAGAATTTATAGAATTTTAATACGCTCCTTTGTGCAATGAGTTACACCGGGTCTGGAAACCTCATTCGACCCACCAGAGTGAGAAAAAGAGGTTGCCCAAAAGCATCGTTCTGGCAGTTTCCAGTAGAGGTCATTTTCTGGAGACCAACAACCTTTCCCGTTTTGTTGTGGTAAAACAACTTTCTGTAACTAATCAACTAATTCATTAAACTTTTGTGAGGTAGGTCAAAGCCTCCCTAATTTAGCCAATTAATCAAGTTGCTATAGCTCCGTTTGGTGCGCAGGTCTTGACAACAGTTTCTGTGACCTCTCTGAGCACAAAAGTATCCCTCCAAAGCCTTTAACCCAATGCATTACTCATTGTCCAATGGCCAGTTGGTTGCCACTTGCACAGAGGAGAGAACCACCAGTTAGGTCTATGGATTCAAATTGCTGCCAGTGAGAATTACAGCTGAAAAACAGGCAAACACCAACTACCACTTCTAGATTGAGGTTTTCAAAGCAAACTTCAGTTTTTCTCTCCTGTCCCCAAGACATAAGAGTCCAGCACTGAGTCACTTAACTCGTCCTCCCTGGTGGTATTTAAGGACATCACCCCAATAGCTGCCTGGACTCCTACGCTGCATTTATTTCCACAGGGACACCTTCCTGCCGACGGCTCCAGAGAGATGTGGCTCCCCAGCAAATACCCATTTTTCTAAAACATACCACTTCCAGCAGCAAAGTCAGCAAATAGAACTGTGTTTGGGGTCTCGTTTACCCAGCACCATCCCTCCTGCCCTGTAATGCTGATGTCTTTCTGCGGTTTACAAACTTTCAGGCAGCACACCTGTAACTATAATCACTACTGTTGTGACCCACCAAGGGATGCTATTTGGGATGTCATCTCTCCAAGACACCTGAATTATATGGTGCCAAAAGAGGATAGCTCAAAAGTGGGAGAGTCAAAAGGTACAGGCTGCACTTCTATGAAGAGAAAGAAATGTCATTTGCTTAAAAAAGCCCAACACACAAAGAAAGGAACTAGAGACTAAGACAGGGTAAGTTTCTTTGACAATTAGTGCAGCACCCTAATGCCATTCCCTGTCTCAGAAGAGCTTTCTTGGAGGGGGTGGGAGGGGGCTCAGACAGTTCAATTTTGTTTGATTGAATATTAATGCTCCAAACTGGACAGTGATGCAAACTGAAACCAGCAGCAGAGCCTGAATTATTTGGAATGCATCATCTGCTCACATTTAGCAGAATTTTGCTATGGTTCTCACGTAAAGGGAAGACTAATGGATTCCTTCCTTGAGGCAATTAAAAAGTGATTTGTGACAGGCTAAGATCAGGCTTTGTGTGGGCCGATACTCCTCTGCTCTCCCCCGCTGGCAAGAGAGAAGGGCGTCAAGAGCCGACGGCAGAAGCTGGCTTGTCCTGGGGCAACACGAGCAGGTGCAGGTGACAGCTCCAGGCACCTCCACAACCCAACGCAACCAGTCGCTGCAGCGAGATGTACCAATGGCAGCAGGACCCCCAGCCTTTGAAATCTGCCAACTCATACTCTAATTGACCGCTTAACTTTTCCAGGCAGCCATGAGTTTGTTGGACTTTGGAACTAATTCTCCTGGCTTAAGTGGTGGTTTAAACAGAGGCTTTCCAAATTCACACAAGCCCACAAAGAGATGAAGCCAGAGCTCTATCCAGAAATAGAGAAAACTTTGCCTCCTCTATCTTGTGGCCTGCTCAGCCTACCTGTGCCCACGTGGCAAACACGCCAATCCACTGTTCCTCCCTCTGCACGTTCCCAGCTCCCCCACTATCCGGGACAGAAAAGGGTGTTTGTTTCTGCAAGAGGGACAGCAAAGCAGAATGATGGAGGCAGGTGCATGCAAAGGTGCTTTGGACACCAGACAATCACCGAACGTGACACAAAGCAACAGTGAGAGCCCTTCTGAACACAGCAAACGCCTGTCCGGAGAAGATCACGCTCTGGGGTGTCTTCTTCTATAGAGACCCTTGGCTCGTGCTGCAGACCCAGCCTCAACATCTCCCTTCTCCAGATAAAACAGCGTCGCTAAGAGGTTCAGCTAAGGCAGAAGTAAAGCTTCTGTGGGAAGCTTGGGTGTGGGAAAGGGACAGAGAACCTGCCCCACCTCTGCAGCCCAGACCCCAGCGCGTCTCAGGCTGGTTGCACTGTGCAGGCTGAGGAGCCACTCAGCTGCTTGAGCTGAGCCTAACAGCTCCCAGGCTGTGCCCACATGCTGGCTCCACATGGATGGTTTCTGAGCTTGCAGTGGCACTGGGCAGTGAGAAGGGGGTCCTGTGTCACCGATTCAAAAAAGACCTTGTTAATGCCAAAAGCCACTCTCCCCTTCTCCCGCCATTTCAAAATCCTTTGATTCCCCTCAAGGCTCCCAGTGCATCAAACATTAAAAGACTAACGTTATTTTGAGCACAGTGCAACACTAAAGTTCAAGATATTCTGCAGACGGATTTTAAAATCTTTTAATCCATTGTGAAGCCAAAATCCTGCCATAAACACTCTGCAGCATGCTCCAGTTAACTGCTCATGCAGATATAAAAAAAGCCTTTCCAGCTTACTCTTTGCAGATGACCTTGCAGTCCCCCCACCCCACCTCTCACGAACCTCAGGGGATCAGCGAGGAATCAGATAAAAGGATTTCATTTATTTTTGTTGCTATTGTTTTATGAGGCTTTCCTTTTATCGACACCTCGACTTCAAACCATTTTCAAACACCAAGCGAGGCACCAGAGATCGGCAGATATTTGAGGGACTCGCTGAAGGCGTCTCTTTTTTATTCCCATCAACTCTTCCCGTGAAGCAAATTCTGTACTGCACTGTATTGCTGAAACACGGGGCTCAAAGTAAAAATGATACATGCACATATGCTGGGCTTTAACCTCAATACCAGAGGCACCGCGGCGCTGCCCTCCTGGTGTGCAGCCCACTGCCGGTGACACCCTTCTGCAGCAGGATAAGCTGTGCTGGACAGCTAATTAAAGAGCTGCAATCAAGCCTTACACGGTCCTGAAATCTATTTCATCACAAGACTAAACCTCTACCTCATTTTCCCAACAGAAGTCATAGTAAAAACTATATTGGATGATTTTGTCCAGCTTACTGGACAAGGAGATTAGACATCATGGCCCTTCCTATCATGCCGGATGCATGCACATGTCTTCTTGCTTTTTGTGGTGGGAGGGACATTGAAGTAGCATGGCTTACACTGCTGGAAATGGAAGGCAGCTGTTTTCCCAGAGGCTGAGGATGCTGAGCGCGTGGGTGTGCGTGCAAATTACTGGCTACCTGTTCCCAACACTACTATATACAAACACTTCATTTAAAAGGCTCATATATCACTGGTCTCCCAAGCTCCCGCTGAACATCCTCTGATCTTTTCTCCTCCGTGTGACAGAAACACGGGGATCTCTCTGGAAACCAGGTAGGAGGTAAATTCCTGATCTCTTGGCTCTGGGAAAGGGAATGATTTCAGGCTGCAGAAAATGCTGCATTTTGTGTGGCATATTTCCTCACAATGCACCTTTCACTGCGAGGAATGGGGATCTCGCTTTGTGCCCAATAGACTGATGTCCTATTTAACAACACACTGCCAACCACTCGGACCAGTTAAATTCAACACTGAAATACAAACATATCTAAAAACATCAGGTCCTTTTAACGCCACATCCCTTCCAACACGAAACCATAAAGAAAAGGTGCTGCTGGGGCACCCTGCACAGCCCCTCAAGATGTCCCCTGCAGATGACGCCGGGCTCCCATGAGGTGCCAGCACCGTCACCTGCCCTGCGCCGGCAGCCCCAGCTCCCTGTCCACACACTGGAGTTCGTGCCTCTACTGCCTGGTAGGCTCTGGCCTCACTGGGGGCTGCTCTGTCCACCAGTGCATCACCCAAGTAGAGAGAGGAGGCCCCCATGCTTGTCCTCACACGCCACAGAGAGCTGTTCTACCTGTGTATTGAAATGGATGTTTTATGACCTTTCCGCCACCATTATTTTGCCTCTCTGAATATGGATTTCCCCCCTTTATCTTAGTATCAGTTGAGTGGCATAGCTTTAAAAATGTGTAAATATATTTGAATACCGTACTTCAGAAAAAAAAAGGCTATGCTTTGTTCCAAAGAAACATCCAAGCCTTCTTAAAAGAACATTCGTGTTCATAAAACTCCAACTGAAACTGATACCCAGAAAAATGCACTGGATTTATACTTGTTCCTAATTTGCATTTATCCATTTAATAAATGCAGTTGCAACATAATACAATTATTGAAGCCTGAGGCATCTGGGAGCCCCCTCTGCAGCTCTCAGACGACGGGAAGGGGATGCTTCACAAGGGACAATTCCCAGCAGGTCAAGGCTGCTGCAAACCAGCCAGTGAGGTACCAGAGAAGGGCTCTCCTTACATTGCACTTGACCCGTGTTCCCTCCCTGTCACTGTGTCACGCACCAATGCCAAAATAGCATCAGGAGAACGCTCAGATAATAGTGCATTTACAATTATAATTGCTCATGTCCAGGAGTAATCCAGTTTAAGCCCTTTACCATCTCAAATATTTAGAGAAATCCTGCCAGCTGCCTGGAGGGGAGAAAGTTAGGAGCCCTGAGAGAGCACAACAGATTTTCATCTTTCCAGCCCTGACAGTCTTTCAGGCATAAATATCCTCCCAGTTCTGCTCTTCCCCTCCCCTGCCCTCTCCCTGCTCCACAGGCAGACGGCGGCAGCTCCGGGCACAGGAGCGGTGCTAGTGCCGGTGCCCTGCCTGCCAGCTGGCAGTGCGGGGGCTCACTGCCTGCACTGCGCCGCCCAGAGCCCTGGACCACCACAGAGGCCTCTGCCCTGGCAGCATCCTCTGAAAAGAGGCTTCCATTTGGTTGGGATAGAGATTTTGGGGTTTTTTTGGGGTTGTTCTTGGGTTGTTTTTTTTATGAAGGCAGAGTGTTAACATCTCCTGGCCTCTCTGCTGCCTAAGCGGTGGGACACAAGGACTGCCAGGACTGGCAGGCTCGCTGGCATCGCTGCCTGAAAAACCCTGCAATGGGCATCCCTTACGTGCAATTCCAACAGCTTCTTTCGCCAAGGCTCTCGCTACCGTGCGAGAGATTTGGGCAGAAACCCCATAGATTAGCAGGTTCCAAGCTCTGTCAGTGAACGTCTTGCAGAGCTCAACGCAAACCTTACAAGCTTTTCCGGTTTCACGTTTTTCTAGGTTTGAAGGCCAGAGGACAGCGCTGCTAGCGCCGAGCTCCACGCACACCCTGCACAGCAAACCTGCAGGCGGGTTCCAGCCACCGGCCCCACCAGTGACCCCAACCGAGCAACACGTACATCTTCCCAAACCCCACCAAAGTCAAGAGGGGGAGTCCCTTAACAGCTCGTTCCCTCGATAACTGCATTCATTCACCATTCAAACTGTAAACACCAGTCAAAGCCTGAAATTGGCTGACTTTGGCCCAAAGGTCAAATGGATGCCTATTGAGCTTTTATCTGTAAAAACTGCCAAAATGCAAGTGCAGATAACGGGCTGCGATCAAATCACCGCTCAGTCTCCTCTCTGAGCTGCTTTATTCCCTCACTATAAGCCTTCCTCTAAAACCTCTGCAATTTTCCACCTTTAAAAGTGAAAGGCTCATGGCTGGGTGCGTGGGGAAGTAGCTCATCACAGGACTGTACCAAGTCCCAGCCTCCACAGATCTGGATGCTTATGCAGTGAAAGCCATTTTCAGAGACACTGCTGGTTGCCGCTACCCTGAGAGCCTGATCTCACCTTGTTTCTGATGCAAAAGCTTGCTTCTCAACTCAAACACATGTTGATATCTCTACTCATTTCTACTAACCATGTTCAGATTAATTTCTGTGGCTAATCTTCATCAATATTTATTACTCTGCAAAACTTCACAAATGGAAGTGTTGATAAAACTTGCAGGTAATGATTTTATAATTTCTTTCAGATTGTTGATAAAATATTGAATACCATTGGGCTCGAAAGCAGTCTCAAAGGGATGCTACCAGAACTGCCATGACAAACTGATAAATTTCCCATTAGCAGTCTACAGGGCACGTGCCAGTTCGGTAATCCTTGCACGTGGCATTAATTTTTATGCCAAGGAAGAGTGTGGTTAAAAGAGAAATACTAAATCCTTCCCCAGCCCGAAATTTTGTGAGCAGTGCTCTGCAGCCCAGCGGGAACATGCCTCTGGGTATGCTACAGGAATATCAAGTTTGAACTTTGACGGTATTGCACAATATTTCCTTAATAAATCACAGGACGGTCTATAAAGGGAGCAACAGTTGCTCCTGAAGACAGTAACTCTTAAGGGATGACAGATATTCCTTGGCTTTGAATCCACAAGGACTGCTGGCATGGGACCCGCAGCTCCTTCCAGGGATCACTCTGTGTTCCTAAAGCTTACCTCCCACAAGCTCCACATAGGACCTCTACAGGAGTGAGGCACAGGTTGTGAGGCTATTTTTTTTTTAGTACTGCAGCTGGACACAAATAGAATATTGAAAAATATATTCCCCCACACCTCAACTAAAACGGCATCTAGTAATTCTTTGCTTTGCATCATCACTTCCAGTCATCACAGCACAACCGACTCCCTGGCATAGCAGGGATAGATTAAAAAAACATCATACTGGTTTCCTCCATTTTCTGCCTAATTCTATTCCAGTATCCGACAGGAGGGAAAACCTTTGCAGGTGATGAACGCAGACAGGCTGATATTAAGGACGGTGGAAGTTTTGTCAGCAAGAAATCATCACGCTATCAATGCAATATTAAAGAGAGAACACCTGGAGCTCTCCTGAGCTTTTATGAGAGCACAACCACGGCCAAGTGAACCCCCCTGTCAATATTACACTGCCAAAGAGAAATGTTCATCATTACACTTCACCTGGTAAGATGAAGCACTGTTGAGAATACAGGTCTTTTTTACCTTCTAAATTTGATATCAGAGCTAGGTAAGATCGCTTGCATTTTTTTCTCATTTTCCCCATTTTAGTTGCTTTCTTCACACTGGAATTACACACTTCGCTACAGATATGGTAAAGGGACAACCTAAAATAAGGACAAACAGCCTGGGGAGCAGATGTGCAGGCTGGCCCCAGCACATCATCTTTGTCTCGGCTGATGATGGGGGCAAGAGCCCCGTGGACACACACTCCCAGCCAGCTGGAGCAGGCAGCTTTGCCCATCGGTGCCAAAACCTCGTCCCTCCCTGCACTACCCGCTTCCTCCCTTGCCAGTGCACGGCAGAGACACTCGCTTTCACCAGGCGCTACGTCTGCGGCTCTGGCTTTGGGTGTGATGTAAAGGAAGCGGGGAGAAGCGTTCATCAGCAAACCCAAACGTAGCCAGCAGCCAGAAACACGGCGGGCCTGGCAAATTTACACTTCTCTCTTCAAAGATATTAATCTAAGTCAGAAAGATAATAGATTGCCATGCAATGAAGAAACAAGAGCAAGTCTGCATTTTACTCATCTCCAGTTTACTGTAGGCGCGCTCTGGCACCTCCGGGTGGAAACAGGGAGCGGGGGAAGGTGTGCACATGGTAATAGGCTCCAAAGGGACCAGAAAGTATGAAGATGGAGGGAGAACCACTTTTCATCCTTGTACGCCTCACGCTCTGCAGTGAGATGATAAAGTGCTTGCACACTACGAGACAGCTCGAGATGCTGCTGCAATAAGGAAATCCTATGACTTTCCTTATGGTCTTGCTCACAGAAAAACGTCCTGCGTACAAGCGGAGAAGATCTGCCACGAGCGGCCTCCTCTTCAGAGTCTCGATCTGAAAGCTGCCTGATGTATTACCCGCTGCCTGGCTTAATACTCCTACAAATTCCTCCAGGCCTGCCACTGTTACTCTGCGTTATTTTTACACTCCTCTTCTGCAGCACAGGTTTAATGAGAAGTACGACTTCAACTAATGTGTTCCCCAGAGAGACGGGGTCAATGCACGTACGCGAGGAATTTCTGATCTAGTTATGCAGGAAGAGAAGGATCTCCTCTGACAACTTCTGACTGCACAGAAAAATTAATTCCCCTTTCCTGCAGAAGTTTATCATGAGACAGCTACAACAGGAAATTGTTAGTAATTTTGCAGGCACCGAATCAGTGTCGTCGAGTGAAATTTCGCTCTCGTAACTTCAGTTTTAATGAAAGACCACAGATGTTGGACTACATTTATATTACAACTTGAGAAATGTTTCACAGCTTAGACTTCATCTCTGTGGTTCATTTACATTGACCTCAATATCGGAGCTAATCTGCACAGACTTTCAATTGTACTCATTCACAGCAGCCAAGACAGTCTCTGTGCCAAAACCTGAATATGACCTGATACCCTCTACAGGGAAAGCCCGTAACAGCCCTGTTGTTTACTGCTGGAGCATTTTTCATGACTTGTTTAATAATCATAACTGGAAACAAAGTGCCAGCACAAATCAGAAAGTCTCAGACCTGGTATCCTGGCTTTTTGTGAGGAACAGCTCGCAGGGTGCTGCTGCTCAGCCTGACACGAAGGGAGCCCAGGCACAAGGCGCTCTGCCACACCGAGACCCAACCAAACCAGGTACCCACCGCAAAAACTCAACCTCAACTCCACCAGAAGCTCACGTTAGAACTTCTAGGCTTTGCAAAAAACCTTGGTGCCCATTGCTTTGCTATCTCTTGCATGTGCCAGCGGGCACTGCGATTGCCAACCAGAAAGCAGGACGTCGGGTGACGGGTAACTGCAGCACAGACATGCAGCAGCGCCGGGGATTTGCCGAAGGCGGAAAGTCCTGCTCTCATGCTTTGGCAGTGCAGTGATTGCAGAGCCTACACTGAGGGGATTAACCATGTTCTTGAACAAGCTTGTGCTTCCTGCTGCTGCTTTAGGCTGCTCCGAGCCCAGCACGTGTCCCGCAGACCCACCAACTGTGGCTCACACGTACACGGCGAACGGCCCTGTGCTGCCAACGAGCTGCACACGCTGCACTGCCAGCTGAAGCCTGACCCTGTGCAGCCAGTACCGAAACTATGTGAACATCCAAGCGTGCAGGCTATGGCACCGCGTGTGGGCCACGTCAGACAGCGTATGCGGGGAGAGGAGCGCTCAGCCGCGCGGCTCGGGTGAGGCCACGCGCTGCATGCACAGCTGTAGCTGTCCAAGCTCACAGAGATGAGCTGGTCAGCTTCCAGCTACTGACACAAACTGTCCAGTTAAATTATTTGTTTGGCTTGCCCTCAAATGCAGCCAAAGAATTCCATTATTCCAGGTAAAATGAGTCTTCCTTTCCTACTTATATACTGAACTGATAAAGATTAAAACTATTCTGCTGAAAAACCATAAACTCAGCTTCTCTCCCATTCAGTTTGTGCAAGCCTGAGGCAACACTGATAATATTATTACAGAGGCCATTTGCATAGGAAGAAATTTTTCTTTTGATTAAAAAAAAAAAAAAAAGCCTTTCTATATTTCTTGGTCTGCTCGTGGTGGAGAGAACTATGGCAGTTTCACCACTAAGCAGTTATCCAAAGATCTGAAACCCAGCACCACAGGAGTTAGCAAGAAGTCTGGCAGATACCTGAGTGAATCTCCTACTCTGAATCACCAGCTGCACAAAAAGCACTAAAAGGACACCAAAGTTGTCCATTCTTACTGAACTCCTCAGCAGCCAAACACATTTTCAGACATAAAAGGAACTTCTAATTTAGCAGGTGAATGACAGGAGAGGTCTGGTCTCCGTGCCCAGGGAGGTACGCGTGAAGAACCCCAGGAGAAGAGAACGAGACACCTTTGGTCCTGATGTCCGCTCCTTGCAGGACAGAGGTCACTGGTTCATGCAGTGCTGTCTAGGAAATCCTCGGCTCCAAGGCACATCCACTGGCTTGGGTTTGGATCACATCACACTTTTGGGAAGTGCTCACTCAAACCATTTTACTGAGCCTCTCTATAATAATCACATCTCCCTCCCACTACTTAGATGATTAATGGCTGGATTTGATTGAAAACTTGGTGCCATGCCCCATTTCCCCGAACCTCTCTGTCAAGAAACCTTATTTTGAGAGGAGGCCTCACCTTGCTGCCCATGCCATTAATTGAATAACTATCAGTTCCAATTTATTCCACTTGGCTACAAATTAGATTTCAGCTGGCTATTTCCAAGCCCCGCTTCAACACAACCTTATAAAGCTGTGTCCCTTGGCTGATGCCACTTGTCAACCCGCATCTGTTCTTGGGGTATTGAAAGACAACAAAGCCAGAAACCGTCAGTCTCTTAATGAACAGAACCCAATACGTTTGGCTTTGCCCTTTTTGAGTTTATCATTGCTGTAATGAAGACAACTAGGTCTGGTGTTTAGGAGGCTCAGCATGTCCGCCTGCATCCCACAACTCTATTCAGAGTAGAGATACAGCAGAAGTTAAAAACTGATCTCAGCAAACCCAACAGCATAAATATTCTCTCAGAACAAAACGCCTTATAAATCAACATGTGCAGAAATAATTACTTGTTTGCAGTTAATGCATCGACCTACGCTTGCAATGCCGCTTACTGTTCACTTGTCTGGGTTGATCCCCACGTCAATGACATCCATGCAAGGAAATTCCTGTTACCTGAGGAAATACTGTTTGGAGACATAGGTCTTTCAATAAATTCTCCAGAACCACGACTCTTTAGCAGCAGAATCTGTCAGGCTTATGAAGAAATCCTGTATTTTATTCTGTGGGGGCTTATATTCTTAAATTCTCATATTCCCAAACTTTTGTCTAATTTTGCAGCAACTTTATTTCTGTCTGCTACGGGCATCTTCACAAATAATTCTCTTTTGCACCTATCCTTTCACCATGCCCTGTAGAACAGGTCTGATATGGACAACCAGCAGCACATTTCCTTAGAAGTGTCTCAGGTATCACAGTATAGCATGAACAAATATTTTTAGCAGAAGTACTGCATCTCAGGCATATTTATTTTATACTTACTAGACAATTTCAAATTTTTGTTGGTGCAAAACCTCTAAACGTCCTTTAAGGAGTGAATATATTTGTGAGGGAAAAGAAGCCATGAAACTGAACACTGCATCCTTCATATAAATTAATCACAATACTGAATTTGCAAGGCATGTTTCCCAGCAAGGACTGAAAGAAGACGCAATCAGCGAAATCACTGCCAAGTGAAAATCTTATCTGGTCAGCAGAGGCAGAAAGTGTTTGTTTAGAATACACTGCCTAGGGATAAGGTGTGTTACAATGCCAAATATTTTGTCCACTGTTTGCAATAAACTTAAGGATAGCCCTCCTCAAATGACTTAAAAGTAATGACTGACTGGGTGACTGGAGAATTTCAGCAAAGCCAGCTCTTTCCACTCCCTCCAGAACAAACCCAGGCGAAATCCCAGCTCTCTCACTGTGATTTCGTTGTCTTTTTGCAAGCTGCCAGCACACCTTGCACCTCGCTACCTGGCGCGAGGCTCCCGGCCTCTCCCCAGGCCCCTGTTGGATGACGCTTTTCCATTTGCATCCCTGCTGCGGAACAGGGCACAGCAAGGCCATCCAGGGCCTTCACACGCAGCCTTTGGCAGCGAGGGCTCAGCGAGGGCTCGTCGGAGCATCCTCCACAGCCCAGCAACAGGCACCTCCAGCGCACAGTTCAAACTGCTGTTCTGTGATCGTAGACTGATTTACTTCCTATTAGAGTATAAAAATTAGTAACAGTAAAATGTCATGATCATCTCACACTAATTACGCATCTAATGAATAATTAGCTGTGGACACATTTGACATTTTTGGTCATTAATCTGAGCAAGAGTTTTAAGCCTGGAACATAACTCCTCTGCAACTGCAACTCGGTGCTGAGCAGCACAGACCCGCCTGCACCGACACCCGCTGGCTCCAGCTCCTCTTCCTCACACGTGGCAGGAAGAGGATTTCTGCACACCACCCATCTTTGCATCAAACCTGGATATTTAGAAGTGAAGCTGTAAGAAACAGTTTTTCCTAAATGTGCCATGAATTTTGCATGAAGCAAGACTTCAATTTTCCATTATGAGTTGTAGCTAATTTTTTACAATAAAACCATGACACAAAAGGGGGAAGAGGGCAGAACTCTTCACCTTACAAATGCATGCACATGTATATGCACATCTTTATCTCCATCCAGCTCAGGATTTTACTGACCCTTAGCCTCCTTTTCCTCCAACTCCACTCTTAACATTTTGTCTCTAAGGTCTTGGGAATGAAGGAAAAGAAGGGAACAAATTTCTCCTGGAGGGTAGAGATGAACTCTGATGCACTTGAGTTCAAAGGTTGCAACACACTTCCACAGTTAACAACCAACGCATGTCTCATATTTAGGATGAACGGACGTATAAAAAGGTCATGAAAGGCCAGAATCAGCACAAGATGGAACACAAAACCAAGAGAGAAAGCAACAGATGTCTCCCTCCTAATTTACTCCATTAGGATCTTCTTCAGATAACACACAATAGTGCTTGCTAATGAAGCATTTCAATCTTCTTGCTGTATAGCTCATAAATAAGCATCCCTGAGGTCAGAGGCAGGAACAGAATGGCTCCTCCTAGGCAGGCTTTGTCTAATTTTATAAACTCTATCTTTTGCCAAAGAGAAAATAAAAATCTGGTTCCAACTTCACAAGTAATTCTGACACAACTTAATTAACTCCTCTTGCTGAGTTATGTTTCTTGAACAGTGACCCTTTAGCATCGTGGTGAATCCCAGTTTCCTTCCTCTCATCAAAATGAATCTCCATGTTATGAGCAGCTGTGTATACACCAGGTATAATGATTTTTAAAGCACAGGAGCACGTCACAACAGACTTAAAAATTACAAATTATCTCCTGTATTGCTGCCCTTGGTACTTCACGCTCAACTGAAGAAACACCCCAGACTGGCACCATGTGCCAGATCTCTCACCCCTCCCTCCCCGCTGTGGTGCTGGCTGGGAGCAGCCCTGGACTGCAGCCTACAGGACATAAATAACTGGCAGAACCATGTTCAGCAATAAAACCTGCTACCCTGTCGCTGCCCTGGCCTCCCACGAGCATGTCTGAGAGCCACTGCGGTCCAGCAAGTCTCGAATGTGGGAATTACCAGCTTAAAGAGGTTGTTTTCCATCTCTCCAGCCTGTGAAATGCGACCTGAAACCAAATGCTATGCAAAGATGCCATGCTCCAGGCTGCTGGTACCTCTTGGACATAAACTTTCCAAAGCACGAGCTGAGAGAGCAGTGCCCAAGGCCGCGGGGATCACCCTTACCCGGAGACAGCTTAAACAGACACACTTCCCAAGCAAGACACATTCCTCCCCATCGCACTATAGCTTAATTACAATGCTCTCACAAAGAATTTCAATTTTTCCTACCATGGGAACAAGCTCCATAATGAAAAAGCTTTATTAAAACGAAATGTGAAACATGATATTAATTAATGAGGCTGTGCAGGTGTGTTCAGGAAAGCTCCGTGCTCCGTGAAGGGAGCTGGAGTAGGGGTTAGCTGCAGTGTGACACCCCTACCGCTCTGCGGTACGAGGGTCCCTGTACATGTAGCTGTGTGCTGTGACTTGGGTTTGCCTTCCGATGGGAAACACTGAGGAGCAGCTGGGGAAGAGATGGTAAAAATGTGCTCCGTGTAGTAGTCCAGTGCGACTTTTTAACACAAACCCAGCTCATGATGCGTGCTTTGCCACTACGGAGCCCAAAGAGCAATCCAACCGGGCGCCTGACAGAATTTCTGAGTGAAAATTAACGTGGGCCAATAGCACTAAGGTCAAAATGCCTTAATGTACATAAAACCACAAG
The DNA here is from genome assembly GCA_013396935.1 of Baryphthengus martii. Lineage (NCBI taxonomy): Eukaryota > Metazoa > Chordata > Aves > Coraciiformes > Momotidae > Baryphthengus > Baryphthengus martii. The sequence goes on along the minus strand of VWZK01018633.1, from coordinate 187,872 downwards.
CTTAGAAACAGGCCTAAATTCATACAGATGAAAAGCCAACGAGAGCCAGAATACCACAAAAGATGCATGTAGCTGCAGTCAGGTTAATGCCAGCTTGCAGATTCTGAGTTTTTTCTTTTTTTTTTTCACAGTCAGATCAAATCTGTGTCCTTCATTTTTTGGCTGTCTGTACATATGAAACAGCTCCTGTGTTGATGACTGTTTGACTTGCACGTGTCGTGTGATGGCTGCATATTGCGCAGGGCCACAAATAGCCCCGCTTTGTTTTCTTTTGACAGAAGCGCTCGCAGCACTGTGTACAGATATTCCTCATTCATCCCAGCCAGCTTATTTGTTGAAATGCAGCAAATGGTACTACAGCAGGTGTGAGCACTATGCAAGGCTGTTTAAAGGAGGCTGTTGGCATCTTACTCATGTGTCAAAATAAGAAAACCTACCGATTCTGCTCACTCAAAGGTGCCTAAGCTTGCAGGTAATATTGGAGTTACAGCCTGTGTCGCAAATCTGTTTTCGGGATTTCTCTTTGTAGAGTGGAAACAATTATGGACAGTTGCTCCTGTGTAGGTTAGATACCCCTCGGTGAGTAAGGCCCTCACGCTTAATGTTGCTACCACTTAATCACTCCAAGCAAGCAAAAGCAGATCCGTTAGTTTCTGCCATTAAAAAGGCTGCTTTCTGTCTCATTACCAGAAAATCCCACCTCAAACTGACAGACTGCAGCATCACAAGGTGTTTCGGAGAGGTGCCTGTGCACCGCTGGTGACCCAGCACCCCTCCTCGGCGAGGCTGCGTGTGCCCAGGCGTCCTCAGCACCTCCTCCTCGGGGACGGCACGGCCTTCCCTGCCACCGGCCGGCATTCCGAGCGTTCCCTCCCCGGGGCCAGCAGCCTGGTGCTGGCTCCCTGGGCACAAGCGATCCAAGACATTCTTTAATTACACCCTTATCCATTATTCCGTAAACAGCATCCTGCTTCGGCACACTGAACAGGCTGGTAAACAGGGAGAATTAAAGCTGCTCGGGCTGCCAAAAAGGGGGCATTTCCTAACTTCCAATACATTAACTCTGAAATAAAAAGTTAGGACAAATTTATACTGATTTTTCATATCATTATATAGACCTCTCTATAAAGGTTCACACAAAGCATGCTTTGTTTTGCTTGTAAAAAAATACATGCAAACACATCCTCTGCATGGCTGAGATGCAGCTGTTACACTCCGAGTCCTGGCATACAGTGAATTTTTATGGCTGAGCTATAAACCTCTGAAAAATGAGGTTTATAATAGAAACCCTGACACCATCTAAAATATAGCAGCACTATTGGGTGCTGCTGTAATATGGCCCTAATTTATAAACCACGGAGGTATCCTGTTCCATTTTGAAACTTACAGACAGTAATCTAGAAAAAGGGTAAACCACAAGGAAAAATGGTCATGTTGTCCGTGAGCTATAGTGTCTAGTCCATCCAACAATTCAAAAATCAAATACGATGCCAAAATATTTAGGCCACGCACTGAATCCTGGACTGTCACAAAATAAAAACATGGCGTGTCCTAGGATTGGGGCATATTTCATAAAGCCGTGTGCCATTTCCCATGCCTCTGGGCAGTATTTTTCGAGTGAAAATTTGATATGAGAACACTCGAAGTAAAGAAAAAAAAAAGACTAGAGAAACATAAGCCAAGCCCTCCAGTTTTGCTTGACATAATAAATGTTTTTGCAAGAGGGCTTCGGTGTACTCCTGTTTAAATTGAAAAACAGTGGCAAAGCAAGCAGATTGTTTACTCACAGGAGACAGAAGTTTATCACTAAACATTAGGAAAAAGCTCTTGGTGCCTTGAGCTTCCAGCTCTGCGTTAGAACGTATTGAGGAGACAGTAATTCCCAGGGGCTGTCTCACCGCTCAGGATCCGTTTTTCTGCAGTACGCTGGACTAGACACCCATTAGAAGTCTTTACGGTGACCCTGAAATGCTAAGCAGAGCTTTCGACCTTCGGATTTACGTTTGGAGAGTCACTTTGTACCTCTTCGGCCACCGCTACCCTGAGGACGCCTCTCCTGGCACGGAGCGGGCGGAGGGAGCTGGACATGTGGCTGTCTGAGCAAGTGATGACGGCTCACAATTTTGGGAAACAAACAGGAATCCTTTGGCACAACGGTCAGAAATCAAGAAGGCGAATAAGGATTTCATTCGTCACTGTCACTTGCATCAAAGCCTGGAAAAAAGTCCCTTCTCCCCTACATGCTGGAGTTAACTCATCCTAGATACTGGGATTGCCCCACTTACGCGCACTGAAAGGATGTTATTCCACAGCAAGAAACGACACTTTAGGATCTCACTGCTGTCAGGTTTACTCTGAAATGTTCATTGTGGGCATCCCAGATTCCTTTCCTACTTCCCCTAAATGGCCTCCTTTAGCACAGTGAGTGTTGAAGGAGAATAAATCCAGATTTATTGCACTTTTCCTGTTAAAATTATTTCCAAGTAGCCTTGCTATAGATCAAGTGCACCATATTCCTGTCAGACACATCACTGCCCACCACCGTAGTAATGCTGTACCGACTGCAGGCTTGGCCCCCACCTCAAGTGAGCCCTAAGCCCTCTGGTCTCTTCATTTACAAAAAGCACGGATTTGCTTACTGAAAAAAACAACAGCAGTAACCTCAAGTAGCACTCCATGCAGCTGTGCTTTCCCCCAAAAACTTCACCAGCAGGCACTGCAGAAACCGGCAGTGCCGGGATGCTGGGATTGGGCGGGAGAGGGGCTGAGCTCTTCATAAACTGTTAGCAGGCTAACGAGGGCATCTGCAGAAGGAATTGGCACTAAAATTGGAACTAGATACAAAATAAATATCCCAGAGCTGAATTTCTTAAAAAAGATTCTGCTGAGCTATAGTTCCACATCAAATTTTTATTGAATACATTTTCTACTGAGGATTTGTGCACTAAAACCAGTCAAAATCATATGAGAGGAGTATACATTTCATGTACAGTTTTCACTGCAAATATCATTCCAGAGAAAAAGCAAAAGCACTTTTTAATCAAGCCCACTCCAGATGCTCTCGTCCCCTTCCCCAGAAACACGAGTGGCTGGCTGACAACCCGAGCTGGGGCAGCCCCAGTCCCTGAAGCAGCAGAGGCAGTGGGATGCCTCAGCACAAGGGATGCTCTGCTTAAAGGTCACAGCAAGGGGGACAGATTATCCTCCCTTTGCTGTGCCTAAAATGGTGCCTTGGTCTGCCTCATGTACAGCAACACTATGAAGAAGCTGACACTGTGACACAACTGATGTTCTCAGCTTGTGATAGTAATTCACACGATTTTGGCAAACCAATGTTAAAACCCAAACCTGGTATCGCTTCTTTCCCCGAACTCAGACTCACCGCTCCAAAAATTATGCTGTGTCATATTAATTCCTGATTCTGTAATGGATTTCATATTTAATTCTCCAAAACCCCAGAACGAGGGTTGAGTTCACGGGAAGGACAATGTTTCTCAATGTACAAGCGAGACTATGGCTCACTCTGAGCTTGGAGGGACTCGAGGATCCAGAATGATAGCACAGACAGAAAAGCTATTTTAGACAACTCCTTTCAGCAGCTTCCCAGCTTCTAACAGTTGCAACTTCTTTCCCCGAACAACTACATGGTGAAACTCAGAAAAAAACCTCTTTTTCTCAAAGGTTTCTAGATTTATCAACACACTGTAAAAATTAAATGAGTTTAAAATGGAGACCTTTCAGAACTCAAGCGGGTCAGGGCCGCAGCGCTGTCCTAGACACTCATACGGCTCATCTTCCCTGGATATTTAGTTACCTGGGCTCCTGAGAAGAAAATTACACTGAAGAAAAGGTCAATAAATGACAGACAGGAGATGACATCCCATAATAGTTATAATTATTGTTTACCAGAGTACCTCACTGCACAGGTAGCAGGTTACAGGACATATTTGCTGTATTTTTCCATGAAAGAGGAACATCGCTACACAATTCGGAGTCGGTACAATGAAGCACGTGGTTTCCTGCGCTGACACGGCTTTATTACAGAAAGCCCAGCGCAACGACATCGTCTGCACACAAACGAGTGACCTTGAAAAATGTTGCATTCATTTTTCTTTCTGCATATTTTTGTGATGGATTTAATGTTCAATAAAAATGAAAGAATAACAGCCTTTGAGGCTTGAGCTATTTGTGCCAGTGCCAAGCACTGCAGGAGGAGTTCAGGACTGATTTCTGCACCTCGCTCAACCTATTTGCAGCAAAACTGATGCTGCGACTCCATTCTCTTCACTGTAGGCGAGGAGATTTACTTTCTATAAGGATTCCTTTTTCCTATAAAGTTTTACACTAGATATGTAAGGCAAATTCCTAGCAGGACAGATGCTAAAACGCAAAAACACGAGATGAGCAAAATTTGACTGATGCGTTTCAGAAAGGCAACAGTTCTCCAAAGTATTAAATATCTACATGTGGACACTATAGAGAGAGACTTATTTGTGTCCCCAAAGACCCTGCCTCCACACCGTGCGGCGGAGGCTGAAACACGTGGTGATGCTGGTTTGAGGAAGGCCCTCCTCGCTGAGCACTACAGACTCCAGCGCTCTATCCTAGAAACAGCAAAATCCCTGCAAAAGGCGGCTCAAGTGTAGGTTATAGAAAGAAATAAGTACAAGTGCTCTGCGTTTATAAATAAAAGGCTACTGCTACAGAGCTGTTGATTCCAGCTTTTAAAGAGCGCCGGGAACAAATATAAATGAAGAATGGTGAAAATCCCATCAGCCTTCTCTCCCCCATTTCCAGGAGAAAGCGCCTGTGACAGCTCTCTGAATTATAAACAGCAATTATCGCGAGCGCCAAGCAAAAGGGCAGCTGAGAGAAGTGGGGCGTGAGCCATTCCTCTGGCCAGGACGGCGCTGGGTGCCTCTGCCACGCGCAGGGCAGGCCGGACATGGCGGCGCGGTTCTTCCACGCAATGATGTGCACGCGGCTCTCGCCGCGGCAGCGGCCCGGCAGATCTGCCTGTGCCCTGTGTGTGACGAGCTGCCCACAGCTTCTTTTGCAAGTTTTAGCCTGCGATGCAATATTCTTGCAGATCTCCTGCTGGCAAGTGATGGACTGATGCTGCCAAAAGGCTCCCTGTGGGTCAGAGCTCTTCCTGGAAAAAGGCAGCAAGTGCCTAAAGGCAGATTCAGGTCATGCAGAGTGACCTTATTTCCAAGTTCCCTCCCCGACACTGCAATAGCTGTTCCATACTGAGAAAACTGCCTTGCCACAGGTGGCTCGATCAGGTCAGTCGGAGCATTGAACCACCATCAGTACTGCCAGCCAAATGTATTTTTCTAAGGCAAATATTGTCCTGCGTGTCCGTAAGGACTGCGGGTAGACGATGCTCAGAGGCCCATGCCCTGCATGCTGCTGGGTCACAGGCAGGTGGTTCGTCACCTGGGCTGCCCTCCTGCTGCCCACCCCTGGCTTAAGTGCATTATTTTCACTTGCTGCAAGGAGATCAGAAATACCTTTCAACCTTTCTCGGGAATCTTTTGCAATATTTGGCTGTAAAAGGAGGACAATATGAAGACATTCAATCCAACAGACTTGTTTGGGGCTGGTTACATTATCGGGAAATCTAATTTTCTGAGAAGATGCCATCCCATTTTACAGAGACTAAACTGATAAAACCCTCAACCTCTATTTTACTCCATCTAAATTGTGCTTTCTTTGCTGCTGATGGCTAATAACTCCGGTGCGAGCTAGCAGACTGTCATACGACATACGTCTTGCAGCAGCGTGAGGAGCAGATGCAAACCGGCTGACATTTAACTGAAACAAATGTATCATAAGAAAAAACTCCCACTTTTTCCCTGATGCAGAAAATGATGCCCTGAGGTATGATGCCTCTTCAGATGGAAAAGCCATTTAGGTTGTTCTCCTCCAGCTTTTGCCCCTTCACTAACACATTAAAGAAAACCATCGAATGATCTTGCAGCGGACTAAGACCGTGCTCCGTATTCACCATTCCCACGGCTTTGGAGGCAGGTGCATCATTTTACAGCGCAGAGAGTGAACTCCAGGCCGTTTTTAACAACCTTTACTGACTTTCTCTAAGGGCAGCGCACCGTACGTATGCTCACATACGTGATGGTCACCTCCCAGCCCATCGGTCTGACGTGAGACATCACTGAGGGCGCAGATGGCAAGAGGGATGTAGTGAGGAAGGTGGGAGCCCTGGGAGGACTGTGACGGAGCGTCCTCATACCAGCGGCGCAGGGCGAGACAGAAGAGGCACCATGGTTTCATCGACCGGGGGCTGGCAGTAGTAGCACAAGGCATCAGGGACAGCTGAAGGCTGCCATGCAGTAGAAAGGGAGTAGACAGGTACTCCTTCAGAAACAAAAGATGATCTTGAGAACAAAAGCAACCAGTGTAATAAGGGAGACATTGACACAAGTGGAGGGACAGCAAGGAAAGCATCCAAAACTGCAGGAACCTGGGAAGTGGTTTATCCCAAACACTTACAAACGCATACTTTAACAGACAGAATACAAAAAGAGGGTAACTCACTACAGGCCACAACGCTGCATATTAAAAGAAAAATATATCCCGCGTTAGAAGGACAGACTTCAGCCTTGGCAGCATCTGCTACAAGCCCTCCGCTGCCCACGCCAAAACGAATGCCAAATCTCTAAACTCAAATTGCAATTTGTTTCAGTACAGAATTTCCAACCCAATCCCCAGTTATACCTCTCCAGCAAGGGTGAAACTTTAGCCGACAGTATAATACATTCACAGACACCTGCAGACCTAATAATTGACCAGGGAGGAAGGGAGGATGTGGATGAGATCAGCAAAACTGCTGCATTGCTACTGCAAGCCTCAGTGTCCTACACCAGGAAACAGCTTTGCTACTGCAAGGTGCATAATTTAATAAACCATTAACTCAAACCTGAGGTGAAGTAAATTCAGCGTATTATATATTTCAAAATAGCATTAGAATTCAATTTAAGTGTCACCAAAAGCCTAATCCTCACTATACAGAGCATATTAATAAGTGTCTTGGAGCCTGTGGTTTGATTTAATTTCCAGCTGAGCTGTGCTGTCACATCACCATGATCCCTGCCGCGAGGATATCTCGGTGATAACATCACTGGTCCAAACCGGAGCAGAATGGAAAAGACGCACGGTCCTGCTTCCTGGGGTCGTCCCAGGTGAAGAGGCGGGTGAATGCTGGAGCTAAAGCAACCCGGTGTCCGGTTGTGTCACTTCTGCAAGCTGCCATCAGTGACAGCGGAGTCATCGGCATGGTCCCCAGAGCCCCAACCAGCCCTGCCTTCGGTTCCCTTTGTCGTTGTAGGGGCGGAAAGCGTGTTTGAAAAGGCAGGAGCTCCCACAGAAGCTGCAGGGAGCGGGCAGAGGATGGCTGTTCGCACAGGGCCGGCGTCACACCCGTGCCTGGACCGCGCACAAAAAGCCGCCGCCAGCTGGGGCAGGGGCTGCCCCCCGCCAAGACGTGCCGCCGGCACATGGCCGGGCTGTGGCAACCACGACACCGTGGAGACGCTGCTTTCAATCCCCCAGGTCAGGTGGAAAGTGCAAATGGTGCTTCACTCCCACCAGGAGCCAAAAGCATAAAACCTGCTTCCCATTTCTGTGGGAGTCGGCCATGTTTTGGAGTTTTTCACGTCGCCCCGGTAATAACTCCTCTCGATCAGCAAGCCAGGCACGTCCCACAGCAGTTTGGGAAAGGCATCTCTTCTATAAATGACAACAGATTATTTAAGCAACAACTAAAGCACTCTGACTGCTTTTTAGTTTGCTCGCATTAACGTCAGTCTCCTCATATATCTAGGGAACAAATCTGGGATTTTCTTTAAAATGGTGGAGAGCGATACAAAAATAGCAGACTACTCGTCTAAAATAAAGTTATGCGTTTGAAAGGGCTGGAAATTGTTTTTTAATCACTGGCGTCTTTCTTCTGGAATATAATCTGCCGGCTATACATTTTGCTTTTCTACCCAATTTCTCAGGAAAATGCAGCAAGTGTGTTAATAAATAATTTATAAAAACATTACAAAAGATAAAGCACTCCTGCTGAAATGTTTCCAGCCTCTGAGATACCAGTTCATTTGTAATCCTTTCCACCTCCCCTTTGCTGGAGCATCAGCAGAGGGTTATTGCTGACTTTCTCTGCAGTCCTGCTTTACTCATCCTGCAGGTGTCAAAACACATCTTTGTTTTGAGGGTATCCAGACCGATAAAAGGGTATAGCCCAGCCTGAGCCACAAGCTCAATGTTATCTATTACAGATTTTTGTCACAAAAAATGTTTTTCAGGAATGCAACATCCTGATTTATTTTCGTGGTCTAGCATGTGAGGAAGGGCGTAAAACACAGGCACGCTGCTGGCTCTCCTGAAGAAAGTGGCTCATGTAGATGCTGTTCCTGCCGGTGTTTTGTCCTTGCCCTGACAGCAAATGGGACTTGGTCTCAGTGAAACTAGAGGGTGATTTTGGAGCACGGCGCGCAGGACGGCTTCATTTAGGAAGAGGAGGAGACGGCTGGGAGGAAGACAGTTTGTGATGAGCTCTGCCAGATGGAATTGAATTTTAGTGAAGGTGAAGACTTTATGAGAAGCTAACATTAGCGAGCAAGCAAACTCGCAGGAGGAAAAATTAAGCAAAAATAGCTATCAGATTGACTGGACCGTGTGTGTGTGTGTGCGTATTAAGGAAAAACTGTAAGACTGAAGGTGAGTTTCAAAGGATGAGACTGCTCTCAAAGCCAGTCAGGGGATGAGAAGACAAGTGGAACACAGAGGGATCCCCTCGAGGCGGAGCACTGCACGACTGAGGCTCCGTCGCTGGGGCTGCTCCCCCAGCTATCTCAGCAGCCCTGGCAGGGCTCAGCACCGCTGCACCCATCCCCTTCCTGGGCTGCCCAGGCCGATTGCGCTCTGCTACGGGGCTGCTCTGCCCGCCAGGAATTTGGCAAAACTGACCCAGCACCCTCGGGCAAGCATCTGGACTAAGAGGAGCTGCCTATCAGCCGGCTATTGGCCAGGGGCAGCAACTGCCCTGTCCAAGCACTACTCCAAGGGATGAGCCGCAAGTGCTTCCATCGTCAGCGAGCACGACTCAGAGGGTGCAGGAGCTCCCTCTGCTCGGCTGCAGAACACAGGAGATGTTTCAAAGGCAGCGGGCGGGTGCGAGCGTCAGGGGGAAGGGAACGGCTGTCACCGCGTGTGACCCTCAGTGCCCATCATGAGAGCTGGCAGCGACAGCGGCCCCGCACACCCTGGGGAGATGCAGGAGCCATCAGGAGGAAGATGACGAAGAGCAGATCTGCAGCAGCTTGCTCCTCTCAAAGAGAAATGGCTCCTCTCAGGTTCCTGATGCTGAAGGCAAAAGGAGACTGGTCTTCCAGCAATGCAGGCTGCAGCGTCCTGGCTTTTGCTTCGTTTTAATTTTGCGAAAATATGGGAGCAGAGCAGAGCACAACATGGGTTGTCATCGTTAAAGTTATCTCTAATGACAGTTGAAGTTTTGGGGCACTTGTGCTAAGTGGAACTTGAATTTTATGCAAAGTACAGAGCCACAAAAAGGCTCCTCCAATCCTGTTTAACTGTTCATCCCACTGCTAACAGAGCGTCACTGAGAGTGAGGGATCCCAGTGTGGATCAAGGCTTCGCGAGATTGGCATCTGGGCGCCCAGCTAACGAACCCGGCAGCTTCTGTCCTCCAGCCAAAATGAATGGAAAGGGTTAATGCGTTCGCGAGGAGGCACAGCTAACACCTCTCCTATGTGGCTTCTCTGAAATCCATTTTCAGGAGTAAATATTTGTTAGAAATGTGACAAAAAAAAAAAAAAAAATATCAAAGTAATGAAACCAGAAAATCATTACAAAAGAGTTAACAAAACCCCTGGAATTCCAGTTGGACTGAGCAATACTTTTTGCACAGCTCCACCGATTCCAGGAGTATTTCAGATCTTTAATGATGCCTGAATAACATGATGGGAAGTCTTGAGACATGGCTGTTCTGTGATCCAAGGCAGCAGAGACATGGCAAGGAGCACTATGCCTTCAAAAAGAGCTGGAGAGAAGATAAAGGTAAAGAAAGGAGCGAGCAGTCTTTCAGAGAGATCACATCAAAGGAATATTAAGGAAGCCTGAAAAAGGTATCCACAATTTTTTCATTCTCTGGAAATGATTCTTCATGGGGCAGCGTTGTGAAGCCCAGCAGAGACGTGAGGGGACGGGCTGCTGTATCCCATCGACTCCTGGCCAGAGCGGGTATCAAAAGTGCTGCTTCTGTTGCAGCTCAGAGCTAAACTGATGCAGAAGACAATTCTCTCCTGGCAGCACCATGTGCTCCCACCATGCTTACCATCTCTCCCAGCACAGCTCCACGTGTGCGTTCTGCACTAAAAATAGGAATCTGAGGCAATTAAAGCATGTCTGCCTAAAAGGTCTGTTCTGTTGGTGGGAGGTGCTTGTCTGGTCCTGCAGAAGTAATCCTTTCCAAAGCAATGCCCGTGCTGAAGAGGCACCGAGGTGGATGTGTCTGTCTGAGGAAAATCATCAGGGGTTTGCGTCAGCTTCTCCCCATCACACCACTGCCAAAGCAGAAGCGAAAGCTCGGGTCAGAGGAGGGCACGGAAGAGTGTTACCGCAGTCAGGAAACACCTGAGCCTTTAGAAATTGTGGCATTTTGAACCTGAGAAATCCAGGGCTTTTTCTTCCTTTTGACACCTTGTTTGTGGCCACATTTTAGGAATGTGGGTGTTTCTCTGTCACAGCCATCTTGGCTGGCGATCTGCCTGTGACATGCTCTGCATTTTTCAGTAGAAGTTAACCCTCAGATGCCCATCGCCTCTGGCCGTGCAGCAACAATAAACAGCACTTTAATGCCACCTCACATTTATATTGTCTTCTGGATTTCCTTAACTTTATGGCAAGCGCCAAGCAACAGCCTCGACAAAAAAGCAGAGACCGTCCACGGAGACACTGCAAAAGTGAACAGTGCTGAAGGCCACAGGTCCTGAGGTGCCCTCACCACAGGTGGCGAGTGCCATCGCTACCGTTGCTCCTGGATGGGATCCCGGGCCTTGGGCCGCTGTCCCAAGGTCACCCAGCCCATCTGCGCCATGATGCTGCGGGTCGTCAGCGGTGTGCTAAGGATGCTGCGCCAGCGAGCACCGGGTAGGTGTCCTGTGCCACACTCTGCTATACTTCAGTACAAGCTTCATTTTGTCATATAGGCTAAAACTCACTTTGGGAAAATGTGCTAACGTAGCGGCAACAGTTTATATTCCTGTTAGAAAAAATGCAAAGGCTCATTATGCCAAAAGCCCAACTTATGCCTTGCTCCCCAACAATATGGGACCGATCTAAAGTGCCCACATACGGCGCACGATCTTCTGTGCTTTATTGCCCAGTCACTTCTATTTTACCCAAATGCAAAATAAAAACCCATTACTAAGCAAAAGTCTCAGGAATTTTTATGAGACTGTAATGCTTCCCGTTTATGTTGAAAAAGACCAAAATTCTCAAGCTGTCTGTTGCTCCTGCATCTAGGGACGCAGAAGATGCTGCTGACACAGCGCAGCCCAAGCGATCAGATGGGGCGCCATCAAAAAGAAGTGGGAAGGTTTTCCTCTTGTTTAGGACATAATGGAAAATTTGAGACAAAAAACTACAGAATGAACACCAAATTTCCGCTTTGTGCTTCTTAATTAAGAAATAGGACGATACTTTTTTTTTTTTACCATATTACTTCCCATAACTGCAGCACCTTAGCAACAGCACTAAAAAAGGTATCAGAACCTGCTAAAGGCAGGATGGAAAACGATGACTGTCCAACCAACCCAGAGGCTCAAGCTGTAAGGTACAAGTGTGGAAGAGAGCAAGAGATGCACCGCTATTCCTGGGTAAGGACAAACCTTGCCTCCAATAACCTTTGCAAACAGCAGCCAGCTCCGGGAGCCTGGCAGCGAGATAAATTTTAAATTCCTAGGGTGCCAATTACCAATCCACAGAAGGGAGCGCTGCGTTTTGCTGCTCAGCTCTGCCAATGTTTGAAAATTGTCTGTATCTGAGAATCCACATTTTCCCTGCATTAGTCATTATGAGTACAAACAGGTTTGTTTTTTGATTCTTTTTTCCATTGACAGAAAATCTGGTGCCATTTTGAAGGCCTGAACAGGCGCAGCGTGGGTGTTCACACGCGCACGTCCTGCTGACAGACGAGCCAGCAAACCCATGGCAGTGTCTGCGCCGAAGCCTCCCCAGGCGTGTGGGGACCTGCCATCACTCATACCTCAAAAAAGGCTTCAGCAGCGCTGGTCTGCGCCCGACTGACTGCGAACGGCGAGGGCACTGCTGCTTTTAGGATGCTAACAGGTAATGCAATAAAATATTTTTAACAAGTGCTACAGAAGAGTCCTCCCCAGCGCCCCTTAAAGAGGTCTTTGCATCTTCAGCCTTGTCCTTCCCTCTGCCTGTCACTCAGAGAATCATCTTATGTTTCTAGAAATCAGAAAGCTAATGGAGAAATATGGGAACCCAAAGTAGGAAAACATCACCCCCACCTCGTCACTGTCGCTTATCTCAACCCCAGGAGGTCCATAGGCAAGGCTGCCCATGCCCAGGCCTGGACCATCCCCTGCAGAGACACTGTGATGATTGCTTGGCAATTACCACATCTATGATAAATATTAAAGGTGCCTGAGGTAAGGCGGCATTTCAAACCCGTTACTGCTAAAGCTTGAACTGTTTCAAAAATGTAAAGTCCCTTCAGAACAGAGAGGAGGACTTCTCAAGCTTGTACAACTGACCGACCAACGCAGCCACTCCGTGCCAGCCCATCGCCACCGTCGCTGCATTGCAGCCTCTGCCTGCGGCAGGATCACGCCTCACAGTAGAGACCCAGAGAGCTGCATTTTGCCCGCTGACGGTTCGAGCTGACTGCTTTTCAGTTCTTATGCCTCTGACCAGTTTCATTGCGTCAGTCATAAACGACAACACAAAGTTGTTTAAGTAAGAAATTGGATCCCACCATATAATTAATGGCTATAGCACAACATGAACACTCAGGAGAGACGGAGAGTCTCTGTGGCTTGAGTCTTGGCCTGTATGCTGGAAATGCTAGTCAGAAAAGATCAAGAACAACTGCATGGGGATTTTTAATCAATTTCTAACCTGACAATAGGAATTGGGGGAAGATCATCCCATAAAACAGAGGCAGCATCACAGAGTAATTGTATTTACTTCCTATTGACCAGTGGCTTGCGGGCAGAGCGCTTCATATCCCAGAAGGTAATACGTGTGTCTCTAAAAAGAGTGAAAGTCACTCATTTGCCTCTGTGAACTAAAAAGCCAAATATTTTGCTGGAGGTTAATGTTAAACATTGCCCTGTCTGTACTGGAACATCAAAGTCAAAGTTGAAGTGCAAGACCGAAGCAGATCCACAAAATACCTTCTCCCTCTCTGGTCTTGCTCCCCCTAAATTCACCATGGAGCTGAACAGAAACATCGTGGAGATGTTAGAGAAGCATCATCTGTTCTCGGTGCTCTTCTCTCTCCAGCTGCATAACCTTGAGCATGATTGAAGGATGCCCATTTCTGCTGGGGAGATGCTGTCATGAATCATTGACCCCAATTTCTCCCACAGAGTTGGCACAACACATCCTTCTTTCCCAAAACCAGCAGATTACACCCCAACGAGATGTCCCGCACCACGCTTTATAAATAGGTCTGTAAGAAATGTTCCATCTACTTATCTCAATTCAAAGCAATGATCAGAGCAAAGAAGATGCCTGAATGTTGACATATACCCTCCAAACATGAACAAGCCAGACCTCAGGGTGCAGGTAAGAGGATCCTGTGGTGCTGCAACGCAGCCCATCCGACAGAAGCTTGCTAACTGCCATGACAGCGATGTTCAGCACTAACTCTAGGTAGCAAGCAACAAAAATAAAAAGAAATACAAAGTGATTAAAACAAAATACAAAGTTTGTGATTAAAGATGAGAGGGGTGACCTACGAGGGGAGGAACTCTTCGGAGACAAGCACAGGCTGGCTAGCCCACAACGAGCAGGATCTGGGGATTGTCTGTGGCCAGGGAGCACTCGAGCTGTGTGAGCATCGCTCAGGCTCCTGGATAACAGGTCGAAATCATGGGAAATTTCCGGATGGCAAGATGGGCAAAGCTAGAAAATACTCTCTCAAAGCTAACGGAAAAAGCTGTGCGGTTTGGGAGTGAACCTCCTTAAAGGTCACAGCCTAATTTGAGGTTGGAATTCTGCAGTCTGATTTTGCGTCATCTGTTCCTCTTGGGATCTAACAGGAAAGACTCTGCTGTCTGCCCTGAATTTCTTCAGAAACAGGGGCCTGCCTTACCATTTTCAGTTCATGTGAAAACATTTCATGAGCTGAGCTGCCCTTCAGGGATGCTGGAAACCTCCTGGCACCTGTGGTGACTGTACCTGGGCCAGGGGCTACTGCTGACAGGCGACCTGCAGCACCTTTCAGCCATGTGCCGTACCAACACCTCCTGGCGCTCCCAGGGTGAGGGATGGAGGGTGCTTCCTGCAAGCTCCTGGCTGAACTCCTGTTCCTGCGTAAGCAGGAGCAGAGGAACCGAGCAACCTGAAGTTCTGCCCGTCATTGTCCCCTGTGTCTTCACAGGGACATCGGTGACAGACTCTGGCTCGCGATGCACCGCTGTGCCGTGCGAGCAAACGTTCAGAGGGAATTCAGAGTCTCTTTTCAATTCCCGCTCCGCACTGTCCAGCACGGGCACCGGCACAGATGGATGCTGAACAGCCAGGCCAGCAGCGGCCTGCAGCCGCAGGAAACCAGGCCGCAGGTTTACAGGCTTTGCTGGGTTCGGCACACTGACCCGTCAGCATTTAATGGCTTCTTTAGACGCGGCTACACCCTGCTCCCCTTCTCACTGCATCCAACCACGGACGCAGGTCAGGACCTCAAATGGCTGCGGGGAAAAGCACTAAATGTCTGCATTTCCAGTGGAGTCACAGCTTTCCTCCTGCTCCCACCGCTGCAGCGAAGTGCTCTGCCCTGTACTCACACATGGAATTTATATGCAGAGGATGCCAACGGAGCTGAGACGCACATGAACATCACAGAGGACAGTGATACTTTGTGCACGTTCCCTTTGATTGCACCCACTGTGTGGGCACCGTCTGCAGGGCGTGGGGCACCTTTCAGGCAGCAGTGACAGCAGCTGTGTCCTCCTTTTTAATATGGAAGCGCAGTTGCAAAACCAGGAGGGAAAAAGAGATTACTTTGCATTTGCTTCTTTAAGCAGATGTCACTTTCCTCAGCCCCGTTTGTTTTCAGGACTGCAGGGGTTTAATCTTTAAAACGATAATATTATTACAATATGTGTCAAATGCTGTTTTCTAACAAAAGAAAACAATTTGCTTCCCTTTGTCAGCAACAGTAACCAGTCGACAACACAAATAGCTCTGCAAACACAGGGTTAGCATCTTGGTCCAGCAAACTCCCATCCCAGGCAAACTCCCGCATGCGAGCCCGAGCGCACCCAACGCAGCCCAGGGAGCCCTGGAGGCATTATGCCAGCACCCAAATCCTGCAGAAATAAGAGCAAAACTCTGCTCAACTCCTCCAGGGGCTTCACAGTGCCACAACAGCCTGAGGAAAATTATTGAAGGATTCTTGAGACTGAACTCCGCACTAGAGGAAAGCAGATTCACCACAGGCTGACCACAGGGCTCAGTCTGAATTCAAACACTGCCACAGGGCTGATTTCTCTCCCAGGCCATCGAGTGCCAGTACAGCAGTCGCTGCTGTGCTGGCCTCGCTTCAGAACGGGAAAACACAACTGAAAACCTTTAAAAGGTCTCACTTGAGCTGATTCTGCTTCAGGATGCAGAGAAAACTTGTCATATCTCTGAGCAGAGACACTCAACTCAGAAAATCCCCGTCCCCTTCAGACATAAAAATCCCCCCAACCAATGAAACACACGCCAGCAAACATGACCAGATTACCCCCAGGGGAGAGGAACATTGATCATCCTACCTGCAGAAGCCAGTAGCACCTTCTGTGAAACGTGGGGATGATGGAGGAATGGACGTAGCAGCCGTACAAGCACTGGGGACAGAAAAAGAGAGAGAGTAGAGTTGGATTAGCAAGGGAAACCATTGCCCGAGGGGGCAGCGCCGGAGCGGGGAAGGGCAGCATGCTATCTGCTACCAGGGGATGTCATTCCAAAGTTGGTCCAGGGCTGGTAACACCCAAGACCAGCTCGCAGCACCCCAACAGTTTTTTAACCATTGCTCCAGGTTACGGGATCGCTCTGCTAACACCGGGGTGCTGCGTCCACCCCGGCACCGGCAGAGCAGCCGGGCTCCCCCACAGGGCTCTGCACCCTCACACAACGCAGAGGAGAGTTTGGCCCAGCTACGCTTGAATCTTGGCTTCAACTTATTTGCATTGTTCAAAAAACACAACACAAACATCTCTTTCCATGGTTTATCACCTGGGTATGTAAACTGAACATTTAGCACTTGTAAACTGCAAGAACTGCTGTCAGGTATTTTATATGGCAAAGCACCAAAATACAGTTGCTTTTCTTTCTTCTTCTTTTTCAGAATGACCTCTGCTTCTCTGATTAACTGAACTCAGTAAGGCTAAGGAATTCTTTCTGCAGGAAAAAAATCACATTTCCAGGATGTTAAAACTTCTCTGTCAGTTGGAAGCTAAGCCCAGCACAAACCCAACACACAAAACTGTTTTTAATTTAAAGATCCCGGTACAATTCCTGTCCACAAGATTTGTTTATTATTAAGAAAGCAATATTATTTTCTGACTCTGCTGGTATTTAATACAGTGCACATGGGGGATGGGTATGCATGTAATGATAGATTCTCCCATACCGAAGGTGATTAGTTTCCCTTAAATGTGAAATTGCAACAGCCTCACAATCTGCTCACAGCTTCCTTCAGATATTTCCCCTGGAAGGCTGCAGGCCATGTATGTTTTAGGCACATCAGGATTCTGCCATCACAGAAGGAAAAAATAAATAAATCCAACTGCAGGGGATTTTTAAGGGGAATTTCCTATATTGTTTTACTGCAGCAACTGTATTGATTACCATGACTCTTGACAGTTAATGTGCTTTTCCCTGGCTCACAGCCCTGTCTGTGCCCTGCCGGGGGGTCCTCACCAGCCTAGGGTATGGTGATTGCCACTGAGCACCCCTCCGGCAGCAGCGGCAGCAGGACAGGATGGCCCTGGCTCCAGCTGGACTTCAGAAAGACTTTAAACCGTGTCAAGTGGGACCTAAGCATACGGGTACTGAAAAAAACTCATCGCTAAATCACCATCCCAGTCGCCCCGAGCGCCCGCTTCTGCAGATACAGATGCCACAGCATCACCAATGATGTGAATGTTGACATGTAGCACCAAGACTTTACTGGCGCTGGTGGGGGTGGCCTGTGGTCGGAGCCCTGGGGATGCCGATATCGTGGCCATGCACCAGTTGGCACTGGGTTGCGGCCCTGTCCGTGCCATCCTCCCAGCGCAGGACGCCAGCCTTTCACATGGTAAACGTGGCTGGTAAACATTCATTTGTAATCCTCCTGCCTGGAGGGCACCTCACAACCTGTGAAACACTCTGTAAGCAGCAAGCACACCCGCCCTGACGTCGTTAGCGCGCCCTGTGACAGGGCAAGCGTGGAGGTGCGACGTCAAACGCGCACGCTTGTCTGTGAGCACACGGGGAGGCTGGCAGCAGCGTCTCCTCCCCAGGATCACTGCTCACAAGGTCGGCCTGAATTAAAAAGGATTTAAGGACTGCTGGCTGCTATCGCTGAGCTATTTTTAAAATACAAATGACAAAGATTAATAATGTTTTTAAATGTGTCAAGGGTACATTCCGCACACACAAAAAAGACAAGAGGAAAAACAGAGGGGAAAAAAACCTGCAGAAAATAATCCAAAGAAAAGCTTAACGTTTAAATCCCACCACTCAGCCTGGGGAAAAGCAGCCACCGTTTATACGAGATAATCCCCAACAGCGACTCCTGGCCGCGTGGCGCCAGGGGCTGCATTAAAAGGTCTTTAACGTTCGGTTCTGCTGATTCAGAACCAGTTCCCCTGCTTTGAAAAGTGGTTTGGTGGGCTCAGCATCTCCCAGTCCGATCAGCTTCTCGGTGAGGATGGGAATATTGGTCTGGAGCATGTCACTGGAAGAGCCGCCGCAACAGCGAGGAACACCCGCAGCACCTCAGGCAAGATACACCAATACAAATCAGCACCCCTGCACTTGCTTCACAACCCCGATTCGCTGAGAAGTCGATCGAAACTTCAACGTGATTAAAACAGAAACTAATGAGAAGCATTAAGGCTGAGCTCCTTGCAGCTCGCCGCATCGAGCAGGCAGGAAAGCTGCTCCCTATCTCCAGATCTGTCTCGTATATAATTCTAGAGGTGTCAATAATGAGTTACATAAAAGCGTCCCACCTCCATGGAGCTGGTACTCAACATTGCAGCAAACCGTTAAGAAAATCCTAACGGTTCACAGAATTTACAAAGCATGCAGAATACAGAAGTGATTTTTTTTTCCTTTTTTTTTTTTCTTTTTTTTCCTTCCTCCCACGTGGCACAACATGAGAATCTAGTTCTGGATTGATGTTTTGAGGCTGGATATTCTAACTTGGGTGGTTAGGATGAAGGAGACCCATGTGTCAGCAAGCCCCCCAGGCCACGGAGTGGGGGACCATGTGCTCAGCTAGAGAGAGAACCCAGCTACGGTGGAGACACAGATCCTGGAAACCCACCTTCGGGAGGAAAGACCAATGAGTGATGGTGGCAATAAAAACTACATTAATTTTTGGATAAGAAAGCTTTAAAAAAAAATCTTCAAGATATAAATAGAAACCTTAGAAATCTGAGCTTCGTTGCTTTGAAGGATTTTCAAGGTTAATCAGTTAAGTGCTGTTAGATGACATAAAATCTCAGGTTTGAGAGGACAGTACAGGCGGGGGCGCAAGGAGAGAGGGTGCAGAGGAGATTTCCGTGCGCTCGACCCCCGCATCCGACCCGGGGCAGCACTGAGCCCCTCTGCCTTGCACCAGGTCAGGCCACCAAGCGCCCGGCTGGCTCGACACACAGCGCTGCCGCTAATTAGGAGAACGGAATTACCTCCCTGCTGGCCTTAGGAGATGGGTAACCAGGGCATGCTTAATGCCTTTAGCTAAAGGAGTCTTTCAAATGAATTCTTCCTCAAAACAGGCAAAAGAGGTTTCATTAGCTGGTTTGCTTTCTTTTTTTTTATCGTGGAGGTAAAAAATGCGGAGGTCTGTGTGTCTGTGGCTATGTTAATGCCAGGCTGGGCACTCAGCCAATGCATTAAGTGAAATCGAATTCCTGAAACCAGCTTTAATCAGCAGATTTTTAAGGTTAGAATGACTCTCTCCTCTGGAAGGCTTGCCAAGGTTAATTCTGTCCTGAGCAGGCTGAATTAATGGGCTGGACGGGGGAGAACATTTTTTTCATGATTCTCTTTTAAGTTTACAAAATCTCCAGGAGAAAAGAAACGGCATTTCTGAAGCGTCTGAGGAGAAACGCCACTTCAGCAGCTTATTGATTCCTCTTTTGAGAACAGAGGCCGAGACGCGAGTGCCCGTCACCTCCCACGGGACCCCACAGTGCGGGAGCTGGCAGCAGCTTGTCCCTGGAGAAGCCCTGAGCAGCACCAGGATCACTCCCATCCCTGCTGCTGTGGTGGGACTGGAATGCCCAAGGCGGTGGTGGTGGCCTGGTCCAGCCTCCAGCGCTGGCTCCTGCCGTGGTCACCTCTCGGCAGGGGCTGAGCTTGTCCACGTGAATAACCTGCCGTTTGGAGCCGAGGGTGCACAGAGCACAGATGCAGTGGGATCCCTCTCTGCGCCGGCAAAGCAGCCGAGAGCGGTGACCCACGCAGCTCCCCTGGCACGCAGAATCCATACCTGCCTCCAGAAGCTCACAGCTATAAGCTCCTTCATTGCAGCCTCCGCGCTGCTCCCAGAGAGCCAGGCCCTGCCAGCTCCACTTCATCTTACACCTTTTCAAAATCGACGGATAATTAAAGAGAAAAGAGCCTTCTCTGGGCAGAGAGGGAGAGCTGTGCAATTACAGCTGCCTACCCCTCCATTTATATGCAGTACACATCTTGCATTATCAAACTTCTGAAAACCGGAGGGGGGAAAAAAAAAAAATCAAAGTATTAGTGGATTTTTTTTTTATCCTGAGCTCCTTAAAGTGATTGTGGCTTATTTAAAAATAATGCAATAATGCTGAGGTGTTCTTCCTTAACAAGAACACCTTGGGAATGGAAATACGAAAGCAAAAGAATAAAAAATTCAAGATAGGGTTGGACAGGCTTTGAAATTCTTCTCCCTGGTGAGTTATACTAGTGGATATTTAAAAAAAATAAAAACTGCCTAGATTTTGTTCAGATTTTCACACTGAATTCCCAATTCCCTTAATAAGAAGCTAAATCAATCTTTAGAGAACAAACCACGTAAGACCTGTGGCTCTAAATTATTAAAGTATACTTGAGTAATTTTATAGCGTGAGGCTTCAACTTCTAACACCCCAGTAACCTGCAGACATCACAAGCAGGATCTGTACAGGTTATTTTGGAAGAAGGACCAGAAGGGATGGCCCAGGTTCTGTGCTCAGCACCTCAGGTGCACACCAAGTAGCACAGGGGCTGTTCCCAGAGAGCAAACTCTGAGCGCCGGGCACCAGACATCACCTGTCAGGTTCTCCTTGGGAGGGAGGGAGGAAAGAATCTGCTGAGAAAGGGCACATGCTCCATGTGCGCACCCCAACAGCTTGGGATTTGCACTGAAATCCCTAGACAAATAGTCTTTTCAAACGTACATACTCATGGCAACAACAGTGAAAAGTGCCCCAAATAACAGAATCTGACTGCCAGACGAGTGAAATCCACGTGGTTTAAAAAGAAAAAAGCATGAAATCCTCAAAACGGGGGATGTGAAATTCCTTATAAAGAGGCTCCTGAATCAAGCAAATGCCCCTGTAAAAGAAAAGGCTGCTGCCTGCAGCCTCCCAAGATGCAGCAGGAGCTCGATGCCCACACAGAAATGGCCACCAAATACTCCAAGGAGCCTGAGGCGAGGGAAGCCCCAGAGCTGCCGGGACATGTGCTCTAACACGTGCTGGCCTCTGCCTGCTCCCATGCTCTGCACCATGGGATGAGCAACGGCAGGCTCATCTCTGGCAGCTGCTTCTGGTGCCGTTTGCCCTAAAATTGAACGCAATGTTTCCATGGCACACAGCAGGTCAACATCCCCCCCTCCATTGGAACATAACGCTAACATCTGACAAACAAGGGACAAGGACAACCACCGCTTTGATGGCCTGTGACTCTGGTAGCGCAAGAAGATGGAAATCCACTGCTGCTGCTCTTGGCTTTCGTGGGGGTGTAGACTCAAGTCTAGCAGCTAATGGCATCCCCGTTACACCATTGTCCCGTGCAGGATCTCCTTTTGTAATTACATCGACCATTCTGGAGCTTCTCCGCCACTTTCCACCAGGGAATAGCACACTGGTTGCAGTGGTAGTGCTGCTGCCCTGGACCAAACCTTCTGGGAAAGCCAACTAAGGGGTTGGGTTCATTCTCCTTGTCACCCTGATGACAAGGCACAGGTCTAAATGAGAGGCTGTGTCTGAGCCCAGACAAGCTCTGCCCTCACCCTCAGGCTGCCCGTTCCTGCACAGCCAGGCACCGTACCAGGAGAGGCACCGCGTAAGACCTGCAGCCCAGCAGGAGCACACAGACTGCCTCTGGTACAGGCTTCTCAGTGGATGAGGGGAAAACAGAAAAGCAGTTTGTAAGTTCTCATCTCGGCATCCTTCGACGAAGTGACCCGTGTTTGGGAGATTCCAGTCAAAAAGCAAGAAGAACCCTCACTCTCCCATCCCTATCACAGACATTTCCATGATCTGATGTACAGATACTACCGTTACCCCACAGATACCACTTTACTCCATTCTTTTCACCAACTTTTTCATACCCCAACAGAGACACTATCCAGCCTTCCTGAAATCGATTTCTCTGTATTTCAAACAATGTGTGATCAGAGAAGTTTGTTAGCTGTTTGTATTAATAAATTTGTTTGACACGTAGGAGCCATTTTTCATCTGTGTCTGTAACAAGTACCCACAAATTCTCTTCCACAGGACAGAGCATGGCTGGAAAAGCAAGGCAACCGAAAAACTCGAGCCTCTAACATAAGCTGCCAAATGCAGCCACCAAATTAGCAAGCACCAGGGAAAACCCTCGGGTTCCACGAGTGTCACCTCTCTTTCCAAACAGACCTGAAGTAAGCACCTTCTGAGATCGGGTTATCTTGTAGCAGATGGTCCTTCCTTCAGGACAGGGATGCTAAAGCCACGGACACGTTCCAAATCCATTTAAACATCAGATTAGGCTCGCCCCTGTCAGCCGCAGGAGCTGGGAGGCAGCAGCAGCTCCCGCCTGCTCCATTAATCAAAATTCAGCGAGAAAAGCCAATGTGCTGCTATAAAACCCCCTGACTCGATGCCAACACCACGCACGGGGAACCCGGTGCCATCAATCTTACTTTTCCTCCCCTGGCAGCGCGACGCGGCTGGGGAGGGGGGACCAATGACGGGGGCTTGGCCGAGCGAGTGGAGAAGCAGGTTTTTGACAGCTCTCATAGGGCACAGCGAGGCACAGTGCCGCCAGTTGACAGGGACGTGACAAGAAATCGACCTCAACCGCACAGATCGGTCCCGATTCTGCTTTTTAATATAGGGAGGTGTAACTGTGTCTGAACCTTGCAGCAGGCAAGCTGCACCCCAAGGTCTTATTTTGATCTAAAAAGGGAAAAAAGTGTCATAACATAGGGAGGCATCCAAAATTTCCCATTACTGCAACAAATCATCAACTGAAACACTGCTAAACATTTTTTCTCACTTGTGATCTTAGCACAACACAGGCACTAGATAGGTTTGGATTTTCCTCCAACCTTTATAGAGAGCAACTTTGATTCAGCAAAGTGCAAAAAGCGTGCTCGAATCTCGGTGCTGGACCGATCCGCGCTGCTGGCAAGGTGAGCCTTTTATCAGTGTTAACAAAACTGAAGCAATTGCTTATAGTGTGGCAGTTTGGCCAAGAAGTCTTGACAGAAGATCTCAAAAGTCATTTCAAAATCTCTACACAGTTGCAAAGTCCTGCAGAATCTGACCCTTCCCTTCTGGACTAGGAGTGGCAGGGCTGCGGCAGCACAGAGGACCTCTTCACAGCATCGGGGCGCTGGCCGCCGCTCGGACATTCGGCCTGGTGCAAGACTTCTGGTTTTAATCCTACTGATTCTTTTTCCGACGTGTTTCAAACCCTCCTGATGCCCTCGACGTCACCAGCAGTTACACTGAGATAACATTTTCTGGACTGAGTGCAGGGATCTCGTTTGATGGCTAATCAAGGGAGAAGAGGTTACCACAGCCACAAAATCTACAGCCAAGCTCTATTCGTTGTAACTTCTGGTAGCTTTTGCTACCAAATATTGTTCTGTTTATCTTGGGACTTGTTAGAAAGCAATTTTTGAAACGTTCAATATTTAATGAAATATTTAAATGTTTAATGGGTTCTTTTTCAAACCCAGTTTTCCCTCTGTGAAGTTCTGAAGTCACTGCAAGGATTGCGAGTTTTAACTTTCTTACTGTTAAAAGTTATTCTTCTAAGGCCATTGGCTAATTGGCAGAAATCTGCACACATGGGTACCGATCTTCAGTGTCCCAAATTTGGAAATCTAAATTTTACGTCTGCAATCCTACGCTGCATGCCGGACAGACATCTCTCCACCCTCCCAGGTTGATTCTCAGACCTTTCTTTACCATATTCCCACCACACAGACTACGGCTCTTCACCTGAAAACTTCTCACACAGACCCCTGTGAACACCTCCCGTCTGAGGGACACGGGCCCAGTCACCGACCCAGTTGCCATTTCTGGGGAGGCTGGGCCGGCGCAGGCAGCAGCAGCGCCGAGAAATTCGCCTTCACCGTGACAACCAGCAGCTTGGCGGCTTCCCGACCTTCCACCGCAGAGCAAAGCAGCACCGCAGCATGCTACGCACCAAGGATCAAACTCTTAATTTTTTACACTGTTAATTCTTTCAATAAGAATTATTTAAATATTTATGAAAATAAATGCATGAGGCCAGTACAAGAAGCGATAGCTTTAGTCGCAGCATGCTCAGCAGCCATCCCGCCTGCTGCTCTGCAACAAGAGAAGCGACCTGCAGAGCCACCTCCTCCCCTGGCCACAAGGCTCTGGCCTTGCTGCAGCTGGTGGGAATTCTGCCATCGGCTGCAACGTGAAGAGGGTTCCAACATCTTTCCTAAGTCACCTAAACCATGTCCTGCACTAAGTCATGCTATGAAAAGCACAAGTCACTGTTTCTCCAAAAACTGAACATTAGACAACGTCTCCAACGAATTTTCTGTTATTTGCAATGCTGCTGACTGCAAGATGATTCAACAGGAACTGCCCAGGCTAGACTGAGACTTTACTGCTCAGATTGGTATTAGGCACACACTTGCAATTGGATTATCCTTGAGTTTTGACTACAACTAACCTCGTAAAATCTTTTGCAAATTCCACAGGAAGCAAAATCTACTGCCTGGTCCTGCTGTGGGATGATTGGTATGCAGGTCTGCACACCCACCTGCAGTAGCTGCCTGTTCATAAATGCATATTTCTTTATTAATACAGGGATACTTTAATCTCAGTCTAATTCTACCTTTAGGGAAGCTATAGCCCGAGGCTGCTGGGAGCTAAAACCCTCCAGATGCAGCGGTGTGATTTGTATTCAAAGCAGCAGGTCTATCTGTCAACATGTTTGTCTCCCCTATCTGCCAACTCTTATTTATAATCCCATTCAGATTAATGAATGACAGTAGTTCTCATCACAAGAAATTTGATTAATCAATTTAAGTGCTTAATCACCCTGGCCTGGCTGAGAACCGTATGGGAGGGAGGCTGCCTGGATAGGGACAAAGTTGTGAGAAGTAGGAGGAAAACGTCACAGCTTTCCCTTGGGAGCAATTTGAGTGAGGAGCTTGCATGGGATCCTCGACGGGATTACGAGCTTTCCAGGAGCTGAAAGTTTCCTTTGGGCCAGCAGTTGCAGCAAATTAGTCACGAAATATCCATTTCAAACCATCTTGTAATCTGTCACAAAAGGCTTCACAGTACCCACCTCATTCCCTGCTACCTACATCGTGTGCCACCAAACCAAACACCGTAAATCACTAAAACACTCCACAGTGGATGATCATGATAACCCAGCAGGCCATCCTGCTCCAAATTCCTTCCTGCCCATCCCTTTCCTGTATCACAAGGACCCTCGTGGCTTGGTGATCGCCAGCTTGAATGTTCCAGAATAATCTCCAGGGTTTTCTGGAGACCTGAGAGGTGTTTCAGATGATGGGTAAAACAAAGGTTGAGCACAAATCACTGATTTTCAAAACAGAGGCCAAGCAGTGTGAGTGCTGCTCTGAAACTACTCCTGTAGATGCTCTAAATGACATGATGAAACAAACAAAAAAAAGTATAAAACACGCAAAACTTGAGAACACCACCATCATCATCTCTTCCATGAAAGAGAAGTTTACAGAGCAGTTCCACTCTTTTCTGTCAGACAAGATCTATCCAAGCTCTACGACAAAGAAGCAGACGTTTGTCAGGATCTGGCTCTGGATATTAAGAAAACAGGCATCTTGCGAATGCACCAGTCAGTGGCGCTTCAAAATAAGCAATAGCTCTCCTGCTGCCAAGCCTCGTCTCCTGGCCACTCGCTGGAAATTAAGATCGGAGTGTCCTGATCACGCTCTTCAGGAAGTGAATCCCAGCCCTATTAAATCCTTGCATCAGTGACCTGACAGCAAACAGGGAACTGCTGCAAAAGAGAAGCTGCAAGTGACCAAAGGAGCATAGAGGAGCAGGCGGAGCGGGCAAGGTCACCACGCAGCGGGAATGGGGCATTTGGGGAAGATGAACTCCCTTCACGGACAACAAACGCCTGAGTAACCGTTTCTCCAAGACAGGGGAACGTTTCCTGGAGGGTAATGAGGGTTCTGGGAAGAATCACACAGCCACAGCTCGCACATCGCTCCAGTGACGGCCACGAGGCACCAGGGCAAAGGGAGACAACCCGGTTCTCAGGCGCACGCCCGAGGGATGCTGAAGAGATGAAGGAAACCAGAAATAAAATGAAACCAACAGATTTGGTGTCCAGAGATGAAAAGCTGCAAGTGGCATAAGGAAAGGACTAGAAAAAAATGTATTGTGGTGGGAAAAGCAGTACAAAAGGCTGCTTTGGCTCCACGAGACCATTTTCTAACCCAATACTGTCTTGGCAGTTACTCAAGTGGATACATAAAACCCACAGGACAGAGACGTTACCCGGGGCCCCGCATATCATCTCGACTCCAGCAGCTCATGCAGCCGTGCGTTTCCCCAGGTATGAGGGTTTCCTGACTGTCACCACAAGGTTAGAAGAATTGTGAGCTGGAAAATCATGGAGCATATTAATGTCAGACTGAAATATGACCACAATACACAGAAGTATTTTATATTTATTCTCTTTTAGAAATGTTATAAAGACAATATAATGAGAACGCTGCAAACAAGTCAAGTGTTTTCCTTCTAATCTGGCAATAAAAATATGTCAAAGAAATGCCTAAAATCCTAATAGGAGAACAACAAAAAAAAAGGGCTAGGCTATGACAGGATTTAGCTGTGATTTTACGCGAAGGCTTTAATCATGTCTACTGCAACACAAATGGAAAATCAGATACAAACCCGAATGAACCATTAACGGCCGTGTTGGCCGTCTCAGCCGTTAGAGGGGCTGAGACCGAACAGATTCGACAGAGGTTAATGAAGACAGGTAGAGGTCTAAATATGTTTATATCTGAGGAAACATTGCACAAAAAAAGGATTATTGAGCTGGTCTCGCTGGAGACTGGACTGAGGTAGCAAACGCACAATTATAAAAAGGTTTAGAAAGAGATTAGTCATTCCATTTTAACATCTGCTGTAAGAACAAAGGGTTTCTTGATTAAATTAATGTCTGATGAACTTGGAGGAAATACTCTTTTTTCAGGGGATAGTCAGGCTTTGGAAGTCAGCACCATGGAAAAGGTGGAGCCCAATGTTAGAGACAGATCGCAAAGGGCTGAATAATTTAAGATCTTGGGAGCTCAGCAGAGCTACGACGAAAGCTGAGGCGAGAGGTGTTGCCAGGGAGAGCATCAACATCTCTGCCTGACCTTGGATCTGGATTTTAATGCTGGGTTCCCGCCGGGATGTTCTCAGCTTCTCTCTGTTCAAAAGGAATGTCAGGAGAGGGCGAGAAGCGAATCCCATGGGACACCCAGCAGGGCCCAGGAGGGGGAAAAACAAATACTGGGATTGTGGGAGAGAGACCAGGACAGGCTCACAGTGAGAATGTCGAATATCCACCAACTGACATAAAAACACCATCACTTCAAGCTCAGCTGCATTTACTGCAGCCGTCACACAGGCAGGTTGCGCAGATGTTAGAAAAGTTTTTATTATCTGACTGAATCTATTTTTCAAGAAAAAGAAAAAAAGACCATTGCAGCGTGGGGAGACTAGAGAAAATCTGAGAGTGCCCTGGGGAAACGCAGTCTGAGCCAGAACTTTTGTCACACACGCGACAGAAAAAAGGCACGTCTGGTAATGACTGGGGAGGAGAGCAGGGCACAGGGTGCAATCGTGGGAGGCAAACGGGTCTGGTGCATCCACCATCCTTCAGATTCAGGCAAATAAGGACAAGTCTAACTACTGCAACTTAGGGCAAATATATAAATATCTAAAAGAACTTTTGGGAGCATTAAGTATACATGCAGCTTTACCTCGGATTAATTTTGTGCTGGAATGGACCAGAAGCCTTAACTGAAATCCTTTTTTGGCAGCCTCCTCTGCACAAAATTAGCCCCGGGGTTACCTGCAGACACACTGCCCTGTGCCGGGAAAGCGACACGTTCAGCTGGTTTGTGAGATGCCCAGATTCTTGGTCCTGTTCCTATTTATACTACTTGCTTACATGCGAGACCAGAAGCCACTGAAGTGAGGGATTCAATGATTAACAGACAGTCTTCCCTGTCTGGTCACTTCAAGTTCTTTCCAAAGGTGGCACGATTCATATTAGAGCATCAAAAACACCAAGAGGAAAGAGAGCGTGGTTGTGGCAAGATCGTCTGTATTCTGGGAGCTTCAGAAACTGACATTTCTTTCCCCATTTCAGGAATTCATCCAAGGTCTTCTGCAGCTCCCGAATTCTGAAAATTGAATTTAAGCACATGGAAAACTTGGAAGAACCTGATCTTCAAACTTCCTTTCCAACGAATCCCTTAATTAGAAAGCATTTATACAACCTAAAACAAATTACTGTGGATGCCAATACTAAATCTTCCCATTCCAATTTAAAATCCTTAGAGTTTCACTATCGCTCGCGAGCAATGGCAGGAGCTACCATAAGCAAGCATTTAAGAATGTCTTTCTGGACAAGCTGTTGCAGAAATACTAAATTTATATTTCTTGCAACAAACTTGTAAATATTTCATTCCCGTCCCAAAAACTCAAACAGTAAAGCATTAATTTCTCAAGATTAGTGTGCCTAAATTTACTGAAGTTCACTACCAGCAAACAGCTGTTTTTGACATTTAATAAGCAGCAAAAAGGTTGACATTTCACTTGTATTAATTTTTTATCACAGAATGGAAAGCTCATTTTCTTGTCAGATAACGAATGCTGGAAGAGGTCTGCTACGGCACGATACACAAACCCGGTGTATTCTCTGTACGAACAACGGCAGAATTTCAGAGACCTCCCTCGTGTCTTTCTGAGGTGACATTACCTCTAAGATTTTGAAAATTTTTGCTCTGCCTTCTGAAGAGCTCTTCAGAACTGTGTTAACAGTTATGACACTCGGACTGTTGAGGAAGGAAAACACAACCCTAAACATAAAAGCAAAATATCGCCCATATGCCCATAGATATTACGGAGAACGCAAGCAAAAATTGCAAGCTAAGCGCAACTTTTCTTCTTGTTTGTAAAGTAACAGTAATTCCTATCACCAGCATTCAAAGCATGGATGTCTAAAGAGGATTGGTCTATACATTGCCAACAAAAAGTTTATCTGCATTCTTTCAGGTGAAACAGGACTTCAAGGTGGAAGCATCTTGGACCTTAGGTGTGAACTGTCCCCTTCCCCCCACCCTTCGGGCCGCTCCACTGGGAGGCACCAAAGGTGCTGTGCCTGTGCTCCTCTGCATGGAACGTTCTCCTCGAAAAGGCACCCAGAGTCCGTAGCATCCGCTACCACAGGACCCCAAGACCTTCGACTCCACAATACCGGGACCTTGTACAACTTGGCAAGGACAATTCCAGACCTCCCCTGTCACGGCGACAACCAGATACCCACAGCAAAGGGGTAGCGATTCCGTACGTGATCTGCAGCGTCTCCCTTACACAAATGTGACATGAAGAAATTTAATTTTGCTTTAACTAACTTGTCAGTAGCATCCAATTATAGAACCGGTGGGCTTTGCTGATTAATTATGGATTAACTAGATGCAAGCCTTCACACAAATTAATCTTACATACTCTGCTCACACAGATGGGACGTTACACATCCCTCTTCAACCTTTTGTATTTTTTAACTAAGAAGCTGAAAATACCAACAAATCGCACCAACTGAACCCGCACGTCACTTAGCAGGCAACGAGGGTCGCACTTCCCACACCTCTGGAGGTCACCCAGGCCTCGCCGCTCAGAGGGTGACTGCAGCAGCAGGGCACTGCCCGGCTCCGTGTGCGCTGCACCCCCTGGCTCTTCCCTGGCTGCAGGGTCCCGCCGAGACGCAGGGAAGAGCCAGGGCCGGCGCATGGGGAAGGAGACCCAGGCAATTGTGGGGCACTGACAAACGAATGTCAAGTGATTAGCTGGCAGCTTCAACAGTTTTGCTTCTAAAGTGCCTTCTGCATGTTTTCTCAATAAAAGCAAGACTGTGCTGATGAGATATTTGACAAAACAGAATGCTGAATCATTTCTAGTACATGACCTCTTCTCACACAGAGGGAATCTTCCGTCTTCCCCATCACCGACAATTAAAACATTCAAAACATTTCTTTGGGGCCTGACAGTGATTGGAAAAGACCACCAGACTTCAAAAAAATAAACTCTGAAGCTTTTGCCATCAGGTCTGTTCCTTCATCCTCCTGGTTCTCAGAGCGGTTTACTGAGTAGGGCAGATCAGCATTTTCCTCAACTCTATTTTCTCCTCAAACGCGAGTACCAAGTACAGCCTCGCTCGTGGAAACGGAAAAGACACCTTTCTGTTGGAGCAGCGGCAGCACGGCTGCTGTGCTGAGCTGCTGCTCCACGTCCCATCTGCCCGGCTCCCGCCAACACAGTGCTCCAGAAAAACCGCCGTGCTTTTGCAGGGATGGACACGGCTGCCCCAGGAAACAAAATTGCTGGAGAAGGGCGTTTCCACATTATTCCTGTTCGTTTCCACTTCCAGCATGACACGTAGCTTAGTTCCTAGCTCCGAAGTCCTCACTCCCCTGCCTCTGACAGCTGACTCTCCTGTTTCAGAGGGCTGCTCCTTGTTCTCAGCTCCCCCAAGGCGAGATGCACCCATCTCATTAAGGACGTCATCTGAGCAGGAACTGAAACGTCACTTGAACAAGAAATTACTATTTCAGTTTTCTTCAAGACTGGAATGGTGAAATGCCATCCCTTGAGAGCAGTCCCCTCTTATAAAACAGGTATCTGTACAGAGAAACATCAAATGCTTTCTAAAATTCTCACTGGATAAATGTAGCTCAAAAGAAGATCAATACTTTCACGTGTAATTCACAGCGTCTGGACACTCACGGTGTCAAACAGATCAGAGGAAGACTCACAGCGACATTCAAAAATTTAAACATTGTTTGTTTCAATTTTGTAAACAGAATTTTTCCTGCATCTGGGAGCAAAGGCAGGAGCATGCACTCATATACTTGTTTACTGCCAAGATAAAATGCTTCATTGAGGCTGACCGCGCACTGAGTCTCACTTAAGCCAGCTACGGCACAAAATCGAAAAGCAGTATTTTCTCAGTCACCGAAACCAACTCACGTTCAGGATTCAAGGAAAAGAGGAAGAAAATAGAATATTCTGGGTTGTTCACTTTCCAAACCATGTGTTAACAAAGCAAAAAGCATCACTAAAAATAAGTCCCATGACTGGACAGAAATCTGCTCCCTCAGCTGTGCAATTCATCATTTTTAGCCAATACGTTGCCTGTAGGTTTACAAATCACGAGGGAATTTACCGAGTGTGCTTTCGTAAGTAAAAGTGGACAATAAATCACTATCGTGCTGGAGTCACTCATATAACATACACAGTTTCATTTTCATGCAAAATTTCCTTATTGGTAACTGTGAAAAAAAAACCCAAATCAACAAAAAGTCCTTATCTGAGTGGTGTTCAAAATTAACATTACAGTATTAAGGGTGGATATTAATACAGTTATTCACCTATTGCTTCTCCTCTAACGCACCACTGAACCTGGAGGGGCAAGAACGCAGCCGCCCCAGAGCCCAGACCATGTTTTGCTTCGCAGGGCTTTGAAACAGTCACGTCACAAGGGTCTGAAGGACAGGGACAGTCCCTCTGCAACTCCCACCACTGCTGTGCGGGTGCTGCTGCACCTCCTCAAACTTTTGATAAATCCTCCTCTGAAACTGCAATTAACACCTTTTGCAGGTCGCCCCACAAGATTAATTTTCCGAGCATAGATTAATGAAAACGCATACAGAAGTGTTTAGAAAATATTTTCTCTATTAATCTCCATCAGCAGCAGATTACCAGCAGGGTGGCTAATGAAGACGTTCTATCATTAAGGTGAAGCAGACGGGGCGAGAGACGGGACCACACTCCCAGGTGCCGCGAGCGGTGCCTCCGACGGGGACAGCACTGTCACCGTCACATCCCAGGGCACTACTGTGCCCGAGATTTATTACCAACAGCAAACGCTATTATACTTTTGTTTCAAAGTTTGCCCTTACGACTTAGAGGCTCCTTTTCTACATAACTTCTCTTTACCATGTAACAATGAGGTCCCTTCCAATCCCTAACATTCTGTGATTCTGTGATTCTGTGATTCTGTGAACAATCTCAATGTTTTTAACAGAATTAGATAAAGAATTTGAAACAAACACGAAGAAGATCGTGCAGAGCACGTCTTGACATCTGACAGGAGGCCACGATCACCGCAGAACTTACGGTAGAGGGCTCTGCAAAAGGCAGTGATCGAATGCACTCACGCTCATGAAGCAGGACCCTCAGACTCCCCAAACTCCTTTTTTCCCCCAAATTAACAGACCATCCTTAAAGTTTTTTTCTCTAACAACAGTGTATCGTGGAGTTCAAGAAAACAAGTTTGTTTCCTCATTATCTTTTCCTTTACAGCATTAAAATCTCTTTTAAATTGAAAACTGTTATTTTGCCTTCATTTTTCCAAGCTCACTGGTTGCACCGCTGCATTTGATCCAGTCTAGCTTACAGCCTAGTTTGGTTTTAAAAACGGCAAACGTGGCCGTTCACTACTCGGCCTCAGGGAGGAAGCTTGTCCTCACCTGCCTCACTACAGAATCCATCACAACGTGCACTTAATGCTCTCCTTGAAGGAAGGGAAAGCAGCGGGATGAGAAGCCGAAACCACAGCCTCTGTCCTTTGTCAGCAGCACAAAGCTCCGCAGCTCCCATACCCTTCAAAGCTCCTTGCTCTTCGCAGGCGGATGGCAAACAATTACTGAGGGCTGGTGTGCGCTTCCTCCTCAGCAATTCCCTCGTCCTCGTGCCACCACCCTGCACCAACACAGCCTCTGGATCAACACTGAGAACTTCCTTCAGTTAGGTGTCGAACTGGGCTGCAACTGAAAGTCATTACCAATAAGGGTCATCTTCATGTCACTTTTTGTAAATACAGTATGGACTCTTAATAAATTAGGCATTACCTTTTTAATATTAAGCATCCACCTCACAATGCGAGCGCTCGCTTTATAAAAAGCAGCTATCATTGCTTTATTTCAAGGTTCACTTGCACATGTAATTTGGAATAAAAAGCTGTTTCTCTAATACGACGTCAAGGAAAAGAGAGAGGCTGACTCATGCTAAGGCTGGACTTGACCTTGACTATCAGCTGAGCATCCTCACAGGGCTGGGGGAGGATATTACACCCTTGGAGACTTGTCTGAACGGCACCAGCTTCCCAGTGCCTGTTTGGAGCACCCCGCAGCACAAAGCATCTCTTACATTTGAGTCTTGCCCTACGTGATGCATGAGGCAGGTGAGATGGGGATTTGGCACCGAGAAATAGCTATTTTATCACATTTCCTCCTGCAGATCGACAAACCAGACCAATTCTGCTTGTGCACGGAGCCTGAACTGTCAGGAGGGACACTTGAGACCCAGACGTCCTCTTTGTCCTGAGTCTTCACACTTGGGATGCCAGCAGAGTCAGACATGTGCAAGAAATGACAACTGGAGAATGATCGATTCACATTGGTCACTGTTTAGAAACCAACTTATCTCTGCCTTGCAGAGAAGAGGAGGTCCAGTAAGTATAAAGTTTATTGCTACCCTGTTTAATGATATTTTCACTTCAACCGAACTGTAAAATTAATCGAGAACTTACACTAAAAAGAGACTTTTATTTTATGCTGATCATTAACTAAGGAGGTTTCACACTTGAGATCTGTTATATTAAAGGGAACTGAAATAGCCTGTATCAATTACCTTATTCTAAGCCAACAGACTTCTCGTAAAATATTGAAATTATTTTCTGACTATGGATAAGGAGAGAATGGCCAAACCCTGGGTGGGAAGAGATCCCTGGACAGTGGCCTGCCAGCACCGGGAAGACCACGAGTAGAGGTGACCGTGCGAGGTTCACCTGTTGCCTGCACGAGCGGGTTTATATGTGACCATGACCCATGGAGCCGGACGAGAAGAGGACAGCTGGGAAAGCCTGGTCTGGGCTGACCACAGATCCGGCTGACAGCTTATTTTCCTCTTTATATGGATACTCATCAAATACCTAAAGCGTCAGCTCAGGCAGGATTTGGAATGATGACACTGGCAGCTCCCTGGCTGACTGCCTCAACACACGGAGCAGCAGCATCCATCAGACTCATCCATCCATCCTACTCAACCTGATTAATCTCGCCTTTAGAGTGTGGTAATTCCACGCTTGTTCAGCACACAGCTAAACCCAGCTCGGGAAGAAACAGAGGGAGGCTGGACAACAGGAGAAACCGTGGTCCTGCCTCCTTCGCTCTTTCTCCCTCAGTGAGAATTTACCCGAATTGTCCAGGACCCAGACTTCGATGAGCT
Organism: Baryphthengus martii; assembly: GCA_013396935.1. Classification (NCBI taxonomy): domain Eukaryota; kingdom Metazoa; phylum Chordata; class Aves; order Coraciiformes; family Momotidae; genus Baryphthengus; species Baryphthengus martii. The sequence goes on along the minus strand of VWZK01018633.1, from coordinate 153,379 downwards.
GCGGGATGACGGGATGGCAGCCGCTCATACCGCTGGGCTCGTTTGCTCTCCCTCCACAGCACTTCTAATAACCAAGACAAATTACCCTGCGCGCCACGTGCCTGAGCAGATCTGTCCTGGAACTCACCTTGCCTGGGAGCTGCAGGCACCTCTTTCAGGGGGACCAGTCAAGGGTAAATCAGCGAAGCAAGTTACACCCATTATTCATCAATTACAGCTATTTATTTAATGATAATAATGCTCTCTGTTATTTGAATAACAGCGTAAGTCCTGCAGGATGAGAAACGCTCTCACGAGGAAGTGAGGTGCTGGTATCTCAGGCTGAGAGACCTGGGAGTGTCAGTCACACTAAGGACTGGAAAACGTGGAGCCGCACAGACACACTTAAAGGCTTAAAATCCCCAGGCACAGAGGAGGAGATGACTGTGACCGAGGGCAGGCACCCTGCCCGCTGCCTGAGCAAGCACAACTGCAGGACTACTTCGATAAAACGATGCTTTCTGGCTACTGTTTCTGAAATATATGAAGATGCAAGCTTAAAATTCAATTAACTTGACAAAATTTTGCATGAACTAAGTGCTATCCCAAATATTTCTGGAAAATTCACAGCAATATGTTTTAAAACTCATTTCATTCCTAGTTCTCTACACATCTGTGCATAGACTTTGATGTTATCTCAGTATCATAAATATTTAGAAATCTGTTTTCTGTGCTGAGTCACATATTTCCATTGCACACATGACCCTGTTTATCCCTTCCTGTTACAGTACACAAAGTAACACTCCTCCCCTCGGGGAAACTTAATTGCTACAGAAGTCCAAGACAGGAAAATTCACAGCCAAACATTTACCGAGACGCAGATTTTCCCCACGGAAAGGGTCTCAGTCTTGGATTGCATGCTTTAGCCAGCAGATGGTCCAATCACAGCACTGGTCACTCTTTCACACATCATTTGAAAATATTTTCTCTTTTTGTCCTTATTTCCTAAACGTCCGAGTTAAAGTAGACAAACATCTCTCAGGTTTCCCCCCTCCCTTGCTGCGGGCAGAGTGTGGGGGTTTAAGGACATGCAGCATCAAACTCCCACCCAGTCTTGGGCCACTCAGGGCTGTCAGGATTTGCTATTACGAAGGACAAACCAAGCTTCAGTAACTCACCTAAATGCCCTGTCAGCTGCTCAGGAAAGCCACGTGGCCCAGCTGTTCTCCAGCTCCTCACCGATCGGATAACAAAAAGCCAGTTCCAGGTTTTTCCAGCACTTGCCTGACAGGATTTGTTGGGTTCCATGGAATATGAGTTTCCACACACAGCGCCTTCTCCACCTCCAGTCCCCAAGGACTGGCAGTCATCTGACCCGACCCAGTACCCCAAAGGTGAGTCTGCATCGAAACCAGCTCCCCAGGGAGAAGGAATGGAAAGTAGCCCCTCAAAAATTAACATGCTTCTGTAATTCTCTTGCTGTAGAGTCTCTGATACAGTTCTGTGCCGTTACAGGTATGTAATTAATTACAGACCAGTTGTAATGCACTTTGCAAACAAAAATTCTATTAAAATGTAATTATTAATTCTACAGAAATGTAATTATTAATTCTATTACTATTACTGCCACGGGCACAAATCAAGTCTGAAATATAAAACTTCCCTTGGATAACTTAAAAGACACACAATAAATGGTGCAAGGACACAAAATGCAGTTGAAGGATCACCGGTCCATCACCAGCGGCTCGCACCCTGACTCCTAAGAAAGAGCTCATAAATAGACGCAAGATAAACGGAAATCATCTTCCTGTCTGCAGCGGGCATGTACCTGCAGCCACTCCTGCTCCAGGTGATTCTCGTGCCCACGCCGTTCTTCACACGGCTTTTCACCTCCCCACTTTATTCCTTTGACATTTGTACGTGAAGTGACCATATCACCTCTCAGCCTTGGTTTTGCCAGATTAAATAAGCTCAACAAGCTCTTTATTTCTGCTCATAAACCAACCCATTTTCCTGACTTGTTTGACTTGTCCTCTTTTGTTCTGTTTTCCACTGATGTATCCTGAACACCGTTCTCCTTCGTTGTATATTACTGTAAATAACGTAATGCCACCTTGCTCAGCAGCCTCATCGTGCCCTACGGTGACCAGCTAGTCCTTTTTGAAGAATCCCAGGACTGCGAACACCACAACAGCAATTAGCACACGTTGTCTGAGACTAAGAAACGCCGAGTAACATGCAATTGTGTGGGGAAGCCACCCTGCACGCACATATGAGACATCGGGTTTACCCGCAAAGATCTTTCCCTGTGTGAACTATTGCTAAATACGTACCCTTTAACAACGTGTGGTTTTACACAGTCTGCAAGCAGACCATATGCAGGACAGAGGGAAACAAGAATGCATCTTAAAGAATGAAAATCATATAAAAGCTCATCTCCTCCTTTCTCATCGTTATATTCACAGTCACAAGCTACGCATTGATTATCTTCCATTAACGCATTGTGTCCTCTTCCTTAACTTCCTAATAAAATGTTTATCTCCAAGGAAATTCTGCAGAAAAGACTGAATTTGCATATAAATAGCAGACATGTCAAAACATAAGATGCTAGGATTTGGTATTCTAACTGAGAGCGTTATACACGATTTGTATTAATTTCCTTAAATTCCAGCACAACTCCACAGAATTCAATCAGTACCAGTGGCACTGTACAGCTAATTGCATTACCGCTGCGTTTACTGACGCCGTGACTGCTGATCAGGAGCTGCCCTTCTTGGCTATGCCTATTTCTGGGCAATCCTTTCCATAATCTAAATGCAGGTTCTTAATTCTGCACTTCACGGAAGGAAAATGGAACGATAATAAGGCTTTCAGGCAGGATAAAATTTAAAAAAAAACACTAACAGAAGGGAAGCTCATTTTTCCAGAGGAGGAGGAGGAAGGTTTGTCAGTAGGAGCACTGTGTGGTGACTTGCAGCCGATCAGCCCCAGGGCTCGCAGCCGGTGCGCTCACCGCCAGCGCTGGGACACGCAGCACGTGGTGGGGTTTCTGGCTCTATGCGCTGGAGTCGCAGCACAGAAGAACGTCCCAAAGGAAAGCTAATCTCTGCAGATAATGATCCACCACAATGGCTTTCAAATTGGAGCCAGAAGAACCCTGAATGCTAAAGGTGAACTTCAATTAAAGATCTGCTGTGCATTTCACTCCAGACCACGATAAAATCTTCTTTCCCTGCCAACAGCAGTCTCTTGTGAATTCTATTTTTTTTTTTTTTT
>VWZK01018633.1:40799-150117 GCA_013396935.1 Baryphthengus martii | reverse complement strand
TTTTTTTTTTTTTTTTTTTTGAAAACTGGCTATTTTTGAAAGCCAGCTTAGAAAACACATGTGCTCTAGGGTATAAAGAAGGCAGCGCTGTGTGTCAGATGTAATACCGGCAGATAGAGTTTAGTATATTGACATTATGAAAAACGGGTAGCAACAGGAAATAATACTTTTACAAAGGTTACAAACATGACTGTAAGACCTAAGGGCAATTTTCCTGATGCTGCACAGTAACGTGGTACAGTGTGCTCCCTCTCCTACCACCGAGCTAAGCAAGGAGCTGTGATGATCACCAGCCGCCCGGCTGCGCAGGCCAGCATCCCGATGTCAAGAGCACTCACCGGGCAAGGAAGCAAGTGCCCAGCCGGCAGCTCCCTGGCACGAGGAGCATTCTCCCAGCTCCTGCAGCCAAGGCACATCCTCGTACCTCTGCACTTCCCATGCCAATGACCTCCTGCAGTTCACTCGCTGTCATTCCTGCATCATCCATAAATCAACTTTACATATGTCCCAATCTGGGAATGGTGCAATAAAATACATCCTTATTATTGGACTATCAACCTTTTCTTCAAAGGAAACATTTTTTTTCTCCCAAGCCAGCTTCCTCAGTTATGGAGAATTTTTCCCATAACACGGCAGAGACGTCTACTGCACAGCCCAGAGGGTGATTCTCTCCCCACGCAGCCGACTCTTCTAAACACCGGCCGCCGCCGCTCATACTGAGGAAAGCAAAATACACACCAGCCACAGGAAAATGGGGTAACAGAAACTTCTTACGCCCATATTTAAAAAAGCACACAACAACTATTTCAAGTAGTCGGGCAAACATCATCCAGATGGCAAGTTTGCTGCATCCTGGCTGAAAAATACTATGCAGCCAACAAACCCATATGGCCAACCGGAGAAGCTACATAAAGATAACGATACGCCTGTACAAGCAAAATGTTAATGAATTAGGCCCAAAGTAGATGAAAATCTGCTACCTGGTACATTGCATCTCTTTATAGAACCAATGCATATATTTAATATTTAGTCATTCATAGCCAAGGGACAGGCAGGTCCTGTAAATTCAAAGATGTTGGCCACAGCCCACCTGTGCAGTCCCTTCTACTCCCCCTACTCCAGTATTTGCCCCTCTTTCATCTAGAAATGGGGTCTCACAGCCTTTACATTGCCCTTAGTGAGGAAGGGACAAGACATACAAGCAGACGGTCAATAAATAAGATTCTAGAAAAATCTCTTGCTGCCTGTGGGTTTATCCTCTTTAAGGAAGCCTGTCCAGGCCGCTGGAGGATTGTTACGCTCACTCCCATATACCTGCTGGCAGCGAGAAAAACGTGGAAAGGGCTGAATCAGTTGAGCCACTGACCTCCGTAAGTGCCAAATACCAATGTCTTCAGGGCAAAACATGATGTGAATAAGTACAGTTAGCATCAGTCAAGGTGAATAAACAACACCACTATTTAACAACACCAAGAGTTACAGCACAGAGCGACCGAGAGACTCATCATTCACCTCACTTTTATTTAAGCTACACAGAAAAGCAAGGTGGCCTCAGGTACTTCGCTGCGATTATAAACAACTTTATAATCCTGCTGTGGATGTGAGACAACAGAGGGGGACAGGACTCCGCTGTGTCACAGAAGGGACCTGGCAAGACACATAGAGGAGCAATGCAAAAAAAAAGACGTTCCACCTTCCAGGCAGTGATCGCAGCATTTCATCGGACAAAGCACCTGCCAGTTCTCTGCAGGCATCCCTGGGAGGGCAGCTGGAAGGAGGAGCAAGGACGCACCTCGCCACACACTCATGAAAAAGGCACGAGAAGCAAAGCCAGGCAGCGAGGGACTAATGAGCGTCTGCACACTGCACGAGATACGCACCCTCTGGTAGATAAGCCAAAAAGAAAAGAAAAGAAAATGAAAAAGGAGCTGCAAATGGAAGGATATGCAGAGGGGAGGGCCCGTCAGAGGTGTCCAACCAGCTCACCAACAGCCTGTCGCACTCGGCTAAGCTGAGGAGACACCTGTGCCTGGCTCTGCCATCACCATCGTCTTCTCCACGGCTCCCATTAATGTGAGAGACATTTTTGTTGGCTGCTGAGATGACAGTGAACTGAAGAAGCTGTGGAGGGAGCTGACAACATGAATCTTTTATATTAGGATTAATCAATTAAAAGGCCATTACAGCAGGAAACGTCAGGATGCTGGATGGCCAAACAAATCTGTATTTATGCCCTTCTGCCTGGAATTCCCCACTTGCTCTTTACCATCACCCTGAGTCATCCCTCATCCAGCAGGTTCTGAAAAGGAAGGTTGGCTGTTTGGGGAGGAGGGGCATTTCTGCCGCTCCCAGCCCCTCCGCCAGCACTCGGAGGTCCCGGCGAGATGCGCGATCACGTCAAAAGTTGCAATAAAAGGCACAAGCCCTTAACATGTATTTAACTTCTCAGAGGCTTCCAAAGGCTGTGCCCATGGCTGCCTCTGTGCCGAATTATCCCCGATGCCCTCTCCAGCTCGCGGGGAGCCCGCGCGGGCACCGCCGCAGCGGTTTCCATGGCAACAGCGCGATCTGAGCCAGGATTCCTTTCTCGTCAGTCGAGATGGCTCAAGTATCCATCACACATTACTGTGGCGGATTGAATAACAAACACAAACGCTAACAAATCAATGAGACGCGCAGAATTTTAAGGCCTGCAAAACGCTTGCTTTCTTCTCTATTCCCACGAGCCTGAGGCTCCCCAGCCAAGTTCCAGCGAAGGGATTTCAAATTTGGCAAGAATCTAGGTGACAGATCCTCCTGAAGTGCAAATTGCCACAGTTCCACTGAAGTCAGCAGAGATATGACAATTTACACCCACTTAGGTTCTGCCACCGGGTAATTAGCACATTGCAAATAACTGGAAACATATTCCCAAATAAGAACACTCTTAAGCTTCAAGCAAGAATGTTCACATAAAAAATAAACCACCACATGTTTTTTCCAAGGATTAAGCAAAGTTGCAGGTTTCCCAGCTGCCTTATTCTAATATATTACAGGCCGAAGCAAAAAATTTAATCTAGTTACCGGTCTTTTTGTTTCCCTAACAAAACCAGGATGAAACCACAACAGTGTTATCTGCCTGGACATACCTGATGTACTCTGTTTGACACATCTCCCCTCAGTACCGCCCAAATGCCTTGCACTACTAACCTGCTTAATTCCGCACCCTGCCCCAGGATCCAGCAACCCTAATTTTTTGCTGGCATTAAACTACATTGAGTATCTGTATGAATATACAACAACCTGTAATGAGAGGAAGTAAACAGACCGTCACATCTGCCACGTGTAACATGGGAAGGGCTGCTGCCTTTCAATCACGTCATACCTGTGTTCTGTATCATTTCTCTCTTCATCAATACCCAAAAAGGTCAAGCAGAACAAACCTCTCGTGCTTTCACGTTGGACTGACTGCTCTAACATCAGTCCCGGGCACATCAGTGGGAAAATTGATATGAGGTTCAATTAACAAAGAATTAAAGGATATAACTACAACTGATGCTTGTCAACCTGGTTTCATGGGAAATGGCTCTTGTCAAGCAAACCTGACAAAGGCAACGCATTTGTAAGGCACTTAACATTCTGTACTACATTTGACTTAGTACCAAACAGCATTCTAATATTTAAAAAATATCGCCATACATTATCTGTAACACACATTTAGTGGATTAAAAGCTGGCTCACCGACAGATCTCAAAAGTAGTGGTCAAGTGGGAATTGCAATTGAGCACTGAGCTTTAGGAGAGGAGCTGCACCCTGGACAGCAATGACTCTGGAAGAGTTAAGGCTTTGGAGTGAACAAACAGCTCGGCTCAAAGGGCGCGCAGCCGTGACACCCAGCTACTGTCAGCACTGGCACTTGGAGGAAGGAGGCTGGGAAGGTTTCCGTGTGATGGCTGGACAGAGGTACCAATAGATCTCTTCCTTTGCCCCAGTGATAACTGCACAGCTCTGCCACTCCACTTTGCCCAGTTAGAACAGTTTTAAAGAAGGGAATTGTCTAAGGAGCTCAGCAAGGATGTCCCTCCCTATCCTGCTCCTGGGATGCGGATGCGCTTTGCACCCGTCCAGCAGCATGAGCTGCGCAACCACAGCAGAAGGTGCAGAGCAGCCACGCGAGGCCGAAGGCACCCTCTGCCTGACCCACGGACCGCGCGCAGGCACTTCAAGTGTGAGTTCACTGGTGGGAAGTAAAAACAGGCAGAAACACCCGGCAGTCAGAGGTCCCCGCTACTTGCTTCTTTCCATCAGTAGCAGTGGATGCTCGGGGATTCCTGAAAGCTGGAAGAGCTGCCTCTGCCTGGAGCCCACCCCGGCACCCAGCTGTGCCCTGCCCCACACCAGGCTCACGCTGAGGAGCCAGCGACCCCTCTGCTAATGCCTCTGACGGCAACAGCTCACATTTCTTCTCCAGCACATTTTTCCAAAGGCACTGAGGGTTCAGTCTGGGAAATCTAATGTGATTTCCACACCTCAACAACAAACACACAAAGCCACTAAACCGTCCCTGCTTTCTCCTGCCAGCAGCGCACTCTTTCTCCCTCTCACCTGCTCCAAGAACCTCCCGCCCAGAGAGCAGGTCGGGAGCAAGAGCAGGGCAGGGCATCCACAAGAGGAGCCAGAGGTGGGCTGAGGGTCTGCGGCGAGACTTGCTGTGCTCGCTCAGCCCCAGCATCGGTAGCAAGAAAGGAAAACTGAGGCAGCCCCAGAGGTACGAGCAAGGGGATATATGGCCCCAAACGATCAGCACCTTCCATCTGCAGCCCTGGCCAGGGTGCCAGACTACTCAGAATTAAAGGCTGCTTTAGTAGTGTCTACATCAGTAGATCACTTCAGGCTTTAAGCAACATGTATGTGTTTTTAACAACATCCGACAGGGAGTAGGAGCTTTTCTCTCCAATGTCTGGTTTGCTGCCTGTCCTCGCAGCAGAAGACACCCTTCCCTGTCCCCTCCCTCGCAGCAAGGTTCATTATTAGCCAGGGAAACAGAGGGTGTCCGATAGCGAGGGGGGAATAAATCATTGTTCTCGGCTAAATGGAGTAGTGCGGATCTGCTGGAAACGTCGCCTTTTACCAGCAGTGCAAATAATGAAGATTGCATGCACTGGGGGCAAAGCAATGAGCCGCTGCGCTGCTGATGGGGTATTTGTACAACTCCGGGAGTTATGTTTCAAAAGCAAGCTCAATTAAAGGCAGCACCTTTGTTCAGAAGCTGAGGATTAATACTGCTCCTCAGACAAAGCACAGGCTTCCCCAGCCAGACCCAAGAGAAGCCTCAGGAAAAGTTGCTCAAAGTCAGTGGGGAGCCTGAGCCAAAGAGCTGGGACTGACCCGCAGAGACTAGCCTGGAGATACTCATGAATTGGGGTTTTTAAATATCAAGAAACTGAGAAAATTCACGGCTCCCATTTCGCAAATAAAAATTTTGCAAATAACAATTCACCTGAGAGAGCTGGAAGAGTAATTCCAGCTGTTGGCTACATCACTACAATTAAGAGCAAAGTCCAATTAGGTCTGGGTTCTATTATTCTCTTTCCAGTTGGTTTTGGGCTTTTTTTCTGGGGCATTGCTAAAAAGCAATGCACTCAGTAACAGGACACAACACTCAAACTGGTATCAGGCAGTGACTTATGGGCTTAATTCTCTGCAGTAGTTTGCAAAAAGTGCGTAACATCAAATTATTAGCATATAAAGATGAAAGGACTATAAATCTGTGCAAGGAAGTAAAGTATGTTTAAAAAAGAAACACAAGGAAAAATAAAATTACAGCTGAAAACGAGGCATTGGCTGTGACAGCACCTGCTCGAGTCAGAAACAACCACCAACACTTCAAACTGTCAAAATCTTTCACTGTTCAGGTTTGTGTTTTTAACCAAAGAACAGCAGCTTCTCTTACTTATTTTTTCCAACGTATTTAAAAATACAGATTAGTACATTATTGCAATTGTGGGTGTGTTGTGGGTTTTTTTTAAACAGAGGAACAATAAACATTAGAGATACTCCAAGCCTTCAAAACTTTCCAAAATGTTATTAAGTAGTGGCACATGTTAGTAAACAAATACCTACGAAACAAAACAAGTCAAAGAGGCTTTTCCACTAAAAACACCTCTGTCTGAATCCTACCTGCTCTGCAGTGGAACCTTTTCTTCCGCTCCTTTATATGCATACGTTTTACACGGATCTTGAAACCCTTGGGTTCAGCCGTGCCTTATTACATTTAAAAGCCTTTGGATGGCAGCAGGAAAGTGTTCTGCACTATAAACCAGAACACAGCTGAGGTTTGATGGGTTTGCTTCTCCTTTCTACCCCACAAAATGCTTTCTAAATGCTATTAAAATTTAGCATATACCATAATAACCAAGATGCATTTTTTCCACATTTAAGTCAATTGACTTTCACGTTTTATCTTTCCATGCACTTTGGATCAAATAAAGTTGTTTTCACAGTTCAGGAGGCGGATACTGTGGGGTATCTCATTCTGATGAGAAGCAGTTCCATGAGCAAAAGTCCAGATATTTAGTGAAAAGTGCCAGGGGCATTGGGGAAAAAGTAGTAAATTTCTAAAATTCTCTGGGTTTTGCAGCTACAGTTAGCTTAAATTAAAAAACAAACAAACAAACCAAAAAACAGCAAGAAAATAAAATACAAAATCACTACATCTGGCTAAGGAGCAGTGCGGAACAATAAATCCCCAGATATCGTACGGAAAGGCGCAGGCATCCTGCAGGACACACGGCGAGCGGCACGGGGCAGTCTGGCAGCACCGGGTGCCGCTGAGCCAAACCAGAGCGTCGATGCTCCAGCGGCATCGATCGGAGCATAGTGAGAACAACTGGAGCAAACCCAACAGAACGGCCACTGCTGCTGGGCTCTGTGCCTCTCCTGAGTCAGGAGCTCAGGGCCAGGCTCCTTCCCTGTTACTGGGGGCTCTGCTCTTTCCAGCACGTGGGACCTTTGGCTCCGAAAGAAATCACTCATCTCTGAGGAGAGGGAGCTGCCATGAATGCTGATGCGAGGCCCAATGTCACCTTGCCCAGCAGAAAAGGGCTTTGGCTTGGGTCGCGTCCAGCGCCGGTCGCACTCTCCTGATGGAGGTCACCTCTCCACAGGGTTCGCTGACGGTCTCCAATATGACAAGGAAGGGAGCTCCTGTCAGCACTCTTTAGGGGAGAGAGGCTGCAAAGGGAGGACAGGAGCAGGGGGACATGCAGGCAAAGGTGTGTTTTTTTCGTAAATTGGAGGGCTACTGATGCATGGCCAGGTCCAAAATTAACTCCCGGCAACACTGACCCGGTACAGGTTGAGATGCTGGATGGCACAGTGGGAGGGGAAGCTCAGTGGAGGTCAGAGAACCCCGGGCTCAGCGAGTGGGACCCTGTGGTCCCATTTCACTAGTAAAAGTGGCATTTTGTGTCCCGTCAGTTCAGGTTTCAGGCACTTTTGTATTTAAATTAGCCAACGCCTGCACTGCGCTGTCTGAGAGGTGAATAACACCAAAGTGACGTCACTCTGGGAGGACCCTTGTGATCTGTGCCTTTAGACCCGTCTCTGCAGCGTCTTTAACGTTACAAATATAATTACAACCGTCGTCTTGCGCCAATGTGTGGAAAGGAGAATGATTTGCATACAAACCACAGCCAAGTCAAAGCAGAAGACGCTTCTGAAATAGGACCCAGCAAGGCATTTACCTGGAAAATCCTTCCATTTAAAGTCACAGAGGGAGTTATACCAGAAACGTGACTTCAAATGTAGGGACTCATGCCAGAAACACTGCTTCTTCCAACTTAGGATACAGAGGCTAAAATGAACTAAACCTAAGTTACCTTCAAAATAAACAACATTGAGGGAAAAAAGAAAAAAAGAAACCACCATCACCTCAGGAGCTCGGCTCAAGCTCACCACCTACACGGACTGATACAAGGGTGATGCCATCGGAAATCCCATGGAGAAGAAAGCATCAGACATCAAGACAAGTATTTTTGTAGATGGTAGGAAGTTTACAGTTGTTAGAAACAAGGAAATTCTTCCTCAACTCAGACAGAACACCAAGGAAGCCTTGGTGCCAGTATAATTTATCACGTTTTAGAATCACCTCCTGGCCCAGTGACCAAAGTTTCATCATTGAGAACATTTTAGGTTCTGAACAAGGTTAGCAAACACACTGCAGGGCATAATCAACCTTTGGCTCAAAAGGCAGGAGAAACCACTTAATAGATTTCCCCTGCATCTGGTTTCTGTGATTCAAGACTTGGGAAATTACAAAGACTTGTAATTGAAGGAAATGTACAGCTCATATTTGATTATGATTTCCTTCAATTGATAGCACGTCTGCTGGAGGACGAGGGGAGCAAACCTGAACCATATTGCCAAACAGGCCACTTAACACCCCACACCCCAGGGGACAAACTTGCACACTTTTAACAAACGCTTATTTAGGAACAGTTTGAAAAATGGGGCATTTATCTTCCTGTAATTTCCTCCCATATTCTGTAAGAAGACACACATGATGCTCACCCTGCAGAGGACCAGGAGCACACGCTCGCTGCGATCATTTGCTTGCCCACAGGTAACCTCGTAATGTGTGTTGGGTCTATTTCTTAAGAGCATGTGCGCAAACCCTAACTTAAAATACTGGGCAGACTTTCCCTGGATTTTGCCTTTTTTCTTACCCCACCTTGCCAGACAATGTAGAAGGTGGAAAACACAACAGCTCTAAATTCAGGTTGTGGCCTCGGGTCCCAAGGATGCTCTCAGACACTCACCCTAACTCACAGGATCCGGGGACGTGTTCAAGCAGCTTTCCTTTGCCACACGGATTTGCTCAGAGGAGGGTCCTTTGTAGTCACTGGAGGTTCCACACATCCATGATTTAGTTCCCCAAATATTTGTCTCCCGTGAAAGTTGGGAACCTCTCAATTTTACAGGAGTTTTTACAAGTCAGACAAAAAGCATTAATAAGAGTGAAACCTACAGTATCCCCAAAGGGGGATGGGAAAAGAAATCAACACTGGAAGGAAAGATCAAGTGAAGCTCTGGTGACAGATGGTGCTCTACAAAAGGTCAACCTTTGGCTCATTCTGCTGTTCATTATTTATTAAGAATCTCTTTGACATTGGCTTTACTGCAAGAGTCCAGCGTTATGCAGATAATAAAACGCTATTTTATAGTTCAAGGTCTTCTTCAGGTACAGCGAAAAGTTTGCAAAGTGATTCCAATGTGTTGCAGGCTCTTTTGAGGATGCACACGCCGGCAAGCGCCAGCAACCTGGCCGCCCCCCTGCTTACCAAGATTTTTTCATCAGTTTCCTATTTCTCACCCAGAACAAGACAGCCAAGGTCTATCTACACAGGCTCACAGGTTACATCTGCCAACAGGAAACCTTCCCTGCTGAGCTCCCTTACGCATGAGGACACTTTAACAGCAGAGGTGGCATCGGTCCTTCCGCAGCAGCAAGGAGAGGAAGTCAGTGAACACAGCGATGCAGCAAAGCAGGAGAAACCACCTCTTGCTCTGCGACTGTGGAATTGTTCTCGCAATGCAATAAACACACCAGAAGAGTTTCACATTTGCCAGTGACAGGCCCATTAACAAGAGGCCAGAGTCTCCCTGCCAGGAGCTGTCACCTTATGTCACCCTGCAGCCCCCGCTGTAAACCCTTTTCTGGGGCAAGCCTCACCTCCGCATCTGGCAGCGGCAGTTTAGAGCGTCTGGCTCAGGTCTGGTCAAGCTCTCGTTTGCTGAGGTGCCTGTAGGGCAGGTGCCTACCTGCAGCCACCATCGCCGGCTCCTCCACCACAAGGACGACGCCTGACCAGCGGTACTGGCCGTACCGTGGGCATCTGGGCACATCTTCCTCAGCCGTGGCTCAGGGAGGGTCTGCCCCGTATCCTGTGGTGCTCGTCCCTGCTGCCTGCACTGGAGCCGATGGCTACCTCAGATCAGCTGGCAGAGCCTTCGGAACAGCTTTTTAACCTCCTCTGCCCTCAGGGGCCAGCTTAACCAACACCTGCTCAACCCTCCTGAACTCCTGCTACTCCTGGGGGACGCTCTGAGCCTGGGGAGCTGCTCCGCTTGGGGAGGGCAGCTGGCAGGAGCAGAGGACAGCAACCGTCAGTGCTGCTGCAGCAGGACAGTATCTCTCTGCTTCCTCTTGAGGGCCAGCAGGATGGAAAACTAGCAACAGGCTCATCAATATGAGCTCTGCTTAAGCAGTACCAGTCCTTCCCTTTACTGGGGGAAATAAAGCACAGCCTCCTTCCAGCTTCAGGTTTGAGTAATGGGAGAGATGAGCTCGAACAGTCATAATGGTATTGCTGAACAAAGAAACAACCTGGAGGATCCCACTGACAAAGTAAGAGACATTTCTGTTAAAGCGAGCCCACTATTGCCTCCAAGGAATGATCAGCGTAAATGTGATTATATCAATAAAAAATAAAAACATCATAAAAAGTAGCCAGGCAGAGATAAGTTTATTACTAATTACAAGCAGCGCAACATGCCGACTCCTTGTAAAATAAAATGAAGTCCGTTTTTAATATCCACTTCCATGACTTCCAGATAATACTGAAATTTACTTCCAAGGTCATATCTCGTTTAATACGTCAACAGTTTTAACCATGTGCAGGGAAACCACCAAAGGCCTCCTGCTTCCCACAGAAACAACAGGAATGAACGAGTGCGTGACCGTGTTTTATCTTCCTCCTTATTAGGAAGCTATCAGAAAGTATAAACTGAAGCTCATTTTAGAGACAGGAGACCTTCTACACAGATCTGCAGGATTTACAGAGTCCCAGAACGTTTTGGATACCCTGGGTTGTTATCCAAGAACAACAGGAGCAAGCACCAGCTGCACAGATTAACTTAAGTACTGTAGGCACTTTACAACCAGACAAAACACCCACGCTACGTTTCCACTAAAAATACAGCAAAAGCTGCCAGCACAGCCTCTGCGATGTGATACAGCCCTACACCCAGCTGTAAAACAACAACACACAGCTGGAAGCCAACGTGCATTTCCCAAACCAAGTGCCCCGTGGACAGCAGCCCTGGGTTGGCCGTTCAAGTTGTTTTATAACAACAAACTAAGATCTTTCGACAAGAAGTGGAAAAGTCTTGCATGTTCTCCCCGCATTTTCTAAACTCCAGCAATTCTCAGCACTTTGAATTTAAGTCTGTAAAAGGCTTTACAAACTTTTAATAGATTCCTGAGAAGGAGTGAGCAGCAGCCGGTGTTATCTTCGGGAACCGGTCCTCTGACATCGCAAGGGTGAACCAAGAAATAAAGAGAAATGGAGGCCCCCCTGGATAACTCAGAAAATGGTCTAGGCTACAACAAGCTGAATTACAATGTTCACAGCCTAATAATGGAGGAACAGCCATGGGATATTCTACTTATCGCATGCCTTTTAGAGTCTGGGTTCTGCTGACTGTGAATGAAAATGTGTATAAATAAATGTAGAGCACACTGGCAATGATGTTAAATGATGCTTTGTATAATTATCGCTATTCTGTGGTACCATTAACAGGCAAAAGCACAGAATCCTAATGACCGCGTTTGCACGGCAGTCCGGATTTGTTGTCTGACACCACGTGGCCGTAAAACCTCCCCACGAACACAGCTGCTGATGGCACAAGACCCGCAGGCAGACGGCAAGAGTCTATTTTGGCAACAGACAACCCATTTTGTGCATGAAAAACATCGGCACTCTTACTGCCGCAGGCCGAAATAAGGCTTTCTCCATTTACCCAGTAATGGCCGGAGCACAGACCATACAGAGAAGACCCAGCCTCTAACTCAGGAGCTGCACCTCCCCTGCTCATGCCGTGCAAGTCCTCACGGCCCAGGACTCTCGCAGACTGAGGTGCCTGCAGATCTCGATGCTTGCGGACTGGGATGCTCATGGCCAGGGTGTGCATGATTAGGCTGGAGTCCTGCTGACCTGCTTCTCAACACCTCTGCCCTTGCTTCAACTCTAACAACAAATCCAGATCTTTACAGTTCTCAAGATTAATGTGAGCAACCTGAAAGCTTCTCCTCTCTGAGACAGCAAGTGTCAGAGCAAAGCTTTGAAGGTTTTCGTGGGGAGCACCAGTGCAGACCCATGAACTGCTTCTTGTTTGTGAGAAGACCAGTAAGACTGGACTAGGTTGGTACTGAAGCACCTTCCACAGCAAAAGGGACTATTTTTACATCTGTAATTCTCCTAATGAAAGTGAGCCATCACCACAACGTAAAACCCGACACAGCTCCCAGGCACTAAGCCTTGGTATTTTATTTCTCAACTGTGTACCTACCATTTAACTCTGAAAAATATTACTTATAAAAGATGATTCCTAAAAGCAAAGTTCTGAATTTTATTACGCCTCTGGGCTAGATTGGCTGATCTTTGAAGAAATAAGGTTGTACCCTTTTCATTTGATATCCACAGGACAATATTTTAGCGGTAAGTGAGGTTGGACAATAAAGATCTGCAGGGCTCTGTGTTTTAGGCAGCACGGTTGGCACTGCCAGGCTCAAAGGGCTGCCATGTGGCCTTAATAATGTGGCACACTGGAATTTGATGGATTATCTCTACCAAGGTGGGAAAACACCATTCAAAAGGCTGCAAAGTAGATGAAGCATGTCAAAAGCACTCAAGTGCAGATAAAAAACCTGGTAACGTTCAAAAAGTCAGAGCAAGAAGTAAGAAGCAATCCTTATAATGCCACTTTTGCTAGAAGTTGACACAGATACACCTCAACCTCAATAATCAAATACTTCTTCCCATTTTATAGAGTTCTCTGTTTATAACAAGCATTTGTATTATAATTACTGCACTTTAACTTTGTTTTGCTGTGTGACCCCCCACATTTGTCCCTTTTGGAGCCTTATTTCCTCCTCGGGGAGGGCAGGACACCCAGATGGAGACAGCGTGATGGAGCATTCTACGGAGGAGCGGCTGGACGCCGACCAAACCTCCGCATCAAGCTGCCTGCAGGTGACCCTGCAGAGGATGCTCGTGGGGAGGGAGAATGACCACGCAGCCGTCTTGAGCCCGTCATGCTCTGCACTGCTACCCACCAGAGCACGCTCGACCAACGCCAATGGGGAGCTGCCTCCACAACCCGAGTTGTAGGGAGAAGGAGAAGGTGTTGGAGTGAGGAAGCCCTTGGCCAGCCAGAAAAACAGTTGCCAAGAGAAGGTAAGGGGCTGTTCTTGGGCAGCGTGTGTAGCGAGCAACCTACAGCCATCATGATGTGGAAACCCAGCTGAAGCCATACTCTTGTTCTTAAAAAAAACCACCACCACAAAACAAAACCCAAGAAACTCCCCCTCTTTAATGCTCCACATCCTCAAAAATGTCACTGCATCTGCAGGAAGGGAACGGCTTATTTCAAGGTCATTTAGCCAAGTTCACCTGGAAGGTCAAATGCACTGCTATTTTAAAGCCCCATCCAGTTCTATTTTTATTTCCCTACCAGTCTCTAACACCAAATCTTTCCAGTTAAGTTACACTGATGTTAGAGAGGAACCAGTGCAACCAGTAAGCACTGCCAAGGTCACTACAGGCAGCGCTGTGGTCTGAGGACAGCCGGTGAGTCACCCGCCCGGGATGCTGGAGCTGCGATGGGGAGAACTCCCACGCTGGATGTGGCGTGAGGACACAGAGGGAGCTGTACGCGGGGAGACTGAGGGAATTGGATGTGGGGACACCTTCCCTTTCCCCTCTCCCTTCGGCACAGCCAGCTGTGGCTCTGCCAGAGGATCTGAGGCTCTTCTGCACCTAACACAAGAAAAGCGTCCCCACAGAGGACTGGTGGGGAAAACCAACAGGTCGCAGGCCTCTTCCGATGCACACACAGCGCTTTCTGCGCCCATCGCGACCGCGGGGGAAGAACCGAACGCAGACATGTGGGCAGGAGTAGGTCCCCAGGTGATGACAGGGAACCTGTTCCTGCAGCTCTGCCTCTTCCATCGCTTTCCTGGTGGGGTGTCAGACGTCTCCTGTGCCAACGAGCTGCTGCTGCACACGTTTTGTATGTCGGAAACGATCTGGGAAACTTCTCCTCGAACCCAAATAATTTTTTTTTTCCTGGGGTGAGGAACACCCTGTAACTCAGGACATGGCGCAGTGCTACATGTCACAGACAGGCTCACAACCAGCACAGTGTAATGAGCCGACGCTTCACGGGAGCACACGCTGACAGCTGCCCAACACCAGATACCGAAATAGCTTGAAATCGCTGTGTATTGAAAACTAGCTTGTATTTTAATCCATACTTTTTCTTTGGTAAATGTGCCAATAGCTGTTTGTTGCTTGCAAATTGTCATGCTAAGCAAAACACAAAGTCAATTTGCTTTAAAAGAAACTGATTCAAGAGCATTAGACTCCTCAACAATTTTTCCAACAGCAAACAGGGTCTGAATAACAACTCAATGTGCAACCCAAAAACTTTGGTTTAACTTTTCAAAGCACCCGATTAAACACTTTTAAGCACCACATGGCTCGTGGGATGCTGCTCATCCATCACCACCGCACTTCCCAGTAAATGTTTCCAATCAGGAGCTTTGCAGACAAAGGGACTCGGACCAGCTCTCCCGAGTAGATCCATCAGCCCGAATTGCCTGCAGACTGCAAAACTTACGCTGCCTCCTAAGTGACTCCAGGCCACATTCTGGTTAGAAAGTTGACTCTCACCAGCCATTTCACATGCCAGGAGACGGGAACAGCCAATGCACTGCTGTCTCCAGAGCGGTTTGCTTCATGGCCTGGAGGGCTGGCTCCAAAATCCAGCTGCACACAGAGCGGCAGCCTGCACAACGGGCAGGGCCCAGCGTCACCAACCTCAGCCCAGTCCGTTCCTACTGCCAGGGACCGGTCCCATTCAA
The DNA here is from genome assembly GCA_013396935.1 of Baryphthengus martii. Classification (NCBI taxonomy): domain Eukaryota; kingdom Metazoa; phylum Chordata; class Aves; order Coraciiformes; family Momotidae; genus Baryphthengus; species Baryphthengus martii. The sequence goes on along the minus strand of VWZK01018633.1, from coordinate 135,212 downwards.
CAAACATCTGGTAAATGTACTTTAAAATAGCATCTGTGGTTTAATGTGCTGCCTCCTGGGAAGGCCAGGAGAAAACGGAGAGGCTTCTCTGGGGAATCTGGCCATTCACTCCATGCTGCATGGCGACAGCGCGTGCCGCCGACGGTGCATCGCACGCCCATCACCACCACGCAGCATCTGGGGACGGGCAGGCCCTGCTCACTCGTAACCCTTCTCTCAGGGCATCACAGAGGGATCACCCCCAGACTGCAAACCGGTCCCGTGTCCACAGGGATCAGGCAGGATTTTCCCAACAAAAAGGGAGGAGGGCCACCAAAAAACCCTTCGCTGGGATACCTTTACCATCCCTTCCAGACCTCCTTCACTATCAAAATGCCTCAAGTGCTGTTAGGAAGGCAAACCATCCTTCAATTGCAATGCATTTTGAACAAGCAATTTCAAAAGCTCACATGCTTTGCTTACAAAAATAAAATTAAATGAAGGTATTAAAGGTCTCCCTTTCGGCATGAAACAAAGGGATGCGACTTTCTGCTTCCTGCTCATTTTATTCCACGCTGACATAGCTGAAAATTTTATTTTTGAATAGAATTTCTTTCCGGTAATGTATATCTGCAATCAGATGCAGGCACAGCGTGGTTATCTGACAAGTTAAAAATTCTGTGGTATTTTCCCCTCAACAGTTTAATGTACTGATTACTTAGAAGAACTTATTCTCTGCAAAGCTGCACCCAGGCACTCAGTTTTTGCTCTTACTGATAAATGTAAGCAATAAAAATATGTTCTATTCTACAGCAGCGCCTATTAAAATGTAAACACAGCCAGAAGATTTTGAGCAGGCTACAAAAATGCTTTATTCAAGAGTCAAAGCGAAGGGCTGTCTGAGGCTGCTTAAACCTGGCACAGTATGTAAATCCATCAGCCGCGCGTTCCACTAGAGGTCAATGTTACGGTTCTATAGGTGTGAGACCAGGGAGAGCTGGTTCTGGGGCTATCCCCACCCAGGTTCCTGAAATCAGGAGTCACTGTGGGGAGTGGGATGTGGGTTTGGTGGGTGCAACAGCAACTGGGCTGGGGCAAGAGCAGCCGCCTCGGGACGCTGCCCTCACCCCGGCTCCAACGAAGCCCTTCCGGCAGCTGCGGGAAGCCTGCGCACGTGGCTGACATCGTGACGAATCTTCCCGCCCCTGAGGTCAGAAGTACATCTACAGTCTGTGTTAAGCAAGATGCTGATGAATTAAAATTCAAAATGTCCCTCATGAATAATTCACTGAATGCGTGCAAGTAAATTATAGCAATGTAAATATATATGTATATAAATAGATACGTATATATGTAAATTAATACATTAAAGGCTCGAGCTCTCCGCAAGGAAAAATACCAGCTACATAAGAATGTTTGCTTAATACTGGATCAAACATATCAAACTATAGCTAAAGAAACAGGCTGCAAACGTATCCGACTACAGTGTGAAGTGGCCCTCATAACACGTGTACTCGCACCGTTACAAGTCCTCCTGATTTTTGCAAATTTTCTTTTTTTTTTTTTTTTGTAAATTTATTTTTTGACTCTCCCTCTTGCACCCCACTACGACCTGAAGTCAGGGCTCTGCTCAGGAGCCGCTGGTGTCATCACACAGAGTGTGACACCTCGTCAACCTCCGCTCTGCAGCAAAATTACACGAATAACAATTACCATGGTAAACCAATGAGTGCATTAAAATCCTTGAATTCTTATAAACAACACAACAATATAAATGATAGACATAGGTGCAGAGGCCATCGATCATCCCCTTCCCCCTCACAGCAAGAAAGGTGGGATCACATTAAAAATAGAACAGACACCTGGAAATAGACGGGTATTTATATGGAATATTGTGACAACTGTCATTTCGCATTAGTCACACAGATCCCACAGGGCCTGGGCAAGTATTAAATGTACCAGTTTTTGTTTATTGGTAAAATATAATAAAATCCACCCTCCCTGACAGTCTTCTGGTGGGGATTGCTCCTTTCCCTAAAGTCATTCATAAAATAAGGATGTTCCTTATGTCCCCCAAGGTCCTGGGTAGAAGGCACTTTATCAGGGCACCAGAGTGGGAAGGGGGCAATATTTATGACTCCTCACTTGGACTCCTCTGTGTTTTTCATGATGGAGTGACAAAGTCAGGCTCAAAAAATGACCATAAGTGACCCAAAGTCAACACAGACCTGCTGTGCAATGCCACAGGGGCCCTGCTCCCAGACACCAGGGGTCACTCCTGCCCTCCCACTATGGGCACTATTCCTGTACATTTTACTTGATTCTCTCCTGTGCCAACCAGCAGACAGAAGCTGTACGACAGAAATAAACCCCGATCACACTTGCCAGCCCGACCCACGGGAGCACATCGCAACTGAAGTTGCTGAAATGACAGAAACACATCGTTCCCCACTTAGCCTAATTGACAGGCTGTAACTGTTGATTAATCAGATAGAGACGGCACAAGGAAGCAGCCAGGCAGTCGCCTTTCATTTCCCAGAACTTCCAGGCATGATCTTCAGACCCACTGGGCAGCATCTGGGAAGTGCCACGTTGGCAGGGGAAGCATTATCTCCTTTCATTACCCCATGTTCAGTTTCCATCTCAACCTCCAGCCTCTCACCAGGTTGTCCAAAAGCTGCTTCCTTTTTCCCCAGATTACACGGGGAATTGCCACCAGCTGAGCTGATCTGCTGCTCCTCGCCACTTCCTGACCGTGCCCTTTCCTGTTCTTGTGAGTCCAGTAGGGAAGGCCACAGTTGGGCATGGAAAAGTACATTTTGAGACTTGTCACACTTAGTGAAACAGCAACCCGCTACCGGAATTCCTCCATCGGGTGGTTATCTGATTAACAGCTCAAATGGTGACTCCCAAAAAGTGAAGATCAGAAGAGGTCTCAACACTCCTGAGAGCATGTTTCTTGAACACATTGCTCAAGCGTCCCAGGGAGGAAAACCCCAAAATCCAGAGCTGAAGCTACTTCTGTTCATGTACAATGATAAAAAACGCTCGCCTGTACAGACGAAGGACTTCGAGGTCTTGCTTGCTACCCTGAGCCTCGTGCAATAAAAACAGGGCTTTGGTGAAGGTCTTCGATGCTCCTTACAACTGGCGAAAGATATTTACAGGATGGACAATGGGACAGAATGACAAGGGATGAAGGGAATTAGAGAACCAAGTGGGAAATCAGGACAAGAACATGACAACAGGACAAGAACACAAAACCAGAACAAAACTCTGGAAGCATTAAAGGGGAAGAAGAGAGCCTTGAAACAGATGCAGAAAGAGTCAAGGTGTCATCAATGGGTTCCAAAAAAAGATGACAGAAATGGGATGGCAGGCAAGGACAGTGTTGACCAGGCATCAGTGGTTTGACGGTTGCTGCTGGAAGGACAAGGAGGTTATCGGAGCACTCAGGAAGGCTTTTAGCAACAGTGGCTGAAGGAAACGGGAAATGTCAGTAGTCTTCTGGAAAGGGCTACAAAAGTTGTTTCCAAACAACTCATGCAAGAGAAGAGACAGGACTTCTCAGACCAGAAATAATATACAAAAAGTAACGTGGCACAGCAGAAAGAGAGGAACTGATTCACTCATTGTGCGACACCAGCAGAAGCATTTTATAAACACCTATTAAAATTCAAGTCCTGCTTCTAAGCATCCCTCCCGGGTCAGTTTTGTGCCTCTCACCGAGGGGACTGGAGAGGGCACGGCTTCGACTCATCTCCTGGCTGGCACGGAGGTCCCCGACCGTGCCGACTCAGATATGTGCTCCTGATGAAGGCCATCGGTCAGCAGCCTTTGACACCCAAATTTTCCCTCTTGCATTGTCCCAACGACCAGAGCATCTGGGCTTGTTTGTACCAGCCATGTTCATGTTGGAGCACGGCCCGTCGTGCGACTCCCTGTCATCTGAGCTGGAAATGGCTCAGTGATGTGACCACGTTTCCCTCCCACCTCCTTAGTGGCCGGGTAGGACATATGCTGAGTCTCAGCCCGGTCCCACCTGGCAGGGAGAGACGAGCTACCTGTCTCAGACTCTGCTCAAGTATACTGGCAACTTCTCCTCTGCTGGCGAGGGAGAACAGACCTTGGGAATAAGTGGGAGAAACTTGTTAGGGAAGCCAGGGATCCCACAGCCAAGGGATGGGTGGTAGATGAGTAGCAGGACTTGGGCAGTACGCGCTGTGCACAGGGTAAGAAACTCTCACAAAACCTTGGGCTGTGTAAACTCAGAAATACCAAGCTGATGGAAACTAGGAAAAGTGTCAAGGTTTGCACAAGACTCACAAAAGCACACAGGCAGTCTGTCAGACCTGCCTCGGTGGAATTTCCGCAGGCCTCACCTACTCAGGAGAAAAATAAAGGGAACAGGAAAGTCGCAGGTATTTACAAAGGGTTTCTTTCGCCTGGCTAGGTTTAGGACAGCTTATTCCTATAGGATGGATTCTCTTCCCAGAGATGACTTATGGTCCCTACGGTTGAGGTCTGCCTGCCCACTGCCCTGCAGAGCAGTCCCTGCTTTTCTCCCATCTCCATAAGTGGCTCATGGGGGCATCAGGCTGCCGAAAGAGCGAGCCTCCACGACCAGCACCTCACCTCCCCTCATCATGGCACTGCCAGCCTTGCCAGCTGCCGGAGATCCAGCTGCAGGCTCCTGGAGGATGGGGGGACAGAGCCAGCGTAGCAGTACAATTAGCTCCTTGAAGCATTATTCCTAACCATGCAGCAGATTCTCTGTCTTTTCCTATCTTTAAATCATGAGCAACATCTTTTTGAAAGATAAAGGCTCAATGAGAAGTCACGGACTGAATTCAGGCATCAGTAGGTGGATTTTTCCAACGTGTACTATGCAGGTCAGATGATCACAGTTGTTCCTCTTGACCTTGCAATCTATATTTTAATTAATGCACCCTCCTGGTTACAGGATACAAAGAACCTGTACAGCTAACAATCATCTGCTTGGGATTTTTCCTCCTAAAATGGACTTTCAACAATTGTTACACATTTTTCTTTGATTTGATAATCTAGCATTAAAATCATGAACTATCCCAAATCCACTTCAGATTTTGTTTGTTTAATGAAGAGCTGAGCAATTTCAAAGGTGCTTTAAATACTGGGTGGTTGCACGCTGAGAAGATCCTTTGATACTTGAACAGTCCTCCAATGACAATCTCGTGGTTTTAATCTTTCTGGTGTTGAAGGCAATCAAGTTGATCTTACAGACATTTCTGATGAAATCAGCCTTTTCTCTCCCCAGTTTTCAAACAAATATATGAAATATTTACAAACATGATACAATGAACTTCATGCTCTTCTGCTTAGGGCAATGCTTTGTGACACAGGTGGCTGGTATTTATGAGTCATTAAAGAAACTAAAAGTAATTTTTTAAAAAGCTAATTATTTTATTCAATAGTCTATTGGTGCTTTCCCCTAGCATCAGTCACTGCACAGCTCTCATAGGTTACATAGAAAAAGAATTATTTTTGTGGATAAAAGTCAACAACAAGTCAATAATTTTTGGCAGATGGCCTTCACTATTCTGCTAGCACAGCGCATCCAACTGCTGATGAACCTTAATGTTTCCCTGATATTGTTTTCTGCTATAAAATGGAAGATCTAATCTACGCTGAAGGTCAGACCACACCAAAGGCTGCAATCAGTGACAGCATTCATAAAACTGGCTGAAATTTGTAATATTGTGCACCATCCCCTCTGGACTGTCACACCAGCCGCTCTATCGATGCGTTCTCTATCAGGACCTTGCAGAGCTCCAAGTACCCCTGCTTCTGCATCGCTGCTTATGCATGAGAAATAATTGATCCACAGAGCACACCAGAGCATATGGAACCTGCCCATGCAGCCAGTTTAACCCCACACATACTTTATGAAGAAGGATAAAGTCCTGACTGCTTCCACCAGCAGCCCACACCTCTGGCAGGGACACCGATCTTCATTTAGAACAATTCGTGAAAATCCAGCTTTCAAAATAATCACCTTGTGTTAAGTCTAAACACACTACATCTTAAAAAAAAAGCATAATTAAAACCTGGACTTCTCTCAATACCTTGGAGTCAGGCAATTATGAGGCACTTATAATGAGCAATTTAAGTAATTAAAAAAGTCAAACCTGTAACAGGCAGGAAGCGGTACCAGTGAGTCACTGCTCGGCAGCACTTTGCTCACGGCCCCGGCCGGTGCCGGCTGCGGCACGAGTGCTGCCGACGCATCGCCCTGGCTGGCAATGGCTGAACGAGGCTTCCACACGAGCCTCGGTTGCAACTCCTGTTTCAAAGTGTTTAATATTGACACATATAAAGGGTGCTGGGCAACCACCACCGAATTCACCCTGTGCTGTTACCTCACGCAATTTCCTCACTTTATTCTAATAAAATAACTTTATGGCTTTCTGTCATGATAAATAACAGGTTTGTAGCATAATGGAATTGATATTTACTTCGAAAGCTATGCAGACTACTCAAATAAAGTTGCTATAAATAGAATCATCTCAACCACTGCTGGCTTTTTAAATGCTGTGAGTTGACAAGACGACAGGCAAGTATTAAATTCCAGTGCCCAGCAGCCATTAATAAACCTTCAGATTTTGGATTCGTAATCAAAACCCTTTCATGTATTTGATAGAAAGTGTTAATTCATAAGCAGGACAAACAAGAGGCCAAGGGGGCTCTGGGGTTTGGGAACGTGCTCTGCCTGCCACAAGGATGGAGCTGGGGCAGGACCACAGCTTTGGACTATAAGGCTTAGAGTCAGGGCAGAAACCCTAGCAACTGTTCACGAGAAAGTTCATGATTTAACCCACACCAATTGATCACGTTTCTGTAATTATAAATGTATTTTTTATTGTTGAAACAAGGAGAGAGTAAAAGGGGGAAAAGAAACCCGTCTGTTTTATCTGGATGTTTCTCAGATATTTCACATTAATATACCACTGTCAATATTCAAAATTCATTTTTACCCAGCACATACTCTATCACCAAACTTCTACCAACAGCAGAGCACGAGGCAGCTCTGCTGGCCTCTCACCAGCACCAGCCCTCAGGCTGGGGCTGCAGTGCAGGGGACTCCTACACAACCCACAACCACCACTTCTCAGGTAGTTAGCTGCACAGAGTTCTCTGTTATGATAGGTGGACAATAAAGCAATGAACCAAAAAAGCATCATTCTTAGTGACCAAGGTCTAAGGGATTCTTCCAGGCTCCAGATACTGGTCCCTGAGCACACAAGGTCGCAGGACGCAGAGCTCAGCATCTCAGGCTCACCCAGAACAAACACCAGCAGAGCTCAACACCCAAAGGAATAGGCTGAGTGTCAAGGCAGACCGTTGCGAAAATCTAACAGGTACGTTATAAGTGGGCATTTTAATCATCAGTTAAGAGAGATGCATTTGTTCTAACCAGTTCCGGCGTGCCACTTGGTGTGGTCAGGGCAGCTCACAGAAGCATCGCCCCACGCCCGGTGTCATGGTGGAGGTAATGCCACCACCACTTCCCAGACTGCAAACAGCTTGTGGAAGTTTCGTTATGTTCCGCACTACTCATTTGTTTTCTGAAGAATCTGGAGCTCTGTCTTCAGAGAGCTGCACAGAGCCTACAAAGAGCTGAATTCTCGTGAAAAATCAAGTCCAAGTGCTGGACAGAGTCTCCCCTCTAGAGAAGATGAGTGTGAAGAGAAGCGCACGGGAGGCAGGAAAGGAGAAGGGATTTCATCTTTTCAAGCTCAAAAACACTTCCCATGAGGAGGAAAAAGCTAAAATAAATTGTTCTGGCTGTGCCAGGTAAGATACCACACACCGAATGGAAACTTATCCCCAAGGACGGCAGTGGGATCGACCGGCAGAAGGACAAGGAAGGGGCAGAGCTGCTGATGCCACGGACACTCCAATGTAAAAGCAGTGGGAGTATCAGCCACTGCAGCAAACCCACGGGCATTCGTATAACCAACCTCCAGTGCTTAAGTACAAAAATATTTCCTCATTCTTGTTTTTTTTTTTTCAGAATGTTTATGGCAACAGGCACACAAAAACTGCAGGCAAAGTGTAACCATCAACAGAAACACCCACACAATGTTACAGAACATACTCAGGTCAGACAGAAGGCATAATCTTCAAAAACATATTTATAGTGCTCTAAAACGTTGCAGTGCTCAGTAGCACAGGGCCTTTCAATGGAAAAATACAACATACTTGTTGCAGTAAGTGCCAAGCAGCAGCCCCAAGCTGGGGTGAAGAGCTGTCCTGAGGAGGTGCGGAGCGCGAACGGCACCACAGGGACCGTCGCGGGTCGACGACCGTCACCTGGAGCTGAGAAGCTACGAGATAGGTGCCCTGGCACAGCCCTGCCAACCACCACCTCCACCACACACAGCCTTGCCAGGACATCCTTGCCACGGCATGCCGGAGAGTGCCAGCACCAGCCCTCGGGCTCTGCATTTGGAGATTCAAAACTTAATTATTAATTAATTTGGAGATCTGAATCTTTAACTTCACGAAACCCAGTTATCTTATTAAAAGTTCGGGGTTATTTTACTTTTTTTGAGAACTTGCCAAGCCATTAAACCGAGCATAGCTTTGCAAAGCTTTGCAATTAGAGATGAACATCAAGTCCTCCTTGGTTCTGCAGAATTGTGTGTCATTACTGGGTTTTGGGTATTTATTCTTTGACAATAATTTTATAAGCAGCACTCCAAATCCCTGATGTAAGGACTTGAGAGGTGGGGAGCACAGGAAATTGCAGGGGGACGTGCTGCCCAGCAGATCCCAACCAGGTCCCAAGGGCAGGCAGGCAGCCCGGCCACGTCCGGCGGCTCGCTCCCTGCGGGACGATGCCGTTCCCAGGGCGATGCTGCCAGCAGGGCTCAGAGCTCATTCCAGAGGATTCTGTCTCAAGGCGGGTTCACGCATTTATTGCATCCTGCTGCCTTCCAACGCAAAGCGTGGGACAGTGGAGCCGGAGGTGCAGAGCTGTCCCCAGGAGAAGAGAAGGGAGGCTGAGGCTGCTCGGTGCCGAGGAGCCCCATCCTGTCGAGCAGGGGAGCAGCTGTGCCTGAGAGCCCGGCAGTGCCGAGGGGTCTCGGGGGCCAGGCTGCGGCTGCGACCGCCAGCAGACCCCCCCCGGGATGGCGTCGGGGTCTCTTCCTGCATGGAGCGTGCCGTTAATCCCAGGCAGCCACGCGATGGCAGCAGAAATATGGAAACATCAGCATGGGTGAATGTATTATTATACCATTATAACCGACAGATATTTCGCAGAGACGAGGCAGCTGCTCAACGTAACCTGACGTCTCTGATGTTTTAAAGACAAGCAGGGAGTAAAGAAAATAGTTTTTCTCTCTCAACTACAGTAATTTACATTTGCTCCATTGCTGTAATTGCCAGTAGGGTCACTTGCACTTCCTTGTTGGAGCACTGACACAACCATCACAGCCCTCTCCTCTTCTGTTTTAATTTGACACAGCACGATTCAGAGAATAGCTCCTCTCCCAGACCAATTCCTTGAGGTCTGGGTAACTAAGTTTTCTCGGCTTTGGCTACAGGCTTATCCTGTAGAGTGCTGCGTGTCTCCTGGAAAATGCCAAACAAGCTGGGTTCATCCCAGTCCCCACGAGAACATCAGTTAATTTATACTGAGAAATAGAGCGTTTGGTTTGCTCCATGGCTGGCTGCACCGTTCAGATCCGGCACATCCAGTGAATGGAAAACACCAACGCTCTTGTTCCTGTCAGCTCCATCCCATCACCGGCCATTATCTCAACTACGTTAGCAGGGGCCACCATCTCATTACTGCCCTTTTGTTTAAGATGCTTGCTGCTTTTTGTCTTTTCTGTTTGTTTGTTTTTGTTTTTGCAACGAGGTTATTTTACAGGAGCTCATTCAGGCACGTTTTTATTTTGCAAACAGTTGGCACCCAAGGTGAGACAATCTACAAACCCCTGACAGAGCACCAAGCTGAGCCAATAAGTACAACTCTCACCGTCTGCCGCTCACCGACGCGTGGCACCCAAGCACGGCCGCAGCGTCCCACCTGGACCCTGGAGGGTTCCAGTTCCCCAGACTCTGCTCACACAGCTGTCATTACGAGCAGATTTACGCATTTCCCAGAGACGACGACTACAGCCTGGAACACGAGGCAGGGGTGATGGCTCATGCAAGTGAAGTGCCACGGCCACCACCTCCCGCACCCTCTGTACCGGGCTCTGCAAAGGGAGCAACCACGAACGGGGTGGGGACACTGGCCAGGTCCTGGGAGAGGGCACGGAACTCTCTGCTGACAGCGTTCCCAGCCCACCCACCCCTCTGCATCTCGCTCCCCTTTCACCTCTGACAAGAGGGTATTAATGTGCAATTAATGATTCCTATTTCCAGAGAGTCGTGCAAACACCAGCTAAATAATTCTTATTTCTCGCCTATAAAAAGCGTTAGTAAACAATACCCTAACAAAGCGGCGGCCAGTAAAACACCACGGGACAGGGCCACGCTGTGAAATCTGGTTTTGCTCTTTTTCGTGTCTGTATCGCGTTCTGGGGACAATACCAGATTTTGTGCAGGAACTCCAGCACCTTCAAACCCCCCACAGGACTCTGCCCCTACCGCTTGCCCTCCCCACGCACCCTTTGTTCGCAATATCCGCCTTTCCAATAGGAACGCAGGAAATTAAAATGTTTAACGCATCTCCGACGCGTACAGAATCAGCAGCAATAGAGTGAACGAGATTTGCTTTCCTTTCCAACACACTGTGGAATAAATAAATAAATAACGACCACATTAAAACCCCGGCATGTAACTTGGAGACACGGAGGCTCCTCGTTTCCAGTGGAAGCCCTTATCTCCGTCACAGCCCACAATGCAATTACAAGATTACAAGGCACACGCTGCTTCAGCATCTGGATCCTCCCTGCAATCGCAGGGACCCCCGCAGAAAAAGGAAACCTCTTCATCTTGCACGGAACGGCAACGCCTTCACCATGGCAGGGGCTCGCGGAGCCGCGGGATGAGCCCCCTGCGGTTAAGGTCTTCAGACTTTGAGTTGATCATTCTCTCCACAGGCACAGAAAGGCAACTATGAGGTCAAAAAAGTAACTGTAGGTCACTGGCTCTGGTCCAGGAAGTACTGAGTATTTGTTCTGCTGTAAACTGCCCCATGTAAATTGCAAACACCAGGATAAAGTTCAGACCAGTGAACCTCCACTCCCACCTCCAGTCCCTGGCACATTCCATCAAGACCACGGATTCGGCAATCCAATCTCCATATATTTTATTCTCAAATATTTCATTTATGGCCACCAATCTTTAGATCTCCTATTGGATTTTGTTTTTGTAAATGGATTTTCCCACAGAGCTGGCAGAAAATATACTTAATTTTGAATTTCTCTAAACAGAAATAGTCAATATAAATGTCAATGTGTATTTGCGAGGTACAGCTTTTGCAGCGATGCAAGCCTCATGTTTTAGAGGGGGTACAGGGGTGTCCGTTAGCCTGGTTTGTATCTGTACACTCGTTCTAATGTTTTATTTAATAAGGATGACTAAATAATATAGAAGTGTGTGTGTGTATATATATATATCTATAAATACTTTTGTGTGTTTGTTTGCTTTGAGGGTGTCCAGAAAGCAACATGATGCCAGCCAACTGCTTTGCAGGCAAATCCAGAGGAAGATGGAGGAGCTGGATTAGCACCCTTCGGAGGCATAGAGCCCGAGGCGGGGGCTGACGTTTGTCACCCTGCCCCTTCAGGCCCATCCAGCACATCCAGACCTGGTTCCTCCTCCACAGAGCAGTCTGCAAACTCACGGCACCGGGTTCTCCCACTTACCCCTGTTTGTGGTGCAGTGGCAGCATCATTTACTCAAACTACTCCAATCTATCTGGACGCTAATATCATTAGTCCACAGAGATCCTTTTGGGATCGCTTACATCGAAACTGCCTTTACGTGCTAAATGAGAAACATTCAGACTTTGGTGAATGGCCTTTGAATTACAATCCTACCACATGTGGCTCAGCTTTATTCATGCTATTTATTAAACAAGACGGGGGGAAATGTGACGTAGCCAATTACAAAGCAACTACCTGAACCTCTCCTGCCAACCTGTTGCCTTGTGCTGCAGGGAAGGGTGCCCTTGACTTGGGCAGAACTTGTCCACGGGTCACCTGCCCATCGACCAAGAAGGGGTCCTGGCCCCCACGTACGCTCAAATCCCTCCTGTCCTCATCGTGCCTGTCTGGCTTTGGAGGCTCCTCGCCCAGTACTTCACCACATCCACACCGTGCACCATGCACCTCATCTCCCGGCCCCTCTGCTATCTCCAGCAGCCCTCGCTCACTGGGTGAAGCGGTGCAGTGCACTGGAATCGGGTGCAGCCGTTTCAGAAACTTCACAACCCAGAGAAGTCGGAACACCGCTAACCTGCTTTGTGAGGGTGAGGTTGGAGTATTTCAGCTCTAAGAGTTCTCTCCCAAAGACGAATCTTCCTGGAGCGTTGCAGAGCGATGCACCGGTGGCTCGGTATGAGTTAGTCCACTCAGGAAATGAAGCCAAACATTTTATAGCATGTCTCTGAATAAACAACTCCCACACGCAGCCGCCTATTACACCACCAATCAGCATCCATTTTCTTGCCAAGACAAGGCTCCAAGTGAAGTGACCCCAACTGCATCAGACGGCGCAGAGCATCTCCACCAACACCATACACAAGCCAGCAGCCCTGATATTCATTCTGAGGGACCCAGATATTATGAAAGCGTCTACTGCTGAAGTTATACACCGTAAAATAAGCAACCACAATTAAAGGATTAGGTACATTACAGGCCTGTTGAAGAATAAAAATCTCCTCGACATGTTAGGGCTTTAGAAAAAGACACCAAAACCCACGACCATTTGCTGTGAATTTATGTTACTGCAAGTGAATACATTAGGATCCCGATATAGAAAACGAATTATTGATATGTACGTTCCCTTCAGAAGAGACTCTCAGGAGACCCATTCCAGATTTAATGATAATCCATATTCCCCTTCAGAAACGGTAAACCAACTCTCTGATTTCCCTAGGACTGCCACAGAGGCATGAATCATTAAGATGCCATCACAACCCTACGTTCTGGATGCCATAAACACCACCTAGAAGAGGGAAGAGAATAAAATCAGGCCACAGCCAACACCTTTCACGTGTCTGCAGGAGCACCTGCCTGCTGCGTCCCCTGGAGAGATGTGTGCACCACAGCAAGGGCGCGTGCAGCGCCGCAGAGACAGGGAGATGCTGCTGGATCCTGTGTCCTCGAAGGAGGGAAAGGTTGGTGAGAAATGGCAAAAGTCAGATATTAGGAGAGATGTGAAGAAAACACCGCTAGCAGCAATGATAAAGAACAGATTTGTATAAAACCCGTCACTCCTCCTTGAGCAGCTTTTCTCCTTCGCTTTCAGGGCCTGTCTGCGTTAACGAACGCACACGTGTGTGTCATTTTCAGAAAACCTTTCACATTAAACTCTCATTTCTCCTCCAAAGCCACCCCGCAGTAGTTCTCTGGATGCATTAAGCAGCCCAACTGAACAATGCAATCCTAATTAGTTTGCAAACTGCGCAGCTCACCTCTGAGGGCGAGCAAAGCCCGTGTAAATTAAAGCGAATTGGATCAGGCTGTCCTAGGTAGGGTTCTCCAGATTAGCGCCGCTTGAGCGTGGGATCGCAGAAGTTGCTTTTACCCTCTGGTAATAACTTACAAGAAAATTTTGGTGACAATAAGAGGGAACTGAGAGACATAAAAACATTCTGCAGTTCAGTATTCCATCATGGGTTGTTTTACATAATACAGAAAAGCCCATTCGGTCACTTAAAAAAAAGAGAAAGTCATCTTGCTGGCAGCGCACGGCCCCAGCTCACAAGCCGCAAGAGCAAACGACGCTGCTGTCACCAGGGTCGTACAGCCCACGCACAGCCCAGCGCAGGGACGCTGCCTTTGCAGACCCAAATGCTAAAGAAACCCTTAGTGAAGTTTTGACGGTGACGTCCCAGGGTTTAGGTACTAATTGAATAATCTAAAATTTCCATTCCTGTCCTCATGGACTAATCTGTGATAGCGTTAAGGGACTGTTATGATATTAATTAAATACAAGTCCTGCATACAAAATTGATACTCTGCATCTCCCATCTCTCCACAAGGGAGTTTCTCTCTTAGTAAGACTTACATCAAGTTTCACTTTTTTTTGTTGTGTTTTTTTGTTGGGTTTTGTTTTTGTGTTGTTTTTTTTTTATTTTAAAGGAATTAATGAAGATTATCATATTGCACTGTGATATTACTACATCTATATATGAGAGAACAAGGCGTTTCTAAATATGTGAGCTCTGGCGCATTCACCTTGTCCTCTCATCTCTCTGATCTGAAATTGGTAGTGTCAGACTAAACGAAAGCTGAGAAAGGACGCACCCCAGATACACCAGGGCTGCTGGTGGTGGTCACCACTCAGCTCCCTTTGCACCCTGGCCCGGGAACGGGAGCATCCCCTGGGATGGATGCGCCGCTGCTGTTGGAGCCGGTGGGTTGGGCAGAGCACCAGGCTCCTGCCAGGGCTTTGGCAAAGCCCCATTGAAGGTCACGTGGCTTGCGTCCCGAGGGGCTCCGCAGGGCACGGCTCTGCCCCGAGCTCGAGAACCCTTCTCTCCGACTTTTCTTCAGGTTTGGAGAGACCAAAATATCCTCGGTACAGGATAAAGAGCAACGGAATCGGTGCTGGCCTTCCAAAATGCAGAGGAGAAGAGGGAAATTTACTACAAAAACACAAGCTCCCATTAATTTTCCCAGCAGTTTACTCTGAATTCAAGTGAGCGAGCCGTTTACAGGCACCTGGAAAAGTTCACGCACAAGGAAAGGCATCAGCTCAGCCACCCGACTGTAAAGCCCAAGTAGCACCAGTCCAGAGTGATCTTAGAGCTATTTCAACACTCCCCTTACTATTATTTATTAGTTAAAATTTTTAATTATATGAATTGATTAGGAACACATCACCAGGGATCTTAACTAATTAGAATTTCTAAAAGGATCATGGATTAGAGATTTTTAATGGATTCCACAAAGAATTGCACAAAGAGGTATATTAAGGGAAAGGCCAAATTTACTTCTCCTTCCTGGTTTACTCAGTGATTTCTAACAGGACTGCACAGCAGATTAACCAAGTAATATCCCAAACCCTAGTGCACAGTGATGCCAACCAAGCCAACAGCTCCGGGATTCCAGGCAGTTATCATTTAATATTCGCTTGGTTAAGTAGTTTATTCCCCTTATTCCTTGCTTACTTTAATTAGCGTATTTCTATTTAAATGACTTTATTCCTTATTTATGTCCTAAATTTGCTTTATCTGCACTGTCTATGTTCACCAGACCCTTCTATACAGGACTGATGGATGCCAACAGCCCCAAGGATCTCGTGTGAACTTTGTGTTTCAAAATGCATTTTTCTCCTGACCGAAAGCTTGGAAAGGCGCAGGAGCCGTCACATTGATGGCGCTCAGGAAGCGATCAATTATTAAATCAACTAATACAAATCCCTTTGGAGAACTGTCTGGTCAGTCGCTTCCCGGGCCAGCGTGTTCCTCCTCCCATCTGCAGTTTCCCGAGCTCTGTTTGGATGCTATCAGTGCTCTTGGCTGGCAGCTTTGCAAGTATTTTTCCATCAGTGCGACGATGATACCTATTTATCTTCTGGCTGCAAGAGTTGCTGAGATGATCTGGCAGTGCCACAAGGCAGACAGTTATTTCATGCCCTGTTAAACCCTAATGTGGTTAACTACAGCATCACTCCAACTTTGAAGAAAGCCTTTTTTATTGTTTTAAATCTGTTGCCTGTGTGTCCCAGTAAAGAACATCGCTTCCTATTAGGACAGTATTAGAAACACCAACCCATAATGCTACCCGTGAAGCACCACCGTGTACTCATCGAGGAATAAGAAGGTGAAAAATACCTAATTCTGCCCAAGTAACACCGAGAGGCTAGGAAAATGAACGTTTTTGGCATTGTTCAGAAGGAGGACCAGCAGTGATCCCTGCAGTGCCACCTGGCAGGGCAAGGGGACAGTGAGGGGCCGGGGGTGGCAGAGAGCAGTGGCTTTTCCTCCAGCCCTCGGAAGCCGCAGACACACTCCCAGGCACACTCAGCACAAGAGATGTTTCTACAGCGGACTCTTCCAGACTCAAATTTATGCCGGAGTTAAATTTCAGACCCAAATCTCTATTTGCCTGTTCCTGTTGGATTGTTTTCTTCTGTCTCTGCACATATAAATGATGACAACTTGAATCATCGGTGCCTTTGTATGCTCTGATACCCAAGGGGAAAAAAAATATTTCTTTTCAACGCTTAGATGATCAATCTGGATTTGAACAACCCTTAGTGCTACTTAACACATAGATTTTTTGTAGAAGTTGTGTTCCTCCAGTTTAGGGCCCCAGTAAAAATTGTGATTAATTGTTCACAGTGTTGGCCCAGGAGCCAGGTTTATGCTTTATTTGCTGCAAGACCCACTGGCTGTAAAACCGACTGCATCCCACACCTGCCAAAGCAGGAGGCTCCGAGCTGGGTCTGTTGGGCTTCACAGCAAGGAGATTGAAGGACGACTTGATAAGAGGGCCTAAGTACCTTCTTGGAGATAAAGCATCAGGTACTAAAGGGCTCTTAAGCTGGAGGAAGACATAGGAATGAGCGGCCCAGCCCTGGCGCATCCAAATCACAAAGCCAGTGTTTTGACACTTATTTTCTTAAGTGGCAAATGCGATCAACCATGGGAAGAAACCCTGAAAGTTGCACGCTCTCTAGCTCCTGAAATATCCAATTTCAGATTTGTTACTTTCGAGGAGGCACACTTCAATAAAATAGAAATTATTTGGTTCAGCGCAGGGCTGTTCGAGTTAAATTTGATAGCCACGCACATCCACGCAGCTGGGCAACTCTATGGGTTGACTGCTCCATCTTCAAAAACCATGTCAGAAAGTATTTATTTGATCCTGTGTACGTCTGGCAGCCAACGGTCACCAGCACCCTACAGCAGATGAGTTTTGTAGCACAGATTTTGGTATTCTGTATTGTTAATGTTCATAGAAGTTAATTAAATCACGCTCTGCAAACCCCAAACAAAAACAATGCACCATTTCTGTCACGCTGACTCTTTTTGGGGGTCTGTCATAATAAAACATTGTTATTGGATGTAAAAATTATGGAACAGAGTTATGTCTCTCTGGTGTAATATAATGCAATCCATTTAATACTATTTTAAAACCCAAAACCTCATTAAAGCAGACAGAACGTAAGAATGACAAATCACCCAGGAGGAAGCTGGAGCACGAGACGTACTCCAGGCGCTTGCCGTTTCACGTCCCCGTGCTGCACTCGCTGATGTCGCGCCGGCATCGCACCCCGGCACCACCCCCGGAGCCACGCTGGGGACCGCGGGGTCGGCCAATGCCACGCAGAACATCTGCCGGGGCAGGCCTAGGGTGAGCCCCGCAAGCCTGACTTAGCCCAAATCCGACCAGAGAGCGATTGGGCACCTCGAGGTAATGGGTCAAACTTGGCCTGACGCTGAACACACCAGTTACTCCAACCTGGCAGGGGTGCTGGGTGTCCCCGCACGACTGGGGGCAGTTCCCGTCCGGAGGCGCACGCAGCCTGCCAGCTGCAGGAACAGCTTAGACAAATACGCACCCTCACGGCTTCCCGATTCATTTGCCAAAAGTAGAGCATTTCTCGATGACGCAGCCAAATTCTACCATTAGCACTGCGTTTTAATACCCTTTTTCCATGTTGGCCCCAAGTTCACTATCAAACGCAAGGAAAACAGCCCCATTGTCTCAGGACCTAAGCTAGGCCAAGCTCTACAGCTGGGACTTCGGTCAGCAAACGTAATTCCCATTTAATAAAACACAAAAGTTAAATAAATGTACTACTTCTCCGTATCTGTGCAGACCTTTAACATCAGAAGCAATCGGTGAGATCAGACAACCTCACAACGACCAGGGCAGTAACACAAGCAGACAGTGAAGCGATACCCACGTTTTGCTTAAAGTAGTAATAAAGAACACGTGTATATTTGCGGGGCGCCAGGAGGGGGAAAAAAGCTGGGATTCAGCAAATATCAACACTTTTTCTGAACATGTGAACAACTTCACATCGAACGTATTTGGGGAGCCATGGCTTCCCAGCCCAGTTACAACCCAAACTTGCCCCATCCATCCTCCTACCTCCACGCCTTGGACTTTCAGCTTCATGTGATCCTCTCTGGTGGTTTTCCCATCTTTCCTTTTTTTCCAGCAATATCCATCTTTCCTGTATTTCACCTTCTTCCTATTGTACAGGATCATAGAACCATTCTGCGGTCTGAAAACAAGAAACAGTTTTGGATTACATAAAGAAAAAAACTCACCCCAAGAGAATTTATGAAGCAATGTACTACAGACCAGTGAAGGTATCTGCAGAGAAGAAATACTCTGTATTTAGCATAATATACATTTTCATCTTTTGTTGCTGTTAACTGGAGTAACCGATGTTTTACAATCTGCAAAATTTTACTTGTGAATCTTGTACCTAATGAAGTAAGCGTGCCAGTGAGAGGTATTAAAAAAGAGAGAGAGTGTAAAAAAGAGAAAAAAAGAGAAAAAACAACAAAAAAACAAAAAGGAAAGCTTCTAATACAATACCAGTGTTTTCACAGGATGTATTATGATTGGGCTCAGCTACATGCTGCAGATTAGAAGAAAGGTTAAGGCAAAAAAGTACTGTTATTATTTTATTATAGACAATCTCTCTCTTGTTAACGCATCAGCAGGATCAGATAACAACCACCTCATCCACCGGAATATGGATGTTGGCTTAAAAAGGCAATAAACAAGCAAAAAGAAAGGAAAAAAAAAAAATTGCATCAGCTTATACATTGCTTTTGCTGTTCCTGCTCAGATCGGTGTCAGACGTGGAACAACTTCCTCTCTTTCGACTTCAAAGATGCATGAAAACATTTTGTGCTTAGAAACCACACGGTACGTTAGAAGATGATGGGAGGCGCACCGATGCCTGCCCAGCAGACGGGGTCCACAGCTTCCTGGTGTGCGATGGTATTTCACATAAATATTTTGCCATCTACTAAGCCAAGACACAACAGGGAGATTTCTGCTGTAATACCAAAAATAAAAAACTCCACCCCCCCACCAGCTCCCGGCTGCCCAGAGAGCGCGCGTCCCACGTGGGCGGCAGCGCCGGGGATGCTGCAGGCCTTACGGTGCCGCGCTAGTCACAGCAATATGGCTTTAGGACACCAAGAACAGAAAGAAAAACAATGGCATTAGCAGCAGCGCTAGCAATAAACAACTTTCACGGGAAAGCCTGGGCTGAAGCCTTTTGATAAAGTAAAATCCTTTGCTTGTATAAACAAATCAAATTAACAGAAAGAAGCCTGTCAGGAGCGAGAGGGATCCCCCTTCCCTGTCCAGTCTAGGCTTCACATCACTCCTCGCGCCCCTCAGTGTTTTGGACCTCGGCGCCGGGTGCTCTCAGTGGAAGCAGAGCCACACCTGGAATCGCTAAATAACCGCCAAGCATTTTCACGCCCAGCCGATGCAAGGAAGCTCTTTAAATAAACAAACTAAATTAAGCGCTCTGTGTTCATGCGACATTGGCTCGTGGCTTCAGAGCCATGCCGAAAGAGCAACCGTCAGTGCCTGGCCCAGCTGGAAGAGCATCCCCCTTCCCTCCCGCTTCCACAATTCAAACGGCACAGCACCATTCAATAAGCACAAGAACAAGCTTTCTACCCTCTCCTCATTTTTTCTCTAACAAAATAGTCCATTTGAAGACAGCCGCCTTCACCCATGTTTATCACATAATAACAGGGCAGTAACATTGATGTAAAAGCTGTTAATTACAGAGTAACTCATCCCAATGCTCCATTAAGTGCATAAAGGCACCTCGCTACAGAGAAAAACAAGCCCATGATGGTTTTCTACAACTATTGGCCAGCTGAAATTACCTAGATCAACCAATACAACATCCTTCCCCTGTCAAAACAAACATCACCAGCCACCAAACGCCGTCCCTTTCCCGTGTCTCTGCACTAAGCGCCCATCTCGGGGCACAGGCAGAAGGACGCCCTGACTGGTTTCCACTCAGCAGCTGCGGAACCCTCCAGTGCACATCACGTGCACATCACGAATACAACAAATGGGGACGGGAAACTGGACAAAGTCTCTTTTAGTACGAAAACAGACTTTATACTTCCACATACACTTGCAAGACTGGAATGATCTTTGATCTAAGTGATTGGTAGCACATGGTTTTTTTAGTAAAACAGAAGTTATAGATTTTTTTTTTCTTTCCCCCTACACACAGGCAAATATTTATTCCCTGTGACCAGAAAGCCAAGCCCCATTCCCCCACACTTCGCCTCCTCCTCATGCCAGCCACATCCCAGCAGCCCAGAGCCCAGGGCTTGGCTGCGGCCTCTCCTCCTCTGCATCACCCTGAAAAGAAACACTTGGGTATCAGCACAACCACGGCACCTGTTTGACAACGTCACAGATAGCGCAGGATCAATTCAGCGCAGATATTTCATATCTTGTTTTGGTGTTTACTCGATGAACCTCCAGACGCCGCACGTCAGCTCAAACCCTTCTCAAAACATCAAAGATTCCCCCTTGGCACCACCGGAGATGTGTCCCACGGCGCATTTGGGGAGAGTAATGAAAAGACAAGAGGGGAACTTATCTCCTGCCTAGCGCCTCAGCACTCACACACAGCTTCTCAGGAAACATGCTCGAAGGACCCAAAAGGATTTTGATGCAAGCGAAACCTGCTTTTCTTGCAGTGGATGCCACAAGGGCACGAAGGGAATGCAGAGACGAGACAAGGGCACGAAGGGAACGCAGAGACAAGGGCACGAAGGGAACGCAGAGCTGAGCTCTGCAGCCCTGCTGCTGCTCTGTAAGGCTGGGACCAGGTTTGGTTGGTTTATTCCTGTGATGAAAAAAGAATGCGGTGAGACGCCCCTGTAAAACAGTTAACGAAATTTACAGAAAATAAAGTACAATGAAACGAAATCTCTTAAGGATCTCTGGAGCAGCTGCTGATTTTGATAAGAGTGTATCGAGTTGCTCTAAGGCTCATAGAAAGAGACTGGTTTTTAAAGATATCTTCATAAAATGAGAGGCAATTTAACCTGATGTACATTGCTATTGTATTTCACTTTCTGTAAGAAAGAACAGAGAGGGAAGATCTCCCCTGCTTATCTCTCTGGCACACAACACGGCCAAGAGCAGCAAATTGATGGTTGCAGGAAGACACAGCAGATGAGGTCTGACCGGGATTCCCAGGGCGCTCAATGGGCGCGACCTCAACGTGGACCTTGGGAGGTTTTGCTGCTCAACCTGAACTCAGAGGTTTTCTTGGGACCTTTGCAGAAGAGGGACCAAGACTGTGGCACATGAGCACAGGCTGCCCAGGACCACAGCTCCCGGCCAGCTCCCGTAGCACATGGCTAGGGAGCTGGCAGCTCAGGCAAGGTCGGCTCGCCCCGCGCTGTCAGGCTCAGATAGCAACCGTCTTCCTCTGTGCTGAACTCCACCTGGAACCACAGCAATAACAACAAGTACTGGAACATTAACGGCAATTTACTTGATTTGATTAGCTACTACTGTGCAGCTACATAGCGCTCTTTTCATTAATGCAGGGCTAAATGGAAAATAATAAAATAGTATTTTAATACTACGGTGCAGCTGAACACCAGCAAGCCAGAGTGACGCAACCCCACCGAGAAGCCTGCGTGTGCCGGCAGCGCGAGGCGCTGGGGCTGCCGGGGGTCACTGAGCCCCGCATCGCCTGGTCACCGCCAACCCCCCTGACCCTCCCTGGCGTGCGCGGCCACTGCCCCAGTTTGCAAGCTTTGCATCGCATGCAACAGACACCGGAGCCGTGGCTGGGAAACGGCAGCAGGGTCTCGCAGCGGGTCGCCTCACCATGGCCTGCTCATCAAGCACCAGGCTGGTCTGGCTGATTCCCCAGATAATGCTGAAAGGTCAATTGTGTTTCCTCCTCCATTCAGAATAAATTTGTTTGCAATGAGATAAGAAAGGGTTTCTTGCTCTTAAGGAAGGAAAAAAAGGTGGCAGAAAACAGAAGGAAATGGACAGGGACACAAATGCAGCAACCCTCAAAGGTGGATCCCCAGCATCAGAGCAGACCAGCACTTTGCCCGCCTTCCCCACGGACAGTAAATCACTGTGTTCAGACCGGGAACACCAACAAGCAAACCTCTGCAACAGCCAGTGCCACTGCTGGACCCCATTGGAACATCACANNNNCCCCCCAAAGAAAACACAACGGACGGTGGGGACCCATCCTCAGCACCAGCAGCCAGCACGTCGCTTGTCCTCTCCCAAATGCTGCGTGGGAGCCAACGCTGGAGCCCCGAAACAAGGGCAGCCGGGCTCTTGGCGGAGACGGTGCAGTTATTCCTGGTCCCACTGTGGGGAGCTTGCAGGATGGACTACTTGCTTACAGACCCAGACAGCACAGCCAAGTCACAACGCTGAATTTCCTCTTTTATGAGCCTGTGGCATTTAAAAGCTGCCTGATCTCTATTTAGGTTTCTCGCTTGTGGCCTGGGGGAAGGAGGGGAAAGGACAGAAGGAGGAATTGCAGAGCAGAAAGCCTTTTGTCTTCAGTATTGATGAAATTTGAGATGCTTCCCTCCCTCTCCCGGTTATTTACCACCACAGCTCTCTCATAAATTGCCACAACAGCCTAAGAGCTACTTTTGCCCAAATTGCTCCTGCTACAGCTAAGGAAGGAGATGCTAAATTCCATTTTTGGACTCATTTTGAAAGTGAACAATCATACCCTATGGCTGATGGGACTCAGGACCAGCTGTTCCTTGGGGCTACCTGGGGGTTCTGAGGATGCTCACCCCCAGCTCAGGACTGCTCCAGGCCACTGGGTAAACTGAAGCTCCTCTCAGTACGAGCAGTAACAGAGTGCTTGTACCAGCAGGGGACACCAGGGATTTCCAGGGAAGATTTTCCAGAAATGTCATTTTGGATTGGCACCCAATTCAGCTGCGCAAACCGAGCTCCAGCTCCAAGTCCTGCTTAGGCGGTGGGGGGGGCTGTTTCTTTTATATAAAGTCCCTTCCTTGGGTAACAGGAATCCAAACCTACTTCTCATGAACACAAAACAGATATGAGGGAGTAAACAGAAAACCAGTTAAGATTAGGATATTTTGGTCAACTGATGCTTTGTATCTGCCTCTCCGTTGCGCTCATAAATTAAAGTCCCTTTGGTCTAAATGACCGAGCTGCTCCCCTAATCACGTTACCACAATATTAATAAGGCCGTTCAAAGTAACTAGTTCCCTCTAAATTTTCAGATCAAAATTTGCTAAACGTCAGACATATCATTTAATGAAAACTATGTTTTACTGCTCAGAGAGCTCGGGTTGCCAAAAGGGAATTGCAAAGATTGCAAAGCTAAAAGCGACTCTTTTTCCAGGACAGCGGAATAAGATCAGCCAGAATTCCTCTTTGAGAAGGTTCATGGCTCTAAAAGTAATTTTTAATTTTATCATATTTACTTCAATTCCCTGCCAAGGCAGATACCGAAAGCAGCTCAGTTCTTTACAATACAAACACAGAACGAGTTGTGAAGCTGCTCCCGAGGGCTCTGCCAAAGCCAGCAGCATCAGCAGCGTCGGAGACACCAGCCGAGGAAGCGCTCGCGAACGGCACCAGCACCGAGCCAGCACCCCGTGGGAGCGGGGAAGGCTCTTGGCATAGCTGGTGAATCCTCTCCCTCCGATCCTGACACTGCGGTCAGGCAGCAGCTGCCTCTGGCTCAACCCCCGGGGCTGGAGGGGGACGATAGTTAAAGTCTCAAAGCAGGAGGCATCACACACCAGGCACTTTCTGCACTGGGGCACACGTAGGTGTGAAACCCCCTCCACCCATCCCCTCTCCTGCCCCTGCTACACACTGCACTGAGAAACAGCTCCTGCTTAACAGCCTTGACCATGCTATTTTTTATCCTGAGTAGCTGTTAGCTTTATTTTCTCCGGCTATGAAGTTATCATGGAGTCAAGGGACAGCAAAAGCGGACTATCTTCCATCTTCTCAAGCTACAAACGATAATAATAAGAAATTAACTTTTGCTCTCCCAAAGGAGCCACCTACTGATGCAGAAACTGGCTGGAAAAGCTGGAGTCTTGGAGGAAGCTCTGGAAAGAGAGACCGAGCCTTGTAGTAAATCATTGCACTGAATTGTTGTCCTTGCTTCTCAATGAACACAAAGAGGATGAAGTCCTTGAATTTGCCTTCGTGCCGAGAGCCCCACTCTTCCCACAGGTGCAAGATGAGCCAGCAACAAGTACAAGGACACCCTTCTCCAAGGAGCTGTCTTGCTGGAAATCAAAGTCACCTAAGAGCTTGTGGAATGCGCCATGCTTGCAGCCAGCATAGCAGGACCAGCTGATGACGTCGTCCAACGCGCCGACATCCTCAGACCTGTGTCCCAGCTAATCCAAGCAAGAGCTGTGGTTAACCAGGCTCACTTTCTCCAAAGTCTGGGATCAAGCATGCAAGTCACGACACGTCACACAACATGGCGCTACTGTGTGAGGAGCTGGTGCAATTACACGTTACAAGATATTGCCACTTTTTAACCTCTAAACTCGCAAAACACACGTCCTCCTCCTGTTGTGCGTTGTCTCCTATTACTGAGAAGGAAGTGAACTCCTATCAAGATGATTATAAAGAAGAATCCCATAAAGACCTCCCGCATCACACACCTTAGCAGAAAAGTAGGGAAGCTCATGAAGCGGAGAAAGTGGAAGGGGAAGGTGGCCTCAGAAAGGGTTATTATCATGAGTAGCATTCTGCAAATATTGAAATAAAACCATGCCTCAAAATATTCTTCTCAACAGTTAATTAAACTAAAGCGAGAGGGCTGAGAATACGATACTCACGGGAAATCATGTATGCACCAAGAAAAACTGCGTGTGGCCAAGACAGGCAACACAGAGCGTATGCAATAACATCTGAAAAGAAGGTCGCAGGCCCGTAAGTCCCTCATCTGATACTTGGACAATTTGCTTAAAAGCACCATCTATTCCATTTACGTCACTTTACTTCGTTGGAAATCACATTCAGTCGGTTCCCAGCCATACCTGACAGCATCCGTCTCCTCCGGATCTCACCTGGCCCATGACATCCCCCTCCCTGCCCATCAGTCCCAAGGGGGACGAAGTGTGGTGTGTCAGCAGCGATGCCCAGGCCGGAGCGATGGCTGGATTTGGGGATGGGGGGGAAGTGTCAGGAATGAGTGCTCCCCGGTGCCTCCCACCTCACCATGCCACTGCCCAGGGCCAGTACAGGTCTATCCTGCAGAGCTCTGCTCTGTCTGGGCCATCAAATATTCCAGGTGATAGATTTCAAGTAACCATCTATTACTTTCTCCTTTCCCCCCTTCCCCACCTCACTGTATGCTGGTTTCAAGCCCTTGGATGGCAGCTCTCACTCACAGGGACTGCTGGTCAGGATTGTTCCTGATTGACAGCAAGAGTTCAGAAATAGCTCATCTCTCATTTCTTGTTTCGACAGGAAGAAAAAAATCTGATGACAGAAGTTATTTCTCCCCTGAGAAATGCTGCTCTCAAAGTCTTCATTTACCCTGACATTTCCCCTCTGCTCTACCAACGACTTATCAGAAGATTGCAGTCCAAATGGAAAAGCGAAAGAGGAATCCTGAGCAGCCCCAGACTGGGACGTCTCACTCCGGCACATCAGAGCAATCCAGTCCCTGGCCACACAGACACCTGGACACTCGGGGTGGGTTTGGGAGGTCCTCAAGATTCACGTGTTGGCATTTAGGAAGGGGTCACTCAAAGGCGACTGTAGCACCTCTGTTAGAGGGCAATGCATCACCACCCCAGCCCAGTGACACACCTGAAGGATGCCCCAGCAGGTACCTATAGCTATTCTACACAGAGTTTTTAAATAGTATTTACATGGACAGACGTTTTCAGACTTTGGGGAACTTGTCCATCGCAGCTGTATCACCAGCAGATCCACAGGCACTGATTTTATAACTCCTTTTCTCCCCTCCCAGATAAAGGCTTGGCTGTTGCCCTCAGGCAATGGCACAGGCTCTGCTCAGTTAGGCATGACCAAAGTCGGTCCTAAACCATCTTCCCAACAGCGACATCTCGGCAGCACAGCGCAGCCAGGTGCAAAGCACAGTGGCTTTGGCTGCAGGCGGTGGCACAGGGGACCTTTGCCCATGCTCCCCCCTCAAGTCCTCAGCAGTCTGCAGAGGTGCAGACCGACGGGCACCTACAGGGCAGGCACCTCCTTTAACAGCAGATCTGACCGGGACCACATTCCCTGTGCTAACACGTGTTTTTGTGAATGCACTGGAAAAGCCTCTGCTTTTTTGCTCTCTGTACTTGTTCTTGACACAACTAGAAAATAGGGAGCAGTGATAAGGGCACTAATAATAGTAATACAACTAATAACAGGATTTGACTTCTCAGTAAACATTTACTCTGCTGCCATTTACACTCAATGGTATCACATTTGTTGCCAAAGACTGAACTCCGCAACAGATTCATCCAGGATCTTTGTGTCACTCAGCCTGATTAATTCAACCACTAACAATTACCTTTTTTAGAGCCCATAAAAAAAAAAAAAATCAAGAGAAAAAAAATCTGTATCATCAGTGCTTTTGACACAAGAGATGACCACATTCCCCTCGACCCTGCTGTGGTTCCTGGAGTCCTGGTTGTTGCATCCCCTCCACAGCATCACCTGCATGGCCTCCTTTGCCAACTCACACCTCGGGGCATGTCACAGATAGAAACTGCAGCTTGTGAAAGTACCAACAGCCAAACTCTAAGGCAGAGTGAGAGTTGTTTTTGCAGGAAATAATTTCTGTGCCCCCGAAATATTGAAAACTAAACCCCTGCCAAATGAGGAAAATGGAAACTACAGGCAGCTCCACTGCCAGACCTCGCGCTGGCAAAGCTGCAAGACTTCCCGATCACCCTGGCTGGCTCCCGTGCCTCCATTCCTCAGATCTGCTTCTCGGCTCAAGTATCTGTACCTCAAGACCACAAACGTATCTTCAAATGGAAAACACACATCTAATGAAAAAATGCTTCATTACCTAGGTTGGAGGAAGTTCCAGGGTGTTCACATTATTTTAAATTTCCCTGGCGTGCTGGGCAGCTGCAGGTCTTTACTGGTACAGAAACGTGCCCTATTGATTTGCGAGCGCCATCTATGGCTTCCAAATTAGCTCTTCAGCAGAGCAGCCTCACTGAAAACCCCTTGATGTCAGGGAAGAACTTGCCTGAGCTCCGGGGGGTCTGGAGTCCAAGCAGAGCCCTTAGCCTTGAGCGCTGCCAGTAAATTCGGAAGCTGTTAGGCACTGCCTACGGGCAGCTACCCCCAGGATAGCTATTCTGGAACAACGCAGCAAGAAAGAGTTACCTGACCAAAGGAGAAAAAAAAAAAAAAAAAGAAAAAAGTCTAAATCCAACCCTTATTATCTGAGGGGCTGAGGAGAGTAAGAAAACACATGACAAAATCCCACCAAGCTCCTAGAGACTGAAAGGCACATCTGAAGGTGCACTTATCACAAATTAACCTGCAAGGGAAACAATCCACAAGCAGAATTCCAGCCAGCGGACAGCTTCCCGTGCTCTCTGATCTCCAAGAGCATGCAGCCTCGCCTGCAGCGTCACTGGGATACGCTTATGGGTAAGATCACACCCGGTATTTCCTGCCGAGACCGGGAAGGGGCTGCCAGGCGCCCGCGCGGGTTCCAAGCTCGCCTCTCCAGCAGCGCACGCGGGCAGAGCTCGGCTCCGCAAATCCTCCGCAAATCGCCAAACAGGAACATCCTTCTGGAAACCGCTCTGTCCCAAAGCTGTACCTTTCAAGCCGCTAACAACATTCTTAGTGAATACGCTAACAACTTTTTTAGTGAATATCATGATACTTCAGGTGTTGATGGTTCTGAACTCTCCACCAGATTTGAAAAAGAAATCAGAAACAATCTTCGTGAACTCCTCTGAATGCCGAGCGATTGAAACCTCCTCATAACGATATAGGACCAAAGCTAGAATATTAAAATTGTCATTAAGTGGGATGCACACGAAATGCTAAAAAGTCTTTTGGCAAATTATTTCTTGATATAACGACATGCTGTAGACCTAAATCTTAGTACAAGGCAGGAAAAAAGACAGTTAAATCAACTTTATTCATTTAAATATAATCTTATAAGAACTGGTGTTCTTCTCTTTATTGCTCAAGGATCTTTATCAACTTCTGTAGCCCTCATTTATTTCTCTTCCTCAGTCCCACGGGGATGCCATTTGATTTATTGGGAATTAGTTCTTACAACCCATGAATGCTTTAAACTGTTTTCAGATTAATCATGCCGATATCTGTTCGCGCACCGAGGAGAGCCCCGTTCGATCTGTACGTTCACTCACACCCGAAGGGCTCCCAGCCCACAGTGAGCCAGCAGGGGTTTGCGCGATCGATCACTCACTCATGGAAACGGCTCGTTATGGCAAGGACCCGCCGCTCCAATTAACTTTTAAAATACTTATTTTGAGACGGCCTCGTTCCGCAGGCATTGTTTCGGTCACAGCTCTACTGAAGGCTTTAAAGCAAGGTCACTTCCCAGCGCAGCGGGGACACCTGTGCCCACAAAGGCTGCTGCGTTCTTAGTGGGGAGGGAGACAATGAAAAAAAAGTCTGTTTAGTTAATTTACTTTCAAGTTCAACTTTCCTGCTCGTCGCAACAACCAGCTCAAGGCTAACAAGGTATTCCACAACTGTACCGTAGTGGGTCTGTATCTCATCTCTGTTCAAAATACCATGCACCAGGGGACTTTGCCAGGATGCTACTGGCGCCCATCTCCTCGGACTCTGACCGGTGCTGCCTGCCCTGTGTCGCGGTTGGTGGGAGCTGCGCAGAGCAGGCCATGGATCGACGAAAGAACTCCGAGCGAACAGGAGGAGGGAGGAGCTTCGTGCCATGCTCAGAAATGCCGGGAAGAAGGAAAAAGGTTTCTGGTTCTCCCTCTGCTAGCAGCATGGAGCTTGGCTTGTGGCTTGAGACACTATAAATGTCTGTAAATATTTGAAAATTGAATAGTAACTTGTTAATTACAGATTTTAATTGAGAACCACTTCAAATTGGAATTGCAGTTCGACAGTCGATGAACTTCCAACACTGCAGCCAGCAAAAGGGCTGGCACAGTAGTGACAGCAACCCAGCGACGGCAGCCCCGGTGTCCTCTGGGCACCTGGGGGGACCTCGGAGGTGTGGCAGTGCTGAGACTCACCAGGGAGCCAGGGGGAGCTGGGGTTGGCACGGCTTTGGCTGGAAGAGCCAGAGATGTTGTCATGGGAGGGTGTGAACTGCCCAACTTTGCCCCAGCAGAGGGTGAGGACCAATCCCTATAGAAAATGTAGAGGTGAGGGCAGCAGGGACCTCGGCTGCATCCATCTTCCAAGTGGATTGTGGAGCGGTGACACCGACGGGGCCCAAGCGAGACCTTCAGTGCAGGAGCTCTCTTCAGCTGCGTCCCAGGCAGGTGCTTAAACACCCCACAGCAACCTGGTTTAAGCCCTTCCTCTCTTTCAAATCAACCTCAGGAAAATAATCTATTTATTTATATCAATTTAGTCCCATCAATTAATGATGACAAAGCAATTAACTAGAATGCCAGACAGTAAAAAATAACCACATAATGCCTTCTTCAGAGGAAATCTATTATGTAATCCCGATCGGTCTTCATTAACACAAAGTATTCCAGTAAAAGGTAGTAATCTAGTTATGGCCTGTGAAATATGAAGATCTGCAAAGCAATTTTTCAGAATTAAGAGTATTTTTAGCAAATGGAAAGGAAACATTTTGCATTTTTCCTGCAAACCTTTAGTGAAAAGGGAAAGAGCGCCTTAACGCAAGATACCAGCACCGAGCAGATTGTGCGGTACCACCAAAGAGGCACTAAATTAGGCATTTTCGCTGCAACAAGACGCGAGGCAGCTTCCCAAGCACCGACTTTCCCCACGCTGTTCGGTTTCTGGCCCAAGCCAAGAGCGAGACAGCATCGACCTTCTCCACCCCTTGTCCAACACTCGCCGCGCAAAGTCACAGGTGTCAGCACCAGGAAAAGGAACCCTAAACTGCTAACTGCAGCGGTCCCTCAGGCACCCGAGCATCAGCTGCTGGGCTGAAAGTGTTCCAACCAGCGTTCCACAACTTTATTGAAATGGTGACTTAATATACCACTTATCCTCCTCACCAGCTCTGCTTCACGTGGGGCTCACGACCACCACAACGGGAGGATGGACGGTGTGACCTGACCTCAACTCTTTCCTGCGCCGCCGGCCTGAGGAACCGAGCAAATGACTCGTGCGCAGAAAAAAAGAGACTTGGTCTCTCCGGCATTTAATGCGATGCTCTTCAGAATTAATACATTGAGTATTTTAACGATATCAATCTATCAATTTTGCATAGTAAAGATCCAATTATTAGAAAAAATAGATAAAAAGCTTACACAAATCCACAAAACGCCCAGTTTCACATGGAAACACACATTTTGTGGTTTTAAGTCTTATTTGCATTCAAACTTATTAATAAAGTGGTAGATAAGAGAGAATTAAACCCAAATATAGAAAATCCTGAAAACAAAGAACACAAACAAACATAAAAGTAGTCAACCACTTCTCCAGAATATACCAAAGCTGTTAAGTGCTCTCAACTTAAAATTTATAATGAAGCAGCTTAAAAAATCCCAAATTCCTAAAGGAAACTGTTTACAATACAAACTCAATTATTGTCTTATTCTGATGCTTATCTTTTCTTACATCCCCTCAGCTCATCCTACTTTAGAACTTAATTACACTACAGTATTTTTAGTTGAGATGAAATTACACATTTTCAGATTAATTTGGCCTGAACTAACTCTTGATAACACAAAACCCTTTTTCTGTGATGCCCTAATTTGAGACCATCTCCGTTAGAATGAATCACCCTCTTCAAGCTCGTGTCACACCCTTCCAGTACAGCCGCACTCGCTGTACCCAAACCCAGCACGACGTGCCAAGCATCCGAGGGTAGATGTTTGCCCGGTTTCCTCTGATGAAACGCCTCCTGTTTTGCACTTTCCCCTGTTATTTTCTGAGCCCAGGCTGACAGAAGTCAGGCAGTGACTGTTCCCTGCCCGTTGCCACCAGAAATTCCCGCGGGATCTCCCAATGCAGCACCGTCCGCCCGTGCATGGAACCCAGCCTCTCCCAGGGCTCCCACGCTGGCTTTGATCCAGCCACGGACACAGTTTTCCTCTCACCTGCCTCCCACGAGTCGTTATCCGACGCAACCATCAAATCCTAAGTGTATTTAAAATCTGCTTTCTTAACGTGCCAGGCTTAGAGACTCAATCTAATTATTGTAACTGCGTTACAAGCTGTAATTGTGCTAGTGCTCTGCAAGATTTTCACTTTCTAAACCATGACCAGACTATGATTAATATCGGTGAGAAACTAAGATTAACATTAGTTTCCATAACAAATACATAATCTGAAGGAAAAAAAACGACCTTACTTTTTTTAATCTTTTGTACATTACGGAGGGTGCGCTAACTTCCCTTCAAAGGGCAAAACTCCCTTTCCAACACATTTCTAACTCCAGCACATCCGTGTCCTCCAGCACCGGTGCAGCCACCAGCCCTCGGCAGGACCCGCAGCATCCCCGGGGCCGGGATCTGCATTCGCCCCACTCCCATCCCCTCTCGTTCTCCGAGCCCGGCCGCGCTCGCTCCCGCCACGGCGCTGAGCCGTCCTCACCAGCCCCCCGGCCGAAAGCTCACCCGCTGCCGGGGATTTTGGCAGAGCCCGTCGGACAGAATAAAGGAAGTCGTATTAGATACAAGGGTCCCTTCAGACCTGGGATCTGTGCGATGGCACCACAGGCTTTAGAAGTGACTTTGTTTCAATTTCAGGAGTCAAGGAGATGAGAGGGAGGATTGAGGAGAAGAAAATGAACAGAGCAGCATTTAGAAAAGCAGGGGAGTAAAACCAGAGGGAGAGGAGGAGGCAGGGCAAGCGAGCGGAGCCACAATTACAGAAACCTCTGAATCTTTAATAACATAAATCTGAAACAACGAACTGCTGTTCACTGGTACTGTTATCAAAGGGCACAATTTGTCAGAAAAACGTTGCTGAGCACTTCAGAGCTGGTTAGATCTCCTGCCACAGTCTGTGACTACAAAGGCCACCGAGCAGGGAGAGGCGTCGCCGGGCGTTTGCCACTGGCGCCCGGGATCCATATTTCTTGTTTGCTCGCGCGTCCCTTCCCAGAAATAGAAGTGAGGTCGGGGTAACAGGGTGGAAAGGGCAAGATGCAAAAATGAATGAAAGCCCTGGATGGTGGAACAGGCTGCACATGGCTGTTCATGTGACACTGCAGCATCATCAGTAACGCCGATGGCTGAGGCAGGCGGAGGCACCTCCAGAGAGCTCAGGGCAAGTAAGAGATAAGAAATACACTGCTTTCTGAGAAAAAAAAAAACAACCAACACACAAAAAACCCACACCCACGGCCACAAATCTTCGGCTTCTCTTGAGACTCTACAGGTACCCTTGATGTCTGAAGGATGCTGACCTGAATGATGCCCTCTCAAGGAATTTCCAAATGAGACCTCCAAGAAGTACCTAGAACAACTGAATTTGGGACATTTAAGATTGCAACTTTTGTTCTGAACACAGCTCTTCTGTGCTTCCAAACACCAAGGGGATTACGATGGGAACAAACCGATCCAAATGTCAGAGCAAAAGTCTTCGTGGGTACCTGGGAAGAAGCAACATCTCTTTGGTAGCTGCTCAGGAGTTTTCTAGCCCACAGCACTTGTGTGGTACATAAACAAAATGCACCAGTAAAGCAGAAAGTAAGAAGTCAGCAGCCAGATAAATTATGACTAAGAAATCGGCAGCTCGCCACCCAGCCCATTTCTCTCTCCTCCACGATGTCAGCATCACTGGCTTCAGAAGTTTCCCTTTGAATATTGCAAAGTAGAAATGAGGAGAAGGACAGTGAAAAAACTCGACTCTTGTTCACGTTTTACCTCAGCGCTGGCAGCTAGGACAGCGTGTTACTCAGTGAATCGAATCCTCCCTTACGCACAAAGTATTTCCCTGGTAACTGGTCCAACAGTTTCAACTGTTACGCAGTGAAGACTTGTAGCGGGGCTCTAATTTACTTACTGTACATAAACCCAGCAACTTGGCCGTGTCATTTCCCAAGTCACTGGCGCAGCTGAATGGTAACCCTTGCTCTAGCAGCACGCGATGCCGCTCTGTGTTATAACCCCACATAACGCACCGCTCACAGCATCCCGCCATCCCAAAGATCCAGACAAAGCCTTTAACCCATGCTCGGGGCTACTGTAACCTTGGAGTGACATGGAGATGGCCATCCCCGGAGCATCCGAACCATGCTGTGGACCCAGGATCACTCAGCCCCAATACCCTGCTTGCTCTCTGCAGCACAGAAGAGCAGGAGGAAATAAACACAGGAGCTTTTTAGCCAGAGAGACTTAAATAAAATAGAGGAAGCATCCCACAAATAGCAGACAAAGTCAATTAATTCCTTTGTTACAGAGTGAGAGTCCTGCACAATTTGCCCTTTGAGTAGTTTAGTTGAGCTAATTGCTTATCCAGCAAGAAGATCTCCCCTGAATAACTCATTTGCTGTGCAAGAGGCTCAACTGATGAGAAGCAAGGGGTCACCTTCCAGAGGACACCGAGGTGAAGGTGCAGAGACATTCTACATGCTGCTTTGGTCCTCAGACCCACAAACCAACTGTGCTGACTACGGAGGCAGCGGAAAGTGCCAAAATCCTGCCAGGGTCTTGGGGCAGGGCAAGCACCGGCTCCCTGTTTCTCCAGGGAACCACGGGGGATCACGGCTCCCCATTCCAGGACAAGTTCCCCACAAAGACAGAGGGGAAAAGGCTGCAGATAAGTTTCCCCGACCTAAGGCTTTCCTCCCACCTGTGCTCGGCTCCATCACTTCAATTCAAGGAGACGCACTCGCCCATCACCTGCATTTTACAATAGAGCTTAAAGCAACAGAATGATTTCTCTTGTCAAGATGGGTCCTTGTGGCATTCGCACCACCCCCTCGACTTCTGCACTGGTGTAAGATGAAGCATAGACAAATCCAAAAGGCTTAACACCACAACTGTAAAATCCTGTGGTTTTAAACGTTATTGGAAGACGAGCTGAGCAGAGAGCTGTCAGAGCCGTTAACTGTCTTCCAGCCAACCGAAAGATGGAACAAGTACAGATGTTATTAGTCTCATTAAAATTTTGTAAATTAAACAGCAAGAGGGAACAGCCGTATTTATCTTAATTTAGTTCATCATTGACATTTATAAAATAAATACAGAAATAATACTATGGGCACAACTCGCTCCAACTGGCAGCGGCGGGAGCCACATGTGCTCCGATGAGGCACAGGGAGGGATGATGCTGTTGCTGCCTGCTGGGGGAGAAGCAAGACGGTGCCTCTCCCCAAATGCTTCCCTAATGCTCGAAACCCCACCGTGGGCCTGTCCTGACACAGGGGTTCCTCTGTGGGGAGGGCTGTTAACAGCCCGTAGCTCAGGCGCCACGGTCCAGCTGTGCCCAGCTCCACCAGAGGAGGGACGTGGGATTCATCACATCCACCAGCTCCGCGTGTTTGGTCACCAGAAGCCACAGCCACACCCCTGCAGCCACACACAGTCCGCTCACGGTCCGTTCCGTGTGCGCACCAGTACCCGGCCACTGCCTGGCCCTCCTGGATGAGATGCTTCTATCAGGAGCTTGACCAGTGCTCCAGAAATCATCATCACTCTGTTTTAAAAATACAGCCGTATCCTCCGGCACCTTCTCACGGCACATGGCCTTGTTAAATTAGGCTGGAAAAACACATTCCAATGGTACACCCGACACACGCTGGCACTACAGTGAAGAGGCACGACAGCTTTGCCAGAGTAGACGGATTTTACTGTTCATTTTGTAAAAGTGCCAGGCCTCTGAGCAGCAGGCGAACAAAACGCCCAGCACACTGAAGAAGATGGAAAAAACCCTGGCCCTTCCAGGCAAATGGAGTAATTTTTAGGCAAAACTTCATTTCTCAGAAATAAAAAGAACTCTTTAACCATGGGAGAAAAAGTTTTAAACTNTGGGGGGGGGGGGGGGGGGGGGGGGGAGGATCACATTTGGCAGCGACATGGTAAGAAAGATCCTAGGAAGCCTGCTCAGAATCACCAGACCCAAACCCAGTGCCTAAGAGCCCCTGCAGACATCGGGGCCAGCACAGTGGCCGCAGCAGCACCAGCTTCATCCTCGCTGGATGATGCTAAAGAGAGGAGGAGGAGGAGTGTGAGGCGATGCTCGCTTTGAGACCGGCAGGGCCAGTGGTTCCAGAGGCACCACCAAGAAGACAACAGGATTTCTGTCTGGAAAGCTCCCAGTTCTCATGTTCCACCAGGAGGCCATGATGGACTTTTACTGCTGCTTTATTTCCCTCAGAATCAATAGAAAACAATAATCCTACAGCCAGACATAAATCACCTTGCAAAACTTGGTGAATCACCACGTGGGCCACCTCAGGACGAGGTCCTTTATTCAATTCCAGAAAACGGCACTGTTGGTGATTTAGCAGACTCCGATTTCACGGCGCTAGAGATCTCCACCCCACAGCGAGCGCAGTCGCCACCGGCCCAGCAGTTCAGGTTCACTAGTGGAGCAAATGCACACAAACCTCATTTCAAGCCCTGTGCCAGGTGGGTGCAGGCGCCTGGGAGCGGCTCTCGACACGTGCCCTCCCCGCCTGTGGGCTGCCAAGCGGCTCCTAAAATCCCTTGTTGTACTGGAAATACCTCTTTGGGCTGCACCACCCCGAAAGCCAGGAGGACTTTATGAGGCTGTGATGTCTGTTAACGTGGGAGAACAACGGTCAGAAAACCAGCTGCGCCAGGAGCGGGCACTGAAATGCTCCCACATCCCGCAAACAGCGGCAGCAGCTTCAGCAACTTCATCAGTACCTTCCTCTTGCTCCCAGCTGGGAGGCAGCATCACTGGGGAAAGGGAAAGGGATTTTTTCCTCATCAGAGCAAAGCCAGCAGCCCCAGGCACCGGTGCGGGAGCTGCACACCCGGGCCGGCCCTGCCGAGCCCCTGGCCCCGCCGAGCCCCCGGCCAGACAGAAGGGAATCCAGCCCCACATCAGCTCAGGAAGACAGAAAGTGTTTATCTTATTTAACAAACTTTTCCCCCTCTAAACTGGACCAAAAACTGAACAAGAATTGTGTCGCTTTACATTCCGTCAGTAACTTACAGGAAACAAAAAGGCATGGTAGAAATTATCTCAGGGTTTGAGATTTAAGGTGCATTTTTAATTAAAACAAAGAGACCAAAGCTGCGATGCAGCGTCATAAAGCAGATAATTTTACAGCCGGATGGTCTCCCTCTGATGTACTTGAAAACCATTTTTAAGTGACATAAAGTTTAACATACCGGTACATCTGCCTACCCACCAGATTCTACACGGAATTTAAAATTTAATTATATTAAAGTATTGTTACAATGCGCAGAGCAAGAATGCCAACCGAGTGTAACTCCAGGAGAATCTTTGCCAGATTTTTGTAAGTTTGTCTTTCTCAGGATAGAAAGAAAAAAAAATAGAAATCAAAAAGAATCTGTGCTCTCAGCCTTTCTATTTATTGCTCACCCACGACCTCCTCCACGCTTGGACCGAGGGGGTTCACCAGGCTCGGAAAGCCAGAGCTACATTATGCACAGAGAGTCTCCTGCAAGATCTTCTTCTAAATGCGTGCACAAGGAGGCACGGATCCTGGAGAAACAACCATACGCCTACAGGAAAACACGTAAGGCCACGTGGAAACAGAACAGTGCAGGCGTGGCAGGTGAAGCCCAGAAAAGCAGCATCGGCAGAATGGGAAAATACGTCCCTCAGTACCTAACAGTGACGCTCCATTTGGGAGGGAAAAAAGGGGTAATTTCACGTCTCTCTGAATATCCATGAGAAGCACAACCCCTTTAGAGCAATCGAGGGGCCCCACAAGCGTATGGATAGCAGTGGCACTGCCGAGCACGCCAGCTACCAGGTTAGCAAATTACTCCTTGTGCCACAGCACAATAAAAGCCTCTTCATCATCTACAAACACTGTTAATCTGCACCCAAAAAAAATAAACTAACCCCCAAAAACTAACGAGCCTCTGCAGTCAGCTCCTCATCTCCTGACACGTGGTTTGTTGTACAAATCGATTTGTGCTCCTCCAATCCGAGCAGCAGGTCCTCCGCGATGCTCGGCTCCCGATGGCTCTGCACACCCCTGGGGCACAAAACCCCTCCTCCCAGTCCCAGGTTTCCAGCACAGACTGGCTGACCCACTGGTGTGCGTTATATTTGCCAAAGATGCTCCGCTGTCCGCCCTGACATGATGCACCCTGTCCCCCAGATCTGGAGCACCCCAGCCACTGCTGGCCAAGGCCAGGAGAGCGGGGCAACCTGTGACGCCCAGTGCCAGCCCAGCCCTCCAACTTCACTGCCAGATCTCCTGGAGGGATAAAAAACCTTTGTCAATAAATAATCCCAATAAATAGTTTATTTTTCATCAACCGGTATCTGCAGGCCATTAAGATGCAACGAGCAGTCTCAGGCACTCCTTCTGTAACGTGTTTTCAATGCAGACTGTATTGAAAAAACTGAGAGAATATCATTAAAGGTTAATTATGAGCAACTTAAAGGTTATTTTTGCATATCTCACCTCCTGGACAAAAGATACTTCTTCATTACCATACCAGAATATAAATGGAATGGCAAAGCCTTTAAAATGCAGCAAAGACTTCAATTTTGTTGCTGTTTTAAACAGCGTGAACAAATACCAGTTTTCCCGGCCCTTCTGCAGCCTCTACACATTACCCAGGAAAGGGCATCTCCAAAGTGGTCCTGCAGTGGCCATCAAACCCTCCATCCTCCTAAGAATCCTTCAACTGGAAGCACAAGATGCGTGAAAATACAGGCTGGTCCGGTGAGTCTCGTTCCAGCCATCAGAAGCCCCAATCCCAAATCTCTCCTGGTACATTTTTACCTTTCCTCTGCTCTTGTCAGGACAAAGGCAGCTCTGCTCTTTTTTGGTTCTCGGCCCATTAAACCCAGATCACTCGATCAACACAGGGAGACTCGCTCGTACCGAGCAGCCCCTGAAGCCCTGAGCAGCTCCACACCCCCGTAGTGTTTGGTCTAAAAATAGCCAGAGTGAACCCAAATTCTGAATGCCAGCTTTGTTCAAAAACGAACACCACATACTTCCCTTGGCTGTATCTATCGACTGAAAAGCTTACCAAGCCTCACTGACGGCAGACTGTAGTTTGCTGAATAATTTAATCGCTTTATTATCAGTTAATAGCTTTTTCTGATGACACCACTTTTTCCAGGGTTCTCTGCCTCTGAGTGGCAACGCTGCAGGACTCGACTCTGCTTCTGCATGAAGAGGAGCCTTTGCACCCCAGGACTGCCATACCCCACAGAGCTGGGCAGCAGGGACAGCACAGACACATCTCTGTGCACGGACCAGATA
This sequence comes from Baryphthengus martii, assembly GCA_013396935.1. NCBI lineage: Eukaryota > Metazoa > Chordata > Aves > Coraciiformes > Momotidae > Baryphthengus > Baryphthengus martii. Next base: position 96,494 of record VWZK01018633.1, on the reverse strand, counting down.
TGGAATCAACATCTCTGAAACCATACCCAGCAGCTGCGTGGCAAAGTCAGAGCCTGGCGACCTCACATGGCAGCTCCAGAGCAATAGGCAGGCTGGAGAAGCCAAGCTTCAGCATCTGCGCCAGGTGAATCCCATCCGTAAGGGACATATGGACACCTGGCCTCAACTACCCAAGTGGGCCAGTGCTGTCTCCCACAGTGATGCAGCTCAGTGGAGCTGCTGGTTAAATACGAAGAGTAACCAGCTCTCTGGGAGCACCAGCTCCCACCTGCTGCACGGCCTGGATCAGTCATGGGAAGGGTCTCCATGAAAAATACTTGAAGATCATCAACTGATCTGAGCCAGAGTGTCCTGATGACTTCCAGAGATTCTGCCATTAGGTCACGTTAAAACAAACGGGGTGAGCTGTTAAAGGAATTAATTAACAGTGTCTCATCACCCCCGGACCACAGAGGCTAAAAATCTATATGAATCGATGCTTCTTAAAACCATCTCTGTACTGTTTATCCTCTTCAGGGAAAAAAAGACAGTAGGAAATACTGAGAGCAGCGAGAAGGAGCGTTGAGAGTCATGAAATCTTTAAAGTGTAAAGAGAGATGCGCCACATTTAGCAGGGATTATGTCAAGCAGCATCGCGAGCCAGAAAAAGCTGACAGCACACACACTGCCTTTGATGAAGGAAAATCAGGTCATACAAGACACCAAACATGTAAACAGAGTTTCCAGCAACACAAGCAGAAACTCCAAAATTTCAGCACCGTGCACAGGTAAGGCCGATAGTCCTGGATTCCGTGGAGAGTTCAAGCCACGTGGGGAAGTGACGATCTTTAAATGCACCTTGAGAGCCTAAACAAGGTTTCAAGAGCATTTTTATTTGCAATGAGCTGAAGGAGAGATGGACAGAACTTTTGCCATCCACAACCTGCCCATGACATCCAGCTCACACGAGCTTCTCCTTCACACCGAGCCTCCAGCTCATTCCACAGGTGCCAGGACATCGTGGCAGAAGGATGGCTCCCACAAAGAGCGCGTCCGACAGCCGCCTCACCAGGTAATGGCCTAATGCAGCAAATTAATTCCAAAGCACAATTGTTTTCAATCTTCATTTAAATCCAACCTTAGTTAATCTCACTTTAATGACATAGGAAATGGAAATTCCCTTAATAAAGTAAGTTATGAATATTTATTACCCTATTTTTACCTGAAAATTGAATAATTCAATTAATTTTACTATTAATTATTTAATATAAAATTAATATGCTGCAAGATTCTAACTTATCTTTAAGAAGCCCCTGATAAAGATATCCAAGATAAAGTCCATCAGCTGGGCAACCGGACAGGTAAGAAATGGGACGTGCTCCTCAGGCGCTGGGCGGCCGAAGGGGTGGGACTCATCCTGCCCCTCGCTGCTGAGCAGGGTCGGTCCCCCCCCAGCACCCCTCCTCCGTCAGCAGATCGGTCAATGCTGCCCCCATCCCTGCTCCATCCCCAGCTCTGGTCCCCCTCCTGCCCCTGGCAGCGGCCGCGGGGAGAGCTGGGCTGGGAGCAGGGCTCACTGCCATGCTCTCCAGGGGAGACAGGTGCATTTCTTCTCACTTTTCCATCTCCCTCGGCAGTTTTGCTGAAACAATAATTGTATTCGCTTTCCCTGCCGTGCTCCCTCTAAATCTCATTGCAGACTGGTAGCCTCCGCTCCAGCCTCGGCACGAGGCAGCATTTAACATAACAAATTGAATTTCTCAGGAAATTTCAAAACTCTGGAGCCAGCAAAAATCACCAAAAAAAGCCACAGAGAAAAACAACAATTATTACGAACACATTTTCAATTGGGAAAAGCGATTTCCAGCCAGTCTAATGCAATCTGCATCCCCAGCTTTAGTGACCAGCATCAGCAGAAGCCGAGGTGACTAAACGGTGGAACGGTGTCCTTCAAGCCACCACGCCTGTGACGAGAGCAGTCTGGGTTACTCATGGTTCTGCTTCTCGCTCCCTTGGCACATCCTTAGGGCTCGAGCTGAGCCCAGCTCCCCCGAGACCTCAGCTCACAGCGGAGGCTGCGAGGCATCGCTCTGCACATCCCTGGGGCAGGACGAGCCCGTGTCGCTCCCACCCAGCTCCGCACACGGAGCTCAGATGGCTTTTGGTGTCATTGCCGCCGTTAGGAACCGGGTTCTGACAACTCTCTGATTTCTAAGGTCTGGATTTATCAGTGGGAAATGCCACCCAGCCAACTGTCCCCGCTGATTACACCAAAAGTGATGCTTGTTTTCCTAACGCCAGGAGAGGGGAATTAAAATGCTAAAAATAACCCAGCAGGTTGCAGAAGTACAACCGAATTACCCCAAATGCATCCTGACAGTGCATGTAAATCGCTATTGATTTGTAGGAGCAGGCTGCCACCCAGCTTTTTCAGTTGCAGAAATATTAATCACTGCCAAGTCTCACTGCTTAAAAATGGCATTTGGGCTCTTTCCGGGCTGAAAAACCTGCATCTGGGAATTTCCCCAGCTGCTTCGCACATTAGTACGAGTGACGGCTTATCACGGTGTCAGCCTCCTGAAACGTTTCCCGAGAAACACTGAGGCTTTGCAAGGAAGGAGACAAGAACTTGGTACTTGCCACTCACCCACCCAAAGCCCTCTGGTTTTGCTGTACTAGGGGCAGAAATGTAAATGCAATGCAGTCAGTGGCACCGACACCCATGAGCTGCATTCCCAGCTGGAAAACCAATACAGCAGCTTCTGGGCACAGCTCAGTCTTTTTGGTTGCTTGAGCGTCACTTGTGAAACACCGGTGAGGCTACATCAGATCGCTCAAGCGTATTTTTAAAATACTCTAAAAACAATAATCGCAGCAGGCACTTGGAAACAGATAAGCAAAGCATCTTCATCTAGCAGAATGTTTTTGGACTAAGGAAGTCAACTTTGTCATTGAAATTCCAATGTAAAGAACAATTAAGTTCTACTTGATATACAAATGTCAAGTAATTTTTTTTTGTCGTCATGATTTGCATTTAAACTTGGAAATGTCACAGACTTCAGCCTTGCTGCATTAGCAGAAAGCCTCCCCAGTTCACCCTGCTGAGCAGAATACCCGCTGCGGATTATCTGGCACATTATCAAGTAACCAAACACCATTTCAAGGAAACATCAAGGTCGATGCCTTGCGAGGTGGACTTGTTAATTTATGTTGATAAACTGGAGCACTCAAAAAGACTGTTGTAATAATATTCTAGTGTGTTTATATCAGCATATTTTATCAATTAGAGTCATTCAACAAGAAGTTTCACAAAAAAGCAAATTTAGAGACCGTTAAAAGCTTCATCGTAGCTCCTCTAATTCCACCACGACGACATCCTAAGAGGGTTCCTCCTACATCCATGACCAAAGCAACCACTGACAAGCATCGTGTCATAAACACGGGAATTTTTTTATGAGAATGACACGAGGACACTCTGCACTGGCAGGCACAGCTGGAAGTAAACTCTGCCTCTTCTGATGCCTCCCACATCAGCTACATAACCTGTACCACCAGGCAGGTGACTCGACGGTGACCAGCTCATCAGCAGCTCCTGCACCGGGAGCAGAGCTGGATAAACCCCTTCACCAACCACCACCAGCTCCCCACATGCATTGTCCAGCCGCTCTCAGGGTCCACTGCTACCAACCATCTGGCAGCGATCCCTCAGATCACACTATACATCATCTCATTAAGAAATTCCATAAGTGTCAGTGGTGCAATTCATTTTTATTAATTTTCTGAGAAGAAATTAGCGGCACCCACAGCAGCAAACAAAGAACGGGGAGGGTTCCAGTTCAGCGCCAGATCGATGTCATTAATTCTGTAATACCGAGAGCTCTGATTGTATGAACTCAGCATTTAACTCTTCCAATTAATTTTTGTATTAAAAAAAATAGAAAGAAAACTAACTCAAAGATTTAAGAAGGTCCTTGAACAGCAGTCACAACTTTCTCCTGGGACACTCTTTCTTTCAAGTGTAAACGCACGGGAGGAAGGTGTTGTAATATTAATCAAAGAATTATTTTCATGCATTGCCTTTAGCAAACTTAACTCTTATAAGACTCCGCTACAAAAACATTTATAATCTCATCGCTTTAACGATGCCGTGTACACCCAGACTAGTTGAGATGTTGTCTGACCACTCAATAGGCTTATGTGGCAAGGGTTCAGCAAGAAAATATCACATTAATTCTGAAACTTGGATGACCAGGTCAGAAAAAAGCCTTCTCCAACACTATCAAACCACCTGCTGTCCTGCTGCCGGGACGGGGAGCGAAGCAAAGCAAAGCACAGGTGCATTCACCAGGGCAAGACCCTTGGCTGCCATCAGTGGGAAAGGTCCATCTAAGGGCCTTTCCGCTGCCACAGCAGCTCTGGGTCTTGGGGAACCATCTGAGAGCGCAGTTGGGCTTCCAGCGGCTCCCCTTCCAGGTATCACAGACATATTTTAATGCGACAGTCAAATGCATTTCTTCAGGATGTGACAGAAAGTATAGTAGAGACTGGGAGAAAGGGAAGAAACACTAAACTGAAGTTACATAGCTCTTTATTTCCAGATATTTCATGGAAAGCAGGTCCCTTCTGTGCCCCTACTGCTGCTGCCCTGCCCTCCTCCGCTTCCATCCTCTCCTCAGCCAGGAGTTATGTAACACTCGGACAGGGAACCTGGACTGTTCCTGAGGGTCAATACCGGTCCTTGCGTCTCACTAATTTCTGCTAATTACTGAGGGCGGTGACACCAAACCCAGCACCGAGCTGCATGGGTTGCTCTGGCACCGCAGCTCCGCGCCGGGCGGTGATGGGATGCGAGATGCTGAACAAGGCTTTTCTCCCGCCTTCTCTCCTAGCAGGCCCCTGCAGTAACCCTGACCTTAGCAGCAGGGGAGAGGGGGATTGGGAAAAAAAACCCCAAACAACCAAACAAAAAACAACCCCAATATTAGAAAGTAAGAGTTGTTTTTTTGCGTTCGTGAGATGCACAGAAACTTTGCGAGCCTGAACAGGGGCGAAACGGCAGGAAAACATCCACTGCCGAAACTTCACGTCTGGGTTCCCATGGGAGCGGAAGAGTTAAACATTTATGGCAGCGCGAAGACGACATGACATTTACTGAATAATAAACTGCAAACATGTCTGTTAATGCGGCTTTCTGGGATCTCCTCGCCATCAAACACTTAACCCCAGCAAGAGAAACTCCAAAATGCAAACAATCCCCGTGCCCGCTCGTTAAGCAGGCGGAGCACGGGGGTGAGCTCCGCGCTTTTTCCTTTATTTAAAGCGGGAGGCTGCAGGGAGCACCGTCAAGATAAATCACCAGCGACCTCGCTCAAAGGCTTTCAAATCCGCTCCTCTGAAGGGATACAATTAAATCCTGAACAATTGGGTTAAAACTTTAACCTGTCAAGATTGCAGCTGTTCCATTTTTAATCAATCTGATTTCATTCAATAAAATGCTCATTAAGTCAATTAATGAGAGTTTGGTGTCACAAGCCATCAAGCATGACTGGGAGTTTTCACTCGGTGGCCAAGGCATTGATTGGCGAGTCAAGTCATCAGCGAGAATGAGTCAATGTGCTGGAGCGCGAGCAACGTTACCTTGTTTTAGGGGAAGTTGTTAGCCATTCTTCATGCTTTTCAAACGTTATTAAATAAGCTGCAATTTCCTGAAAGAGAAACGCAGAAAGAAAAAAAAAAAAAAAAAAAAAAGAGTTATTTGCATGGCTGGAAAGTTTTATAACAGAGAAGTTTTAACAGAAACAAGTTGCAGCCAGCCCGCGGTTAGGGCTGCAGCTTAAATCAGGTTCTGACCGAACCAGCACGCTCGGGCAACATCCGTATTCACGCCACCAGAGCCAGACTTAAATAATGTAAAGAACGGACTCAGACGAGGACAGGCATTAACACTGCCCAGCACAGAGAGTGTTCTGGTGACTTTGGCGAGTGCAGCATCACCGAGAGCCTGGCGTTACGTCAGGAGGCCAAGGGGAGGGCAGCGACAACACGGACACGGGAAACTAAATTAAATATTTATAAACAGAACAGCATCACTGCAGAGAGAATTACTGAATTATTAATCGTTGCCATAAAAAGCCAGCGGGTGACATCAACATAAGTCATCGCTCCCACTTGCAGGAATGATACGGGCGATTACTTTCAGATCAGAACCGATTTGTTTGCAGGAAATTATTGGCGACGGCGAGATAATTCACGATGGTGCTCGTACACGCGCCTGAAGAACGTGGGATGGTCGCCCATCAGCTTCCACGGTACAAACCTGGAGCAGTTGTGGGACAGCTCCACCACGGACAGGCTGAGCATCGTCAGCAGCCCCCGGAGAGAGCGGGGTGATCTGAACCAGAGGAGATGCAGGACCAGTGACCTCCCCAACCACAACAGCTGCTGTCACTATCCCAGCAGCATCCCGGCACCTCCAGATGGCCAAGGACTCACGGCACTGCACTCCCCAGGCTGCTGGAAATAAGCTGCTCTGCACCCCCCTCCCCAAGATATGCTCAGAAATACGTAGGTTTTTGATGGTTCTCTTTCAAAAATCGCCTCCTATCTGGCTCCAAAGCCTCCCTCTCAGAGAGGGACTTGCAGTAGCAAGAGTTCTGCAGAAAGGTCAGCGGAGCTGCTTTGAATGTTCAGTTGCCTCAAATCAGACCCCAGGCCCAGCGTCTCCAGGCCACGTGCCATCGCAAAGGTAACGCACACACAAGAGACGGGTCTTTCAACCACGAGATGATTTTTTCTTTATTTTTTTTTTTATTTTATTTAAAGATAGCTCTATATAAGGGTTGTAGCTGTATAGTACCAAAGCTAAAAAAAATCCACAGCGCTCTCCAACCAGCTGGCCCAAGCATCTGCTAGAGCCACAAAATGCAATTATATTACTCCCAAACGAGACGTAAAAATATCTTGTTTCCAATACTCTTGGTTTTAAGACTCATACTTAATGTCCTCTGGGTATTGCAGCGGTGCCAGATCTCCGTGTTATGTACTTTATTAGAGTTGTGTGAATGTCATATTAATGACTCCTGACCAGCATGTTTACACTGCAAATAAATTCTCCCAGAATCCACTGCCGCACTCCTCGCTTCCCAAGCCCGACTCTGCATTTTTAAGTGATTACGGTGGCAGCAGACAATGGGAGCAGCACTGCGTCTACATGAGCCAGGAGGAGGAGCAGCGACATGAAGATCCAAAAGCATCTCTTTTTAATTTCTGGCTAATTGCCGTGTAAAATTCAGTGTCAAAAAAAAACCAGTGCAGCGTCCACCGGGACGCCGGCTGCTGGCACAGCATCTACGCTCACGACCTTCCCAGAGAACACGCCAAACCTTGCACTTTTACAGGAGTTGCAGCTGAATTAGATGCAAGTAATAAAATTTGGATGCTACACTGTCAAAAAGGTCTGGCCCCAGATTTCCACCGAGCTCCGAAGAGGCATCACCCATTACTCCCCACAAGAGCCACCGATGCAGCATTAACTCATGGCTTTGATGCAGGGTGTGAGTTCTAGGAGCCAACCACTGATTTTATGCCTATATATATATAAAAAAACACCACCCACCAAACACTCTGCAACTAAAACTCTTCAGAAAATATAAAACAAGATCTCTGCTTTTTTTTTTTTTCTTAACGCCAGTACAGTATTTCCCCCAAATGTGCTGCAGTCTGCAGAATTTTATTCCCAACCCGTCCCACATTATGTCCTCAACTGGCTATGTTACAAATCTGCATCACCTCACAGCAAGACGAGCTCTGGAGATACCAGGGGATGAGCAGCCGTGGATACCAAGGAGGGAGCTCTCGATACATCCTCCCTGACACAAGAGCCCCGGCCGCTCGACCGCCTGCGTGAGCAGGCACTTACAGAAACAAATCCCTTCAAGGCAGAGGTGGATCCGGCTGATCCACTCTGCAAACCCTGCAAAAACAGGCAGGCTGGGTGGGCTTCAGAGTAGCATGGCAATTTGCCTGTTCCTACTAAAATTCAACTTGCCTTAAGGAGAATAAAGCAATTTAACTTTTGTGGCTGAATAAACACATTGCTACAGTGCAGAAACCTAGAGTATTCCAGGTGACAGAGTGCCAGTCCTGCCCAAAGCCTGCTGACTTTACTCCTTGCTGCTGGCCCAGGCCCTGCATGTTCGAGATCTTCATTCGAGGAGGAGCTGTAGCTCCTGTTTGGAGGCAGAACACGTGTTCCTCCACTGCTGGCCTGGGCCCACTCAGCAGATTTGGACAAGTCAAGAACGAGCTGGAGGCAGATGCCGCAGGCGGGCGCCACAGGCAGGCGGGTGACCCAGCGAAGCACCCGCAGACGTTACCGAGACGGCCGGGCAGCTCCAGCCCCTGCTGATGAAGCCCAGAAAGCCACAGCTCCAAACAGACTCCAAACTGGATCTTCAGAGAACTCAAAACGTATAATTCGATTCTTCTAACAGGATAAAAGAAGGATCTGCATCAACTAGGATAGGAGCTCCCCCAGGCTTTCTGTTTAATGACATATTACAGTCTGATTTCCCTCCTCCAGAGGAAATACCTTGGATAACAAGGAAAATCTAGCTCACGGCACCAGTATAAATTAACACGTACAGCAGAGAGACAGTGAATCCTCCACGCTGCCTTCGCTGCCCTGAGTACTCGGAACTACAAGGACAGTCACACAAACGGCAGAACTCCCAAACCCTCCTGCACTGTCTGGTGGCTCTGCCCGTGCCTGCCAGCTGCCCCAGAGAGCTGCAGCCTTCACCAGCACATCTCAGCATCACCAGTGAGGAGGGCCCGGCACGCTCGGCACCGCGAGCTGCAGCACCCTCGGCTCCTCGGTCCGGCTCGCGTGGCTGGTGCTGGGGGAGCTGAAACCGGACACAGCGTCCGAAGGAGGTGTGGTGTTGGGCGAGCTCCTGGCACAGCGGCCGTTCGCTGTCCCAGCTGCACAGCCACGTGCCACACTGGGGAGCAGTCGCCAGAAACGCCTGCTTACAGTTTGGCACCTGTGTGCCAACTTCTGTCACTACACAAGCACCAAGGCTCCGGAAGAATCATCTCTCGTCTGCCACCTCACACGGGAGCAGAGCTGCGAGAAACAGATGACTCGGTGACGCTGGCGGCGAACGCGCGCACACCGGCACGAGCCAGGCACGAAGGCAAGTTTCCAGCGACAGGCACGTCCAGGGTGCGCCCCAAACTGGAGCGGCACAGAAAACACCGGTTTTCCCAGGAAAGTAGAGAGGAGAGCTGCGCGCTTCCGGAACAAGAGCAGCGGAGCTTGGCAGCGCCTGCAGCCTGGATGGAGAGAGTCTGTCCCTGGGATGGGATGGACAGCACCAGGGTGGGAGGACTTGCTGGACAAGGCTCCTCTGCTGGCAAACCCCCTTTAAATCTCGCTCTTTAAATGTTCTGCTTTCTGTAACCGTACGACTTTGTGCCCAGCACCCAGGGAAGTGCCAGCAAACAGCAGCAGGCAGGTACCACGTGTGGCAGCGGATGCTCCAAGATGGGAGGCAGGAGCAAAAGGAGATGTTTTTCGAGGAAGAGATGACGCAGGGGGCGCACACAGATCTGCAGCCAAGCAGCTCCCCCAAGCAAAGCCCGAGCCAAGCTAAGGGCGAGCCCAAGCAGCTCAAGTCATAAAAATAGCTATTCTTTTCAGATCTGTCGGCGTGGTGTGGAAAGCACCACCTGTGAGACGCAGAACACAAGGATGGGGTTTCTGAGAAGCCTTGGAGCCACAGGCAGCACAGAAGGAGCTGTGGCTGGGAGCGGTCGGCACACTGAGCGCTCGGGGTCAAACCTGCCCCGCGCAACCCATTTTCCTTCCAAACACCATATCCCACACAGCTTCTGGCAATAAATAAATTCCCACAGAGTTTTTGCTATGTGCAAATTGGAAAAATAACTCTGAAAGGCCCAGAAGAAAGCAGTGAGATTAACTCTGATATTTTATCAACAGTTTGCAAGAGATGCTTTTTTAAAGCATGTGCTGGTCTGTGCTTTGGGGCACGAGCTGGGCAGCGAGCGATGAGCTGGAGCTCACCAGCTGCTGGAGCATGTGCCCCTTTGTCACAGCAACACCATCATTCCTTCTGAAAAAAGAAGGAAGAAATAGATTTATCACTCGAAGACACAAAGTCATTAAATAATTAAAAACAAAACTGTAGGCACAATAAAAGCCCTCTGATAAAAAAAATCCTGCATTTTAATGTGCGTTAATTCCCCTAATGATTCACTGTGTGTGTCTTACAGGGTCAAATCAATGTCTTCACCAAAAAAATTCAATTATATCCCATTCATCGTATCTTTGGAGCGAGGCTATTGTTTGCTTTTGTCTCCCATCAAACCCTTTTTCCATTGCTTCCTGCCCGAGATTACAAACAAAAGGCAGCACGGCACCAGCAAGGTCAGAGGAGACAGAGCCAGGCTTTGAAACCCTGGCTCTGTCCTCAGCTCTGCTGCTTAATTATAGAGTCAGCAAAGGAAAGAAAACAGCACGTGCGCCCGTCACATACACCCCACTCATCGCCGGCGGCGAGGACACCGCGCACCAAGGCCACCCATGAGCATCTCGGTGGTTGAGGTACCATCATGTCCCACCTGGCCCCACATCCCTTCTGAGCCCAGCTTTGAAAACAACATCAGCCAGCAAACTGAGCGAGCACTGCTGCGAACGGTGGAAGTACTGGCAGTTGTTCAGATCCACCTCCATGTCACGGCCACGCTCAGAGCACAGCTTTCCCACCTAAAGCGAGGGCCCGCAGGACCAAGGCTACGGCCATAGCTCATAAAAGCAGGCTCCCCCAGGAAATGGCTTGCTTTTAAATGCCCATTTCTGGCAGACAGAAAAACCACAAGTCGCCAGGACGTGGCAGCTCCCCGAGCCACCACCACTGCAGGCCCCAGCCAGTCGCCTGGGGAAGAAAAGCCTTATCTTTATTCCTGGAGCAATCGGCCAAACCCTGCTCCAGAAGGGTCTTACAGGAAATTTATTTTGCAGAAGCTGTTTTAGAGCCTCTGCGTAGGAGAGAGTGATAAATATTCCAGCTTTCCCCAGTCTCTGCTGCTGCCGCGTGTTCCCCTGGGAAGCAGCAAAGCAATAGGAGAGGGGAGAGGGAGAGAGGAGCTGTAAAGGAAGGAACAAAAGATTTGTTACCAAAACCTGGTTCTGGTGAACACGACTCAGTGAAGCTCACCCACGAGGACATGGGGACAGAGGGGCAGAGCTCATCCCTATCCACACAGTGCTCGCACGCAGAAGAGGGACCTGTGAAATACCATTAAGCAGCTTAAGCCAGACCACTCGTCTACTACTCTAATGGATGAAAAAACCCACAGCTTGGGGGCCCAAAGCATTTGTCTTTCTCTTGCTTTGCCACCAAGCAGCAGGAGATCTGCAGCCCGCTGGCTGCTGCCTGCGCCCGCATCCAGCCAGTCTTAGAAGAGGCGCCGCTGCAGCTGTGGGACTGCTGGTTGGCACCGCAGGGGAATTAAGGCACAGAGCAGAGGGCACGTTTGGTTGGGGTTTCTCCACGTTGTGCACGGCGACATGCGGCTGGAGTGCCGGCAGTGGGATGCTTTCATTAATAACTGTGTCTCGCTAACCATCTGCTAAAGGTCCACGCTATTAATTTAATTGAAAACTGTAAGAGTAATCTATTTCATTTTTTTTCTGTTAAAGTACATAATGTCTTCAAACTGCAACCCTAATTAGACATTATAAGGTGACATTTCCGAATCCTGGGCGCCGATAGCCAATCGAGTCATCTGCCCGCGAAGGCATCTCGCAGTAACGCCGGGGCGGCCGCGTCCAGCGTGACGACGAGAGGGCTCCTGCCCATTGAGCTTCAACTCTGGCACAGCCTGGTTTAACTCCTGAAGCTGGAGGAAAAGACCAAAACTAACAGCCTGAGCACTAGAGGTAAAATCAGCTTCAAACAGGCTTGGACATATTCCCAAGGAAAATTTAGGGAGAGAGAAATGCACAAGGAAGGGAAAGACATGCAGCCAACAACATCCAAATCTGATCCACAGCAGGTCTTGCACCTATACCTAAATACTTCCATGAGGACTTCACAGAAGCGGAGAAGGTGACCTCATCAAGTGAAGGCGCACCAGAGCATCTCCATTTAACAACCACTTTCCTGCAGCCCAGCAAATTCAGACGCTTTACGCTGATAATTTATAAGTAATGATTGTTTTACACCACATTCATAGATCTTTTTCCAGCACACGTAGGACTTCAGCCCACCCCGCTATACCTTTCATTACTATTTTAATTTGAGAAGTTACTGGAGATCGTTTATTGCTAGAAGGAAAATGCCGACTGAGCTGCACAGATTTGCTCAGTTAAAGCAGGCATTTCACCCAGAGCTCAGAGCAGCCAGCCCTTGTCACTCTTCAACTTCTATAAAGTAGCAAGTGGACAACTTAAATGCTTTATTCTCAAGGCTAAACTTGGTCTGAAGAAACTGGATTAAAACAAGAAATAACCTTCTCTAAAACACATGAAAAGGAGAAGGAAAAAAACCCAAACAAGTGAATAAGCAGCAGATCTTACTTAACTCTTAGTTAAATAAGTAATCAGAGTTAAGTAAGATCTGCTTGGCAATTTCACCTGCCAAACACACACAGACAACAGTAAACTGAACTATGCAACTGGTCTTTCAAACAGCAAGACCGTAATTCTGCACAAACACACTTAGCAGTGGCTGTCCTCAACCGCCTGGCTCAGAGGTACCGTTAGTCCTGAGTATTAGCAAAGCGAGACCTTGAGTCAGCCAGTGCCTAATGGGATTAGGATAGACATTATCTCCCATTTGAGTCCCAAACTGAGGGATAGTCAGTAAAACAGAGTGATATTAAATAATGCCCAGTCTTTAGTTACTGGAAAATACCCACAGATCATTACATGATTGTTTTATTATTATTATTCTTTCCTTTAAATGACCTTGGATTAGACCCTATGATTTAAAAAAAAAACAAACAAAAAAACAACACATGAACTGTCGTCCTGCTGTCGCCAGATGAGGTGAAAATATCAGTGCTCTCTCAATTTGCCTTTCCCTGCAAGGAGACAGCAGCAAACCTTTTGCCAAAGAGCTGCGCAAGGTTCATTAAAGGGAAACTATCCACGGTAATTGCCCCTTTCTGCATATTCCTCACTCCAATATTCTCTAACATAATAATGTTCCACACTCCTGCAGAACTGTCTTTTCAGCATGTTTTTGCATTATGCCTAATTTTGTAAGAGTTTTTCAGTCCCACATAACGACACAGTTCAATGCAGAATCAGATATAAATCTGGCTTAAGAGACTCTCAACAGGAATTCATTTAAAACTGTAAATGTTAAAAGATTCTGCCTGTGATTTATGGCGTTTTCTTATTTCAAACAGGGAATTAAAATCCTTTTTAAAAGAGACATATTAAATCATGATAAAAGCTGTGTTTGAATGACAACGCTGGTCAAACCGAGAGCCACAAAGCACCGAAATCTGGAAATAGTCCTAACTGGGACATTTGACTTTCCGGGCTAAAGCAGCACCGTCCTGTGATGAACTGAGCCCCAGGATCTTAATGAGTGTAAAATGGAGTCCTGGATGCTGCCATTTCCATGTTTCATACACCCGCTCCTGCCCTCCAAGTGCCAGGATCTCTCCTCTCCCGAGGATATAGCTAACTGAAGGGGTTACTTTACCTTAAATGATTATTTAATGGTTCTCTTCCATTTGTACTGTTTACATGGAAGACTCTCCCAGCTCCCCGAGGTGCTCTGTAAATATCTCACAAATACCCCTGTATCATTGTGCAAACAATGTTTAATCTTAACAAAATCACCAATGCTGCTCATTATCATCATCCCTGTCATTTTTTTCTGTTTCATACCCAGGAACAGATAAAATTGTACAGATGGAGCCTGGAGCATCACGGCATTTGCAGCCCCATCCCTGAGCACGGAGACGACAATGAAAGTTTATGAAAGGTGTTTGAAATGAAGCCATGCAGTGTGCTGATACAATTCCCAAGTGTTCTTTAAAGTAGCCAAGATCCCAAAAGAACAGGGCCCTACAAGAAACTAACGGCTTTCGGTCACCCTTCCCAGAGGCGCACCCACAGCAGCACCTGATGCTGCTCTACTGAAAGAGTCTGTAAGAGCTGCAAGAGTCTTTGATTGCTCCATTAAAACAAACAAACAAAAAAATCTAAATGGAAGAAGGACCAATATCAAATACAGAAGTAAACAAGTAGAGGCGGCCAGAAAACGCGTTATTCAAATATTTATATAATTAATTGCTCATTACTCGCAGGCCGCAGAGCTATTAGCAGAACACGAGAGCTCCCCGACGCGCAGCCTGCAGCGACACAACGCGCGGTGCCCGCTTGCTCATTAAAGCCTCTCTGGGTCACCCTGACGCTTAGACCCGAAAACCCTCCTGTTAACTGCACTGAAGAGGCTCCAAAATTCTATTTCTAGGTCCCAACTATCATCACAAATCTTCCCAGAGACAGTAAAATGGAGTTCAGGGTCTCCTGCTGTCAGTTCTCCTCATCACACAGCCATGCAAGCAGCATCAAAAACCTGCAGGGATTTGTTCTCTTCCCCAAACATCCCCCCAGTCCATTCAAAAAAACCTGAACCAAAACCTGGTGGGATACAAGAGACCGTCTGGAGCTGCTGTATCATTCATTGTACACCATCCCATCACACAACCACTTTGGAAACGTGTCGTCCTTCCCTGGGGCAGGAGGGAGCAGGCACAGACCAAGCTCCGGAGCCAGGAGGGGTCTGCAGGGTCGCAGCCCAGCCCGTCCTGCCGGCAGCCACCCCAACAGCAAGAGGATAAAGAAAAACTCAAACACTTTAGAAAGTAGAGGTTTTTTCCGAGGCTAAGGCAAGACCAGAACTATTTGTGTTGTAAATCCAAGGGCGGGGCTCTCTTCTTTCCTCATTTTAAGTGTTCATGGCTTGTTAAGTTCTTCCTCCTCCTTTTCACTGTTACTTGAGGTTTAGAATGAAAAAACCCAACTAAACATGAAGAATGACCGTTGAAACTCTGCTGCAATTTCTAATTCCCAGCTGACACTGTTGGGTTGGTTGTTTCTGTGCTTGTTTGTTTTTTTTCTTTTTCCCAGATCTTCCCCAGTAAATCAGTGGATTCTTCACAGAACTGAGAATGACAGGCCAGGTTTCTGGAAGCAGCTCACGAACACTGATCACAGAATGGGATTGGCTCCTGTGCAACATGTTATGCTCGTGACCACTATCAAACCACCCTCCCTTCTGCAGGGGGCACGGAAGTTGGAAACGTTTTGGCTCCAGGCAGGTACCTGGCCGTGACTATCAGCCCAGGGTCGTTTGTCTAGGGCGTCACAGCAGATCCGACACTTGAGAAGGACCTGCTGGTTTTCATTTGAAGGAAACCCACCCTCCAATCCAGACTCGTCTGGTACATTTGAACAGAAAGGAAACCGCCTAAAACCAGAGCAGCACCAGGGAAGCATGAACTCCTTGCAATACATTTTCAGAGTTCTGAGATTTTACTCATTCCTCACTTTCAAGGGAATATTTAAGAAAAAAAGAAAAAAACCAACCAACAACAAAGAAAGAAGCAAAAAAAGGCATTATTTGTGCGATAAAAGCTGTTTATGATTCTCAGTAGCGCCAGGGCAGAAAATTGCCCAGGATTTCTCGCATTTCTCCTTGGAAAGGAGTTGCCCAGCAGGTTGGTGTAAAACTGCAGACAATGCCCATATTACCCCGAGAAGAGTGAGAGGGTCACGCGCTCCCAGAGCCGCCTGCACAATCCCGGTCACCTTTCAGCTGCCAGCAATGGCTGGAAAATCACTGCGGGCTGTGCCCGGGCTGCCTCCTCTTTTTTTAGAGAGGAGACGGCTGAGAGCACTAATAACGTTTTCCAAAGGTTAAGCATTACAGGCGGTTTCATGGTCTTCACATTTTTAAGTGGTTGATTTCTGCTGTGTTTTTTCGGTTGTTTCTTAAAATATAAATAATCATAAATCCAAACATCTGTTCCCAGAGTAGGGGTGGGAGCTGGGAAAGAGGCTGCCAGGGGCTGGCGCAGGTGTTATTTTTAGCGCAACAGCTATTTACTAGCTCCGTTCCCAGAGGGAATTCAGGGAGGAAAAGGGATGCTGATGCATTTCTAGCTAAATATAGAAAAAGGGTGAGCCCCTGCACACGGTGTGACTGCAGGCACCAGCTGCTGCCGGGGCTGCAGCCCGGCAAGGGGATGCCGTCCCCGCTGCCCCGGCGGAGGCTCCCCGCGTGCGGGGCTGGCGGCTTCATTCGCTGCATTTTAACCATCGAGCTCTTGGCGTTTGGAAAAAGCTTTTTAAAAGCAGCTCTTAGACCTAATTGGTGCCAATTTACAGCCTTGATCCTGTAATGAACGGCTCCAGAAATCAAACAAAGCATTTTCAACACAAACAAAATTGCCCGTTATGAAAGCAGAACGTTCTTCGGGTAATATTGACTCGAATGCGCTGTCAAGGCAATGGACAGCGGGGGAAAAAACAACCCTCCCTCCTCCCACATAGCCCAAATCCAGCCGCTGAAGGGGACTTCCAATGCTCACCTGATTCCACCTCATGCCCCCAGCAGCTGGCTCACTTCCTAACTTATTTAAAAATTGATACCTTTTGAAAACCATCTTGTTTAACAAAGAAGGGGATGCTTTTCAGAACTACTCCGCTCTTCTCTATTTTTAGGCATTTAAAGTTCTTGAGAGTCAGTTTTGACCTCAAGGGGCTCTGCCCTGCCAGCTGGATGGGGATTCCCTATCCAACTCCACTCACACTTATTCTTCAGCCTGTGTCCTTTGCTGCTCAGTATTTACAGAGGAGCCGGAGGGCGAGCAGCGAGAAGGTGGCGTTTGGATGTGACACAGGGCGTTTACGAGCAAGGATCAGACAGGCTGGCAAACCAGCCTCGAGACCTAAAGGAACTGCAAACTGGGCAAGTGATCTATGTGACAGACACAGAGTGTGTGGCGGGGAAAAAAAAAAAGCGGAGCGATGGGGATCGGAAGAGAAAGATGCAATATTCACAGAGCCTGCAAGAGTCTGCAGTAACGGCATCAGCTCCAGGTGATCCCAGATATCAGGTCGCTGGGACACGCAGCACAGCAGACACCTCTGCTCAGCACCGCAGAGAGGAGGGGGGAGAGCCAGGCTGCAAGAGTGGGATGAAGTCATGAAAGGTTATAGAGCCTTTGGATGAGGCAACCGTGCTGCCGTAGCTGGACCACCATGTGCTGTGCTGGTCACGCTCGGGTCCATCCTGCGCTCCCCAGAGCTCGGGCACCACCCCCATGATACAGACATCTACATATTTATACACACTCCCTGGGGCACTTAGTTTCACCACATAGTTTCCAGAAGAGTGGCCACTTACAGAGAAGAAGAAAAAGCTTAATGAATTAAAGTGCACTTGTCTGGGAAAGCTAACGGACAGTCCCCTATTACCTGGGCAGAACTGAGAACCCAGCCCTGCCACCCCTCTGATTATAAACTGCAGTTTCCGAGCACATGTAAATTCCCAGCCGCCTCCTCCTGAAGCGACCTGCTGAGCACAGATTGCTGGGTCACCTCACGCCTGTTAAAGCTCTCTCTATTTTATGGGGGAAAGCATCAAGGTTTACCTCTTCTTTTCCTTCCCTGGGAGTCCTCGGCATTACATTTGTTATACTCCGTATCCCATGACTTAATGTATGCAAATTATGTTAAATATTTCATTCATTAAATGGCTCAGGTTATTACCGAATTGTACCTTAAGCTATTCAGAAAGTTCATTCCTCTTGCACTTACTCAGTAATGTGAAATAACCAACTTAAATGAATATTTTACAGTTTGTGCTAGACAGAACATTTATTAAAAATTCTATCCCTTTTAGAGTTATTCTTTTAAGCAGGCTTCAGTGCACTGTGTGACTTAAATGATCAAGAAGGAAGGATTTTATTTACTTTTTTTTTAAAGAAAGTTTGTTTTGCTCCTCGTACGAAAGAGTCCAACAAACTGCTGAGGACCCCAGCGCAATTCTGCTGGGAAAGAGCAGCAGTTAGAGAGCTATTTTCTAAAAAGCAAATGGGTTGGGAAGGAGAGCAGCAGCAGCAGGATCTGAGACCGTTTTTGTACTCCTGTAACTCGCAGACAGCTTTGCTGTTCGAAACGGAATAGCTCCCACAATAGCCCATAACGTGCCACGAGTCCTTCGGGAGCTCAATGAGTGATCGGAAGCGACAGGGCTGCGGCGCCCGGACGTAAGCAAGGCGAGGTGGGGAGAGGTGCAATCACAGGGGCGGCTCCAGCAACTCCCAGCCTCTCCGAAAGCCAAGGCGGCAGCGTCCTCGCCAGCGATGACAAGGTCATTACTATTTCTAATTAAGGGAGCACGTCCCGGCTGACACGCCAGCAGAGTCTGGCAGCTCCCGGCCCCACGGAGCATCACGTCCATCATCTTCCCCATGGTGAAGGCAGGATAGAGCTCACTCCAATGCGTGCCCGGAGGATGGCGTCGCACAAGCAGCGGTCCGAGCAGCGAGGCAGGCGTCCCCCGCGCCGCTGCCTCCTCCCTCCACACCTCCAGACGACTCTCTGGTTTGCACGCCATGGGCGGCTCCCGAGGAGAACCCAATAGACTTCAACCCGGCTTTTCACTGCCGCGTGGCAGCCACGTCCCCATGAACTTCCAGGCTTAGAGGAGATCTAGCCAGTTAAAAATAACAACCGCTGGAACGGTGGCACAGGCATCTGCATAAGTCGCTGGCCAGTGATCCCGGGAAGGCGACTCCCTCAGGCACCAGCGCATCCCCTGGGACGGGGGTTTAATGCCTCAGCCGGGAGCAGCAGCAGAGCAGACGCCCTGTAACCACAACGTCTCATCAGTCTCGCCTGAGAAAACCCTTTCCATTTCCAATGGAAATATGCAAACCAGGCTCTGCACTGTAAATCTTCCTTTCCGGTGCTAAGGAGATAAGTAGGACCTATTAACCTCCCATGTTATTTCCAACTTCATTATTGGAGCTGACACGACGAGAGCGCACGGTGACAGCTCTTTTTGGCAGAGTGCATGTAAATCGTTTTCTCAAAGGAAATTACTTCTCCGGGCTGAATGTTATTAATCTAAATTCTCCCTTAGTCAAATTGTTGCCCATAATAAATATGGAACAGGTTGCTACGCTCATCTCTGAGGGCATCCCGATCCAGCTGCAGGTTTCCTCCCTCATTTGAAACCTTTTGAGGAGCTGTTCTACGAAAACATCCTTCATCCAAGGATGGGGACCGTCCACCCTGACATCACCCTGCACTTGAGAGCCCCACAGTCTCATCAGGAAAACATTCCCACACTGCCGGCGCGGAGCGCTCCGGCAGCAAATCCGGGAGCTGGCGCAAGCTGGGACACGGCAAGGCTGGGGAAGAGACACGAGACATGTCCTTGACCTGCAACATGACAAAGTGGCCTTCCACGGCCAGCGACTTCCACAGCCAACACCTTCCATGGCTGGTGCGCCATTTGCGCCAGCTTCAGTGCTGTTAAAGCAGCAAAACTCCCAAGGTTTAAGAGTTTATGCTCTTTCCCAGGGGGTATACACCAGCATCCCACTCGCACAACTACAAAACCCCACAGTTTAAGCAACAACAGATTAAGAAAACATAAAACCCAGATCAAAACCCAGTGTGAACTCTGCCAAAGATGCAGCTAGAAAAGAGAAATTTCATCTCACATTCTTGGAGGAATTATAAATTAAGAGAAATTTTATTTGCACTGTGCTCTTTCGTTTTATTGGGAACCATCTTATCGCAATAAAGATTTCCACTAAAAATACTCGCAGAATATGTGTTTTTTTCTCTCCCTTCCATAAAAAGCCCGCAATTCCTTCTGCCTAAACACGAGCACCGTGCAGGGCGAGGGCGCAGACCTCTGGCACACGCTGAGGTACGGAGCGGAGCACAATAAATCCAGCGGCACAGAAAGCCCTTCTCCTCATTTGTTAGCCAGCCAAGTGTGAAAATGTTAATGAAGGCAGCTGTAATAAGCTACGGGAATTTCACGATTAAGATTTCGTTCACGTCCGACAGCCCCTGCTCACGCACAGCCCGTTGTGCATCAGCCCTTCCACCTAATAGCGGCCGTAATTGCCACGCGCCGTCCAGCCACCCTCACCCCGCGGCCCCAATGCGCGAAATGACTGTCATTCTATTAACTCCAACTTCTATTACATGCATTCCTGAAAGAAAATAAATGCAGAGAGATTTTAAGTGTCTCTACTGCCCTACACAAGTATTTCTTAAATACAGTAAGCTGACAAGGAACACTGAAGTCAGGTGGTATCATGGCACCTTCTTTTATAGGAAAATAAATTAAAAATCTAATTTCTCCCTGTGTCTCATGAAAGCCCTGACTCTGGGAAGCTGGTGTCTTCCCAGCGTTCACCAAGGGGAGCTTCTAGTGCTCGTCTGGGTGCCTCACAGCAGGGGGATAGCGAGCTCCTGACGCAGAGCAGCTCACCACAGAGCTCCAACCAGAGAGGTCAACTCTCCCACAGGAAAAGCAGCGATTTTTCTGCAGTCTTCAGATTGACACCAAGATTACGTTGACGCTTCTCTGTCCCCCAAACATCCCAGACCAGTCACTGGCCACCCGGAAGCATCTGGCCTGTTTATTAGGGCTCACGGCAGCAGAGCTGCATTTTGACAAGGATACAGGTACGATTTTCCCCCCGGCTCCTCGCACAGAAATGTGCTCCAGCCCCGTCATTCTCTTGCACGTGTTTTAAATGTAGTATGAATTAACGCATTTTACAGAGCCGTGGTGGCCGCTGTCAAGGTGCACGTTGACACGCTCGGCACCTGGGCAGCACTCACGGTGAGGTCATGCCAAACTCTGGGCTGGGGACACAACCTGAATGCAGATTCTCTGCTCGGCCTAGGCCAGGAGAGTGAGGCTGGCCCTGGTGAAGGCAGCCTTGGGACCGTGGGTGCCAGAGGTTGGTGTTGCCATCAGCAACAGGAGAGCGCCGGCAGCACCGAGCTGTCTGCCGTGCCAGGACAGCGCTCAGCACCAGGGCAGCAGACGGGCAGGAGGCTGAAGGTGCCAGAAAAATGTGTGGTTGGAGGCATCAGCAAGAGATACTTCCACCCTTAGAGCAGGAGGCCTGAAACATCCCAGGCTCCTGCAGGAGCTCCCCAAAGTGACCCTGCAGCATTTTGCCACCCTTTTTTCCAACTGACTTTTGCACACCTTTCCCCAGGAAGCCTGGTCGCTGTCAAGGCGTCGCCGATTCTCAAACGCGTTATTCTCCAGCCAGGAACACGACGAAGGAGCAGGCGGGAGCTGCCGGAGGCGTCCGCAGGACAAGGACGCTGCCCCAGCGCAACTCAGAAGTCCCCAGAGCAAAAGTGCTCACGGCAGCAGGTGGGCGAGGAGCGGCCGCAGCAGAAGCCTGGCAGAGGCAGCCCCCAACAGAAGACGCGCATCGTTCTCTTGGCAGACGCGAGGGGAAGAGCACGCGCGATAAAAAACGAAGGCACGCTTGCGAAAAAATTACTTCCCTACCACAGCCGTGTGATTTTTAATTTTCCTCTAATTTCAGGACTGCAGCACTGATATAAAAATCCCTATAAGTGTTTTAGGGAGATGGTAATGGTCCTATACTAAAATAATTCAACCAACACTATAATTTTAGTACCACTATCAAAATGAAATAATGACTGTTTACTATGTTACACCTTTCAAATGACCTTCATTTGAATACAAATTGTAGCTCGAAACTCTAAAAGCTGCTCCATTTCAGGAGGCAGCAAATTGAGGATGTTTACCCAGGGTTGACTCTGCCAGCAGATTCCACACAGGCTAAACGGTTTTTGGGGTTTTTTCTTTTCCTCTGAAGCTGCCAGAGACTTGCTTAAAGGACCAGCATGGAGCTGACCAGGAGCCCAAGCGCAGCAGCGCAACCATCCTCTGCTCCGCTCCGAGCACGACAAGAATCACACTCCCTGTTTTGTTTGGAAATACTCGTCATCAACAGCGAGATCTGTTTGCTCACATCTCCCTCGCTTGGATGACGGATGAGGATCATTCTGCTAATAACCAAGCACCCAGTCCAAGAGGGGAAGGCAGATGGGTCCAACCTCAACCTGCGCCTGTGAAAACACCTCATTATATTTTATTGTGTTATGTTCAGCTCTGCCCACCCATCACAGGCTCTCGTACTGGTTCTGGTGAGCCCCTGCAGCCCCTCTTCCCAGAGGAGCTGGCC
Organism: Baryphthengus martii; assembly: GCA_013396935.1. Taxonomy (NCBI): domain Eukaryota; kingdom Metazoa; phylum Chordata; class Aves; order Coraciiformes; family Momotidae; genus Baryphthengus; species Baryphthengus martii. The sequence goes on along the minus strand of VWZK01018633.1, from coordinate 74,192 downwards.
GGGCCAGGGAGCCCCCTGGTGCAGACCTGGGGGCCATAGGGTGCTGCAAAGGGAACGGGGCTCCCAGCAGCCGGGTTTGTGCAGGTCTCACAGCTCAGCCCACGCAGCGCAAGTGGGGCCGGCCACTAGCACGATTTGGCAGAAAAAACTTCACTACAAAAGTTCCCCGGTATTTACTCATCCACCTGGAGAACACCAGCCCAGCATCAGCTACTGCTCTCTAATAACGAATTTTTGTCCTTTCATCGACATCAGTCAGAACAAGCTCTGAAAAAAGTTCCCCTTTGGTGCCAGGAATATAAAAGAAAACATTGACATGACTAGCAATAAGCAAACCCAAGCACCCTGCTGCAAAGGGGCACAAGCTGTCAGCACCCAATTCTTAGCCCTTCAAAGATCATTCCTAAGTGTGGGGAAAAAAAGTATTACTAAAAAAAATGAAGTTATTCTATAAGGGGCTGGAAGTTGCTCTACAAACTCCCCTCCTGCAGAAACACCAATGGGCAACAATCCTGCGAGGATGCTCCTTCCTCAGTGGCTCAGGGACACTCGCCTTTCCCTCCGGGCCTCAATTGCCAAACAAGAAAACAAACAAACAAAAAACCGCACTTTAAAAAGACGCATCAGGCTTCAAGGCTGAGCAAAGGTGGGGCTTTTGCTGCTGCTCCCAGTGCGAGTGCCACGGAGGGAAAATCCCCACGCTCTGAAACCACAGAGCATCTGTAAACACTCCCACTCCAACACACCTACGTGTCATTACTCACAACGAGCGACGAGGAGGAAGAAAAACCCACTTTTTTTGTTTTTAATCCTCTTCTCTGTGCATAAAAGCTCTTGCAAGAGAAGCCTCAGCCACATTTCCAGGGGGGAAGGGCAGCACGTGGCCACAGCAGCGGGGAGGGAAGGACCCCGAGCGAGGGGAGCAGTCTGTTTGGCAGCAGGTCCATTTTGGGGTGGAAAAAAGGGAAATCCCTTCTGTGAAGTGTGACCTCTACCTTTGTGCAGAGCTCCCTTCCGTGGTGGGCGCAGCCCTTTTTGGGAGCAGGCTGCCCTAGGCGGGAGCAAAGCCAGCGGCGGATGCTCCAGCCGCAGATCCTGAACCAACGCCAGCATCCTTCATGGTGACATTGTGGGGAAACAAACAGGGTTTAAACACTAGGTGTTGTATAAAACATCTGAAAACAAGACAAATTAGTCATTAAAAATTAATTTTGGAAAATTACAGTCTTGTTAATCGACGCCGTTATGGCTTTGCATGTTCCTTCTCAGGCAGGAAGGAGGATGGGGATTTAAAACACATCTTATTGTATTTCATCAAAAACTGAAGAGATCGAGACGGATGCCTTCAGAAGCCAGCGTCCCCACAATGCTCAAATCCACAACTTGAGTCCATTTGCATTTGCAATTTGCACTCGCATGGCGGAAAAGCCATTGTCTTGAGTGATTCTGCCATCTCCTCACAAGCCACCTCCGTACCCCCAGCTCACGGCACTGCAGCACAGCCCGACATCACTCCCCGTCACACGTCGGGATCTCTGGGGAGTTGGGGTCTGGCACTGCACGGTCTCCAGAGCCGGCTCCTCCCCACTCTGCTCCACCGGGAGCTCACAGCCTGTCCCCTGACATGGTATGGAAGAGGCAACGGAAATTCATCGCCACCTGCCCAAACGCCATCAGCACACAACAGCTGGAAAAGTGCCCCCAAACTCCACGAGACCCTGGAAACTCTTTGAATATTGGACACCAAAAGGCAGCTCCCGGTCCCCAGGAAATGGGAAGGTGCCTTCTCACCTAAGGAGGTACAGGATCCCCACTGCAAAGCAAGGAACCTACAACGACACAGGAGCGTGCAGCGGACTCGTGCCTTGCGTGGAGCCAGGCAGGGACCACTTCACCCAACAGCATCCGCCTACTGTGCCCATGACCCCCAGTCTGCAGATAACAGGGCTAGATCCACCGCCTCACAGCACATCCAGGTGCTGGGAGCACGGCTCTGTTTTCACTGCCCTCGCTGAATGAACCAGAGCTGGACGGTGTGATCAGGGAAGTCAGGCAGCTGCAGCCTCAGACCGAAATCCCCTCGCAGACCACCCAGGGGATGCTTCGACGTTATTTTCACGCTCTCGACAGCGAGGACTATGCCAAAATACTCAAGGTCAAGAGACCAGCATGGTTCGAGGCAATCTGCGCCTCTTAAAACAGTGACAAATATGTTATTTAATTTTAATGAGCTTTTTTGCATCTCCAATCTAATTACGGCATTATCAAGTACTGCTCTGAACTGCAGGTGGCTTCTCATTACTCGGGGTAAGGCTGTCACAAGCATTTTTCATGAATACTAAAGCCTGCCTCATTTCACTACTCGCTCTGACACCCCCCAGCCCCACTCAGGGCTCACAGGACAGTGATGGCGCCCCAGCTCCCCCAGCCCTGGAGAAGTGTGGGCGGTAATGCCTCAAGCTTTGAGGACTTCTTGAAAGCCCCGTCGTTTTGAGCCAATTGCTCCACTTTGGAATTTGAGGTTTATGGAGAGCAGTCTTCACCCAGCCTGCCCAGCTTGTCCGGCCAAAACCCCAGAGGAAACCTCTGTGTCCATCAAAAAAAAGTTGAGTTTTGGTACAGAACGTGCTTCTGCCAGGTGAAGTCTCCCCCAAAAGCAAACAGCTCCCTGCTCCAGACACAAAAGTGAGGACACCCTGTAAAAGGGCATTTAAGGAAATTCCTCTCTTCCAAATTGCTTCTAGTTTTTCTTTCAACTTAAAATCACTATTAAAAGCAGAGAAAGTGCTCCAATGTCAAAAACATTTTGGCAACATCAAAACACTTCCCTTCTCAAGCTTTGTGAAAAATTACACTTTTCTGGTGGTTCCCGGCAGACTCCTTTGACTACCTCTACCCATTAGTTACTGTTTCCTCCACGTGGCGCAGAGCTGCCAGAGTTCACGTCCAAAAAGCTCCTGCCCAGACTGTTCTTCAGAAGCCATCAAGAATCAAATGTTTTAATTCTCCCAAGAAACATCTTTCCCTGAGTGGTTTGGTGAACACAGACAAGCGATACCAAAGCCTCAAGAGCGACGACTCCACTTCTAAAGCACACAAAGGCATAGAGGATACCAACCCTCAGGAGCCAGGAGCAGCCCCCGGCCCTGCTGAGCCCCAGGGAGGCAAAGACAAGGAGAAAGAAGCCAGAAGATGGAGGATCCCTTCCCCGTATCTCCCTTTCAAACACCTCCCCTAGTTAAAACCTGGATTTGGTGGTGGTTTTTTTGAAGGTCTCTGGGGAAAGTACTGTGGGCCACAGAAAGCAGCAGGGAATCAGCCATCTACCCCTGTACATGGCATGTTCCTACAGTCCTGATAACAGAAGCAACATTTTCTACCTTGGTGGCTTCCACAGACACAACGGTGCCATCACTGCAGAGCACAGCGCCGCTCCCGACACAGGCACCACCCGCAGCCCCAACACCAACGAACACACAGCCCAGCTCGCCCTTTGAAGTGCCTTTTTTTGCCCCAAACCAGCCGCAAGCAGAGGCAGCCTGCAGGCCTGCCTGAGCGGGAGCACTCACCGGCATCCAGGGAGCCACAGGGGGACGGTGAGGGGACGAGGGGTACCCAGCACCACCAGGCTCTGCACCGCAGGGATGCTCTGGCAAAATGAGCTCCACCCTGGGCAGGTGCTAGGCTTGTGCCAGCGCCCCCAGCAGCCTCATCAGCTCCCATTGACGGCAGCTGGGAGAGGCCCCGGCACCGCAGGTGCCAGCAATCGGCTGGGCGGCAGCACCTGGGCCACCCGCAGCCACGTGCAGATGGATGTATGTGCGCATATGCGTATGCAACTCCGCACACACGACACGCGCTGAAGCTCCCGTGTGCCACGCAGCTTCGAGCTACAGCAGAGAACGCTGCTGCTGGCAGCGGTGCCATTAGGAGCCGAGGCTCCTCGGTGCCACTGCCGCAGCAGCGCAGGTTTTGTCTCCCCTGACCTTGCTGCAAAGCGCAGTCGCCTTTAGGACGTCACCCCCCAGCCCCAGCCAATTCCTGCCGCCTGGACCTCTCATTCTCTGTGCCGGTGCTCCGCTAGCCCACAGTGCCAGCCAGGTACGGGCGGGGACATGCAGCCAGTGCCCTGCACGGAGCCGTCCGGCGCCGCGGGGAACTGCTCGTCGGGCTTGGAGCTTCCTGGTGGAGCGAGAAGGGGCCGAGGAGTCCAGCGGACAAGGCAGCGAAGGCAGCGAGCGTAACGCAATTCTGCATTTGCTCAGCTGCGCCTCGGAGGAGCTCCCCGTTCCCTCCGGCCCATCCAGTCGGGGAACACGGGCGCTTCTCCAGATAAGCACATTGACTTTAAAATAAAGAGTGTGCCAACAGCTGCAGCATCGAGACCCAAGCAGACAGAGATGTGGCGCTGAATGATAATTAAATACATTTTCATCATCTGTCATTTTTTACTGCAGGTGCCGGTGTAATAAATCCGAGCTTGACTCTTTTGTCAGCTGGCAGCGAACACATTTTAACGCCAAATCCCAGGGGACGAATTCAGAGTCGCTTGGCCTTGCGCGGAGGAGAAGCTGCCTCGAACACGCCAAGCGGGTAACTTATACCTGATTGCTTTCATAATACCTCTATTATTTTGGTGATACATGTGTCTGGTGCAGCGTTCTGAGCTGCTCCTACGGGACACGGCGAATGAAAACTCCTCCAAGGATGGTCCCCAGCACTCCGCAACTCTCCCAGTGCGGCACCAGCACCGCTCTCCTCGACCCCCTGCGCTTTCCCAGCATCGTGACTGATTAGGGATGTTGGGAGTTTGGTCAAAGAGGAACCAAAGTTACACAAAAAAGGCAAACAGACAGAATTTGCAAATTAATTTACTTAGAAGGACCGCAACTCAGAAAATGAAACACTGAAGTTAAAATGCTGTAAATCCAGTGCACAGTGAAGGAGCAGCTCCGCTTCCCTGCGGATGGACACAAACCACTCCACATTCAGGATCACAGAATCGGGTATTTTGTCTGTGCAGACTGATGTGGGAAATGAAGCCATCCCGGGTGCTCCAGCTCCTCACAGGCCAAAGTCACCCCAACAGGCTATTCGCTATTTTGGGGCTTCTTTTTCAGAGCACTTGAACTTTAGCTACGAGTCAAAGCCTTGGTGGTCCTCCTGCTGTGGCCCATCGCTGAAGAAATTGGGGGGTTCTGTTTTCCATTATGGGCAGAAACACTGCAGACAACTTGCTGGGTGAACTCTACCGGGACAAAATGCCTGGTTTATTGTTTTCCCACCCCTTCTCCCAGACTTGGCCAGGACTTCCCACAGATACTAAAAACCAGGTGGCGCATTCACATCCCTCTGATGGCAGCACAGGGAGCCTGGGCTGGGCCCTGGGCAGCCACAGAACCCCTGGGAGAGCAGCGTCTGCAGCGAGTCCATCCACAGGAAAGGAGATGTGAGCACCTAAACATGGGTGCTGCAAAGACCCCCTGCAAGCCCTGGATGAGGCAGAAAAAAAGCTCTCTTTTCTCCCCAGGAAGAAAAGTCCAGGAACAAATGAAATATTCCTAAGAAATAAAGTCAAATATGGCAATATTGTACATGGCAACTCATTAGAAAAGTAAAAATATTCCAAACAAAGCATTTTACCCCAATATTGACTCTCACAAGAAGTAAACTACTTTGTTTTGCAGCAGGTTTATTATTTCACTAAAAGCTTTCTTCTCTTTGGCTTCCACACGCAGTCCAGCGGATGCACAAATCGGGTACAAATCTGGGTGCGGGGCGACGTTCCCGCCTCCAAGCTCGCCCCAGTGCACAGGAAGGATCCCACCCCAGGCACTGGGCTGTGTGCCAACAGGGACCACCTCCGACGAGCTTGGGCTGGGAGAGCGCGGAGCACAAGGGGAGAAGTCAAAACACTGGTGCAGAATCACCCTCCTGGTTGGCACCACCAAGGCAGGGCCACCCGGCTGCTTCTGAGACCAGCACTTACAGACAACAGGAGCCTGACACCTTGGACTGCCAGCCTGAAAATCAGAGCACTTCAGTTATCCGTACAAACCTGTACCAATGGAGTTGTCTCTAAGAGGGCAGAAATGGTGTTTAAGGAGCATCTGTGGGTGTCTCTCTGAGCCCAGCTGCTCCCAACAGCATCCCCCTCCTGACAGCATGAGCCGGCTGGGAAGGCACAGGTGAAAGCTTCGGCAGAGCTCTCGTTCTTCCAGGACTTACTGTGCTGTCAGCGTGGAAAAATCCCAAATTTCATTGGAGGCAGATAAAGCACCTGAAGGGATGAACATCTGTTGGCCCTGCCCCGCCACCCCAGCAGACATCAGTGGCTGCTTTTGCACCCAAGCCTGTTTCTACCCATATTTATTCTGTGCTTCTCCCACCTTGATGAATTGTGAATTTGGCCTGTTAGTTTGCCAGCAGTATATGTGTCCTAGAGCCATAAATGACTTCTTAAAAAAAATAAAATTAGATTTAAGCATAAACAAATGAACCAAGTGGCTATAGAAGAGTGAAAAATCCCCCCTGCTCTTCTGTGACCAGAACCAAACCCGATGCTAGCCCACTTCTCATTTACTAGAGCAGCAACAATAATGACGCTGTCAGGACATGTACAGAATCTCCCAAACACAAACCTCCAGAAAAAGCTGTGATTAAATTTGCCGGCAGTAATCACAAAGACTTAATTTACAGACCTTTCCCCACTCCCCAGAGTGGGAAACCGTCCCGAGACTGGGCTCTCGCCACTCTCCCCATCACACTCCTACAAACCCATCACCTACCACCCCACTCACATACACCACTGGCTTTTTCTGACACGAGGGTCCTGGCTCCAGCTCGGGGTAGCTGAGCACCGGGGGTTTCCGCACAGGAACCACCATCCACACCCCGGCTCTCGGAGAGGCAAGCCAGCCTCTTCTCAGCTCTCCACCGCTGTGCCCCCGGGCCTTTCTGCTTCTTCCCGCTCCAGCGGTGCAACTGCACAACCACAGACCCACCCGGACCGTGCTGCTGCCGAAAGGATGGACACGGGTGCACAATTCCCACCCGGACCATGCCGCTGCTCCAGACATCTCTCGGATGACCGATAACGCTGGGTTTACACGAAGGCACGTTTCCATTTCATTATAAACCTTCCCGCGGATTAAAGATCCGAATGCCACAGCAAAGCAAGTTAAACATTTACTTTCTATTAAAACATCTAAATGAGAAGATTAAAACCTGTTTTACGTTTAACAGAAAGGCAAAGTCAAATCAGCACAGGAGCAGCTTAGCAGGTACTTAAAGCCAAGGGTTCTGGAGCTGAGAGGTAATCAATTTAAGGAGGGAGGGATTTCTTAAAACTACCCAGAAAGAGAGAAGAAAATACACATATATTTGAAAAACCCTTTCCATTATCTCTCCCAAAGAACGCCGCCTCCCCGAGCCTTTCTCTGCCAAGGCTAATGGGCTTGCTGCAGCAGACAGCTCTTGCCCCAGATTTCCCTGTAAAATATTTTCACAGCTTATTAGTCTATTTAGCACATTGTGTGCTTAAGCTCTTTTGTTTATTTTTCATTTGAGATGGCAGGAGGAGAAGATCCTATAGAATACGTAAGGGTGTTACTGACTGTTTGAAGGAACAGCAGTTAGAGGTCACAGAGGTGACGCACATGACACACTTGATTGGCTTAAGAACTTACGCTCTAATTTTCTAACATTCAAATAGTCAGACTCTGCTCGGCAACCAAACCCCACAGGAACTACGGCTGGTCACCGCGAGGCCAAAATTCCTCCGGGAAGCAGAAAGTCTCACTTCACAAAGCCAAAATCCGAGTCTATCTGCAATCACCTGCAGCCAGCTTGAGGCGCGTGTGGATAGAGAACGGCTCGGGTTCACTGTGCCAGGGAGGAGGCAAAGCTCCAGCGCTGCTGCCGGGCACCCTCCTCCCACGATGTTTATTGGGACAGCTTGGTGATGATCCACCCCGTCAGGCGGCTTCGGTGATGTGATTGAAGGCAAGTGCCAAATACGCAGGGTAATGTGGAACATTCCCTCTCCCCAGCAGCCTCCATCCAACACCTGACAGCTAAACCCTGGCACGGAATGAGCACACGCAGCGATGCCAACCTGGCCAGCAGCGAATCCCCGCGGGACTCGCACACGGATCCCAGCCGCCAGGTTTAAGAGCGATGGATTCTTGCTTAATGACTGATGGATTTAAAAACCCCCACAGTAACACAGCTCTATCGGTTCATCTCGTTGCCATTAAAAGAACCAGGCCCCCATATTCTGTGTAACAACTAGATTTAATCCCCCACGTGCTTTAGAAGTCATCCCAAAGATAAGTCTCTATATGAATTATAATCCTCGGTTCACAAAGTTTATTTAAAAAAAAGGGCGAACAGTAGCAGTGTGAAGCGGGGTGAGGGGCAGAGCGCGAGGTGAGACCAGCCCTCAGATCCCCTGGGTGGGGGGTTGTTTTCTTTTAAATGATCATCCTCAATTTCTGTGTGAAGCAGCACCTCAGCTGAAGCAAGCAGCATGTGGGAAATGCTACTTACCTGGCCTTGCCAAATAAAAGTATTTGGGCACAAGTACGTACCACACACAAGAAATAATATCTAAAATACTGTTGCAGTTAAGAACTAACGAGAGCTTTCTTTGCTATTTTTCATTAACCTTTATGATCATGCCAAATGAAACGGTCTAGTTTACAAAATACTTTAGAACAGAACTTGGAGGTTCTACCTGCAAACAAATGGCGTTTGCAGCATATGCGGATTAAACACTCTACACGCAGACGGGACAGGATAAAATTCAGTGTCGCGCTCGCTGGCAAGAAGCCATGCGACCCATTGGCCCCAGACGACGCCGTCGTGGAGCGTCCAGCACCCGCTGCAAGTGGAAGCCACAGGAACAGCCCTGGGATGCTTCACCCGCTGCCGCTCGCTCAACCCCGTGGCGCCGGAGCGCGTCAGCTTCTGGCGGTCGTCGCTTGCAGCCCCGACACTGTCGCGTGCGAGCCCCCGGCGTGGGCAGTGACGGTGCTGCTGCCAGCACTGACCAGCCTCTCCCCGCGTCTCTCCCAGGGGACGATCAGCGCACTGCCCTTGCCAGAGTGACACAGCTTTGGCTTCCCTCGAATCGCAGTTTCCTCATAACTCTGATCTTCCCTGCAAAATCTGCACATTAAATGCCTTCACAGCACCCTCCTGTGGGGATTCCGCGTCCATACACAGACGGGGGCAGCTAGAAATGGGGCGTGCGAAGGAAACCATCCTCCTCCTGCTCCAGTGAGGTCGGTGGGTACCGACGGCTCATGTCACTGTTGCCTCTGCCACCGGTCCACGCACGCCCAATCATCCTCCGGCACGCGCCGTGTCCCCGCTGCTGAGTGGGGCTGGGGACACCGGGCGACGCCGAGCACACCGTGGCCACCAGCACAGCCCAGTGAGAGGACAGGGAACATAGGGGCCATGGCAAGCAGCGCTCCTCCGCTCGGCACACACGGCTTGGAATCACCCAGTGTGTTTGTCTGCAACTTACCGACGCACAGTAATGACAGACAATTGGAAACAAAAATAAAAATTAAATTATGGTTCAAGCAGATTTTCCTGTAGTAACCACTGACAAATAAAACCATCACTGGGGCTGGCAAACGCTGCCCAAACAGGGCATGTTAATGTTTAGAAACCTGCTCTCAAAGCTAGAGAAATCTCCATTTAGCAGAACACTATTCTGGAATCACTTAACGCTTTAACACTTTTGGTTTTGTGGTGACGAGACATTTTAATTCAGATACTTGAAAGCATTTTTACCATAAGCTACGGTGGCTTTATGTAACACTTGGCCACCACGATGAAAACCAGACAGTGCACTAATTTCTAAGAGAAGCCTTGGCAGAGTTTGTAATTACTACATTACTAATCATTTACATTTAAAAAAAGGTAAACTATTGATTTACAACACTCAGAGTGGTTCTGAGATACAGACATCCCGCCGACATCACGCGCCTTCCCACTTTTTGCAGGAATGCTGCAAAACCGGCGTTAAGTAATCTGAATTACTGATTATCCTTTAGGTTGCATAGTCAACGTGCCTCACCAGACCGGACTCGCAGGGTGCACACAGACCAACTGCCCTGTGAAACACGCAAGAACAACTTTTATATGGCACTATTTGCTTCAAAGCATCTCACACCAAATTAATTCATCTTAATAGATGATGCTTCTGTGGGAACGAACCACGTTTTTTGCTTCCCAAATCAACAGGATTTTTTAAACAATCCAACATAAACATTAACATTAGGTGAAGAGCATAGATACAGCTATGAAAACTGCCTGGTATTTTAGATGGTTTAATGTGAGGTAAGAGCGATTGCGGGAGGGACAATATTCCCTCACGTGCTTTTCCCTCCACCTGACAAGGCGAGCTCTTGCCAGACGCTTATTACTCAGGAATGGTGGTTTTCCCTCATCTGGAATCGTGTGCTGCTACCTAGAAGTCCTGAAAAAAACCTGCACTTGGAACCATCACCTCCCTCAGCTTTCCCCAAACAGAAGAACAATCCAATAAGCTGCAAGAGATGGACGTTGCGTTGCCAACAACTGAAATACTGCGAGGCTGATTTCAACATGTAGAATCAATCAGAAATAAGCTGTCACGAGATAAGCATCTAGTTGAGAAATCTGAAGCGCAAAACTGCAATTAAAAATTGCCTTTCCATCACTGGAAAGCCTTCTCACATTGTCATACTGGGCAGTAACTAAACCCTCCTCTTGAAAGTTAAAAATTCACTGTGATCGTGAAGCTATGAGGACGGAAGAGCAGCTCAGCCTATCACCTTGAGCTTGCTACCAAATTCTGAGATCTGTGGCTGCTCTTCCAAGGCAGAGAAAGGCTGAGGCTGATGGCAAGAGGGTGTGTGGAGGCGAGGGCTGAAATCCGTCCAGCAGAACCCAGAAAGGCAGAGCAAGACGTGGCAGAACAGAGTGGGCAGGAACTGCGGCAAGACGAACCAAGAACACCTATTTTTTTTTTTTGTCACTGTGGCATGAAATGTGTGTCCAGGGAAGGCTGCTACTGGGCAGGAGCCTCCCATCATTAACGGATGCAAGACGTCACTCGCTGTAACTGCCATCAGAAACTACAGCATCACCTGGGCAGCAGCAGCAGTATTTTCTGGATGAGAACATTCCATTTCTACCTTAAAGACTATCAGTTCTTCCTCCGCTCCCCAGCCTTGCTTAGTGGACAGCAGAGCTATTCCCAGCTACAAAGAAAACGTGTCCTGGAGAACAGAAAGACAAATAAGGAATCTGATAATGAAGTCCTGCAAGCTGTAGTCTTTTACAGGAGGGAAACAATCTCCACAGCTGGCAGGACACTTTTCTTGGCATCAAGGTCAGATCCTCCAAAGGAACTGAGGCCACCAGGTAGCACATGGATTGGCCCCAACCCAACTGGTGGCCCAGAGGGCACCGCTCCTGACCTGCTTTCTTCTGTGCACCTCCCAGAGGAGAAGCCAACATCAAAGCACAAACCCTCATTATCAAACTACAGGTGGCTCCAGCTCCTGAACTGGCACCTCCTTAGCCTCCCATCAGCCTACCACCCTGCCAAGAGAGAAGGACCACGAGAGGAGGTTAATGCATCGACTCGGGTGAAAACGTGGCAGCGCTTCTCATCGGGAGCTTACGCTCGAGAGCTGCGGCACCTTCCCCCTCCAGGTCCCTCGCAAAGAATGGAGGAAGGCAAGTTGTGGTATTTGTTTCATACATTCATCACAACAGGAACATCACCCAGATCTAGACTAGGTCCAAGTAATAATCACTGTAATTAGTGCTTCATTCATATAATTACCAGCAGACCCCCGTAACATTTTACAATAGAGGTAATTACCCGTATTTTACAGCTGAGGAAACAGATACAGTGCAGGTGAATAACTTAAAAGGACTCATCAGTAAATCTGTGGCACAGCCAGACTGCAATTATCCTCATTCCCAGCCAAGGCTCTCCCCAATAATCCAGGCTGAATTCACTTCTGTCTTGTGGGAAGGAATCCAGAGAAAACAAACACAAACTGGAATTTCCAATGTCCTGAAAAGCAGACAAGCCAAACCTGAAGGAGAAATAAAAACACATTTTTATCACTGAACATCTTCTCACCCAAGTCTGCAGCTAAGAGTGAAGGGAAGGCAGAGGTCCCAGCTCCAGCACACACAGAAAGCAAAACGCAGGGTTTCCGTTACTACAATTCTACTCCATAAGCAGAGTCAAAGCAGAAGCGCCCGGCTGAGCCGCAGAAGGCTGCCTGACGGCGCTGGCTCACCCCTCCAGCCATCAGAGACCTTAATGCCTTTTGAGAATGTAAAGACTAAAGCAATAGCAGTAATTAAATTACGGAAAGACTTTGCAAAACAATATCCACACAGAGCAGCAAGCAGGGTGAGAAGCTGGGAAATACACCCCAGCCCTGCAGGAGGAACGGAGCCAGCTGCGGGGCAGCAGTGCTCGGACTGTCCTCCAAAAAGCAAGAATTCCCCCTCCCCTCCAAGCACCAGAGCAACAGGATCCTCACCTAGAAGCCACCAGCCCTAAAACTGATCCGCAGGGGAGAGCTGCCCGTTTGTTAGGGTTGCTGTGTACAGACAGATGCTGTACAGAAATCTGCCTTTTCTCAGATACGGACTTGGGGGGGAGGGATTTAAATAAAATCTGTCCTGCGTACATTTTTTTCATCCCGTATCTTTGGAGTTTTATTATTAATAGAAAAAAAACCCAATGTTTGCTTGTGTTGACTGATACATCTGTTTTTCAAAGTAGTCCAGAGTGAAGGGAGCGACCTGTCTGCGGCCAATGTACATTTATTAAATGAAGAGCACATGCAGATGATGGATACACAAGTGTCTATTAGGTTAAATAAAGCAGATTAGGTTAATCCGACCCCAGCTGCATTACCTGAACTGCGAGACATGCAACGTTCTAAATCTAGCAAATGTGCCAAGGATTTCACTTCAGCCGTTTAGCCCCACATTAGGGTTAGCGCACAAAAGCACCCAGCAGTAGGAGACACCACAGAGGCTTCAAAATTAAGACTTGTTTCAGGAGTGGATGTTATCAGTATTCTGGCTTTGAATAACAGAAAAAACCTCGTAAGCAGGAACAAACCTCTCAGAGTATTCTCTTAATATTTAAATAGACAAGTGTTCTGCTTTGCCAACATTTTGCAGCATTTGTGCAGTGCTTTGATTAAGTGTTTGAACAAAATATGTATTTCAGCTCCTGTTCAGTAAAAAACAAGCTCAGTGAAATGAATGAAATTCCGTCGTCTGTTGCCATAAATCGGACGGTTTTTGCCGGGATTACCTGGCAGCTCTGCAGCACAGACCCAAGGACAAGCTGTAAGATGGGGTCACTGCTGAGGCTACTGCCCTGCTAACAGAGCAGCTTTTCTTACCAATATCAACTGCTGCTTATAGAGGAAGCTGAGAACTATTCCCGTCCCTGCTTTCCAAGGGCTCTACCTCCTCTGTCCCCAGCAGCTCTAGTGTCCTGGAAGCCCATGCAATAGCCAAACAGGCATAATCCATATTCACGACACTGATTTCTGTCAACAACCATCTGCAGCTAACAGAACACTTGGAAAGATCGTTAAAAAGATCACATGCATCATCCTGTGCCGCCCGAGCGCCCGGTGAGCTGCACCCAGCCACCTCCACCGCCAAGAGCGCTTACCTTATGAAAAGAACGCAGGATGGACATGGCAAAATATCTCCTGCAACAAGAAATGCTAGCTGTCTTTCAGTCTCATACGGGTTTGTATTACTGATTCCAATTCCCAACATTTTTATTCCACTGTTTGGGTTTTCTTTCCTCGCTATTTATTCTACCAGGAGGCAGCTGAAAGCCAGCCCTCTGTGCAGCAGAGGGAGATTACCTTTGGTTTCCAGATGTCTAAATAAAGGGTCTTTTTAAAAAATGGCATTCCTAGAAAGTCAAGGCATTGACATCTAACTGCTGCTGATGTAAAATACGTGTTACACAGAGGAGAAAAATAGTCTTCAAGGAGTTTTCTTGGGCAAAATAAGTATTTTTTCCATTGAGTTATACAGACCCTGTTCTGAAGCTGGAGAAACAGCTCGAGAAGATTCTGGGGGATCATACTTCTCAGGCAGCATTAAAACCAGAGAAAAAGCCCATCCCAGCTCCCCCAACCACGCTCACTGTAGGAGTAGCAGCCTTGTGTACCACAGCTGTTAACTCCAGGCCTACAAAACCTATTACAGCTAAAATTTGGAACAGGAGAAGAAAAGGCAAAGCCACCCGAACACTTCAAACACTGTGGGAGGCTGGGACTGCCCATATCAGCTCCCAACCACTGGCTCAGAGGAACACGTACAGCTACAGAGGAGACACTGCTCAGGAGAATGTTGGAATGCTGGGGTTGATGGATCACCACCTTATTTTAACAGGTGACCGTAAAGACAAGGAAGGGCAGGTTAAAATCCAGGATCTGGCTGTTTAAGCACAAAGATCGGTGCTGGAAATACAATCTTGTTGAGCACGGATGCCGATTGTCAACGCGAGATACTTCCTGAGACAGGCTCTGGTGATGACGGTGTGTCCCAACACTCGGGGGCTCCCCACCCCAGGGCCCGCTGGGTAAAGGAGACAGCTGGGGCTCAGCTCCTCCAGCAAATGCTGCCGCGGGGCTGGCTGCAGCCTCTGCTTTGCCAGGGAAAATACTGGCAGGAGAGTTTTCAAGTGGGCTTTGGGCTCCACCAAAAGAGGTCACACACAGGCAGTGGCCAGGTGAGGTCAGTGGAGCCGACCTCTCACACGTGAGCAGCTCACTACAATTTTAATCTGCACTTGTAATGAACGATATAAAGTTTTATAAGCATCAACAAGGCTCGGAGAAGACCTAAATCCATTTCAGTGCTCATTTAGCAGCTTCATCTGTGTGCAATTAAAACTTCAGCATTAAATGTTAGAGAATAAAATAATGAGACACTTAAAAAATAATCTGCACTTCAGTGGGCCGTGCTCAGTGGATTTCATACGATGATTTAGAAGACAAAAATAGAACCTGGCCAAAACCTGTCTCACCCGCGGGCGCCCTTTCAATAGAAAACCGGAGAGAAATAGCTACTAAACTTTGGGGGCTTCACTGTCCCATCTGCACACAGCCCTGGTTCCTTCAGCACTTCTGTGCTTAAAGCACATCACAAAGCATCGATAACTCTCCTTTTGGCTTCAATGATAATGTGAAAATAAATGTAAATTGAGTTTCAACTGTGATTTTCATTTTGGTCTAAAGCCTAATCTTTTATTAAAATAGCTATCAGTTTTAAGCTGATGGTTAGGAAAAGTTATCTTCAGGACAGGGAACAAAATTTTAACAATAAAGCATATTTCTTATTCATAAGAGTATCTTAAATGCTTCCATTATTATGTTGAGCTATCAAAATGTGACTGGAGGGGACATGGAGGGGGATGGATGGGGATGGACACACCAGCATGTGTTTTACTAACCAAAAGAAATGCAAATTAAAATCAAAGATGTACAGAAATATCAAAATAAATTAGATTAAGTACTGGGAGAACACAGGTAAAAAAAAAGTAAAGTGCTATACAAGAAACACACCGAGTTAAACTTAAAAAAAGCAAAAACCAATGAAAATCACATACTTTATTTTTAACAACTGAAATAATTTTTATTCAAGAAAAGCCAACATTACATATCCTCTTAGAAAAAAAATAAAAAGACATTTGGGGAGGTCAAAGAATGCTACAGTTTAAAATGATGAAATGTTACAGCTTGCACACCAAACTTAAAAATGAAATGAAATTAAAAAATGAAATGGTTACCAAAGTAATGCAGGTCAAGGGATCAAAGGTGAAGGGTCACACATTATTAAAAAGAAATCCAAAAGGGCGTCTGCATCAAGATCTCTGCAAAACAAAGGAGCTTCAGTGAGTAAAACCAGTACCTCCCGCGGATCCCATCACAGCTCCCAACGCACACACAGCCCGCGGCAGCTCCCACCGGTGCGGCACGGCCGCCCCTCTGCTGCCACCACCACCCTGAACCTGGACCTGACCCCAGCTCCTGCGGCTTGGCTTCGATGGGTGTTGTTCAAACCTCCCCGTAGAGCGGCTTCCACAGGCCTTGTTTTCCGCTGCCATACTGGGGCACCGGTTTCTTACTGGACAAAGCAACGGTCCCTTCCAACATAGACCATTCTATGGTTCCATCGGAAGGTGCTCTCAGAGCCGGGACAGAGCAGACTGGCTCCAGAGCCCCAGCTGCGCGGCACCCACAGCTCACCCGGGACGGGGCCGCGGCTGCTCAGAGGGAGCACCGGCAGCCGGCAGTGCAGCTGGAGCATCTCTTTTCAGGTAAGTACAACACGCTCTTGTTCAAGAGTTTGCTTTCCTCGTTGTAACGGTGGAAATCTAGTAATTATTGACATGCACACTCACTGAGCTCCCAGCACCGCAGCGCGCTGGTTTAACGCTACCATAAAAAAGTAATTCAAACGTGGTTACCAAGACAAAGGCCTCTCCTCCTGGAATTTCAATTACATAGAAGCTATAAAAAAACCCTTTGGTACCCACTTCCAAGCGAGATGCAGTCAATTATCTACACTAAATTTATGCAAAGAGCGTAATATTTACATCAGATAACATTAGGGGAAAGACACCCACCAAGGGCATTACGGCCCCTTCTGCTTCAGCGCCTCTGCCCCTCCCTGGGAGGTGTTAAGTCTGGGGAGCCTTCCACCTGCATCAAACCAGCCTCACGCTTGAGGCCCAGAAACACCCCCCTCCCACAAAACCATGTCTTTGTAAGGCAAAGAAGTCATCGACGACAGAAAATCACCTCATTCCAAGCTGAAGTGCAGGGCAAAGATCGATTTTCCCTGCATGCTTCTCCACAAGACGTATCTTATCTTTCTGCATCACTCCTGCTCTACACGTATCACCATCAAGAAGCCGCTGGAGAAAGCGAGAAGGTCTGGACTTTAACATCCCCTTCAGTAGCAGCATCTCACAAAGCCTCTTGATGAAGCTGCTGCCACATGCTGGAGTTAAAACTAAGTTCTTGCCATTATTTCCAATATTCATCAATTCCAACTTTTGCGACTCGAACCAAAAGTCTGTTTTTCTGCTGGCATTTCACCCGTGTGCTGAGGCTGGGGCTGCTAATGGCTGCAGATTTGCAAGACGACCTCATTTTGGAGGAAAGCAATTCGGAAACCAAGTGACTTAGAAATAATTCAACAACAAAGACACAGATTTGCAGTGACTCAGCAGCTAACAAAGTCTGGAAGGAATTAACACCAATTGTACGACCATGAAGACCCCGCACCTCGGGAATCCCTCGAAGGTGAGTAATGGGCAGGGAACACGGGCGCTGGGCAGCGCCTGCAGCCGGACGAGGGCTGCCGGAGACCCCCTCCCCACTGCTCAGGTAACGCATGGTTTGCAGAAGGACGAGTTTTAAATAACTCCAGGAACATCTCACCCAAGGGATGGAGTCTGAGCCCCAAAGTCCAGGCCCTCGCCGGCACTTTGGAAACTCCACTGTACTGTCCACTGCCCAACAGCTCCCTGCTCCCGCCCCTATGGCCCACAGCCGCATCCGAACAGCTGCGTAGAGCCGCCAGTTCCGAAGGACGAACACACAGACCCCTTTTAACTCCTCCCCTCTTGAAAGAGATTTCTTCCTGCTCCCACTCTCCCCCCAGGCACACTTTGTTCCTGCCAAGGATCACTCCCGCTGCAGAAAACAAACTGGTATCACTCTTAGTCCTTTCTCTTAAGTACTACCTCTGCACAAAAATCTTCACTTTTATTGGCACTAATTTTTCCTTCATATCTAGTTTTTCTTTTTCATCTAAATCCCCTGATTTTTCTCTTCAAAATGAAACAGCCACCCTTGGAAGTGGTGAACGTGAGACCAAGACGACAGGATTTCAATCACTTACAAAATGTAATATCCTCAGTTTCCATTCATTTGACAAGTGAACCAATTCATTTCTGTTTATATATGCCAGTCCTTGGCAGAGAGACACTTAAATTGACTTTGTAAATTGACTTTGTTGTATCATTTTCCTTCTAAAACGCAGTACAAAGTACGACTCGCGTAATGCACCAGTGCTGGGCAAGGCAGAGACCCAGCGACGTGATGCAGCGGTACCTACTGCTGCCGCGGTACCTACTGCTGCCGCTGGTGTTCCTGTAGCTCAACGGCTAAATAATCACCAAATCAATGCGCTCTGCTGACGCTCTCACGGTGGAAGAAGGGTTTACATAACTGGTAACTCCCAGTTTCTCATCCTCCTGCACCAGATTCCACCTTCTTTCTTGATATGCCACTTCATGGACTGTTAAAGAGGATGAGCCCCAGCAGAGGATGCAGGCCAGGGAAAGCACAGATAATATTCCACCTTATTCTCCTGCATTCCTAGAGCAAGGTATGATATCTTTTTTTCCTTTTAAATTGTGTTAAGTACAGGATAGAGAGAGGATTCAGAAAACAGAAGCCTGGCACACAGTTGGTGCTGCTCAACTGCGGCCGTCTACACAATGCACTTTCAGCAGAGGAACCTGGAGGTGCCCGACGTGGCAAAAAAACTAAAGCCCCTTCCATCCAAAAACAGCCTCTGGAGTTTGCTGGGAGGATTTGTCCTCATACCCAAGAAATGTGCTCGGTCACTCGGCGCAGCACACGACCCAGCACCTCCACCGCCCCTACACCACGAACACAGAGCGGCAGCTCCAGGCGTAGGAGCAGGGGGACATTCACTGCGAGGCCCCTGCCCGAGGCATGGCCACAGGAGCGCTCAGACCAAACCGGACCAACGCCACCCCAAAGTAATTGTTGGAGATTCAAAATCTGCAAAAATATTTAGAGGTTACTAATGACAAAAAGCCAGTAAGTTAAACCATTGAATGGTTTGGGCTGGAAGGGACCTTAAAGAGCATCGAGTTCCACCCCCCTGCCACTGGCAGGAACACCTCCCACTAGAGGAGGCTGCTCAGAGCCCATCAAATACTTCAGCTCAAGTATCATCAGCATTTTATACTCTTGTGTATAATATGATACAACTAATTATGAAATAGTGTTTTTTCTTCAGCTGTCATTAAGTGCCAAAAAGTTAATCTAAGTCATGTAATCGAATTTGCTTGGGGAAAAAACCCAGAAGGGCAGTACCAGCACAATTCTGCTGTTTGATTTGCAGGATTCAGGCTGGTCCCAGGACTCTGGCACATTAACTGCACAGAACTGCACTATCAGCCATTTTTAAACACTCATCATCATACAATCACAGCGTCAGTCCAAACTTTGACAGAAGGGAAGGGAAAACCACTCGATTTTCCTCAGAGGAGGCCAAGGAGTCTCTCAGTGAGAGCATGAGCAGCGTAGCAGGTATCACAGCTTTTGTTTAAAAGTGGCAGGAACGGTAACCTCTCAATTCTGCTAAATCACTGAGCCTGCTCACAACATTTACTAATTATGTAAACATGACTGAAAAATTGCAAAAGCAAAGCTAGTCGCAGATTTTCTGCTTTGTACATTAAGCAAAGCACAGAATTTCATTAATTCCCCAAATAAACTCATAATGAAGTGCTTTTGTTAAAGAGAAATTTCCATCTCCTTCACTGATCGGCCTCAAACCATAATCCCACATGCAGCGCGAGACGCCACCCACACGTGCCAGGCGGCACCCGTCAGGTGTACACACGGTTTACTCCTGACTGTGCTGGGCGGCTCCAAATGTTATTTCCTTTTCATTCCACTTTCAGAGCCTTTTCTGATCCTTTAAAGACAGTGAGTTCTCTCTTGGCTGTTAGCCAAGAGGATGGATACGCTTTGGAAAGCGTGGAATCAAGGGCTGGTGGAGCAAGCACCCAACTGGCCAGTGACCAACTCAAGCAGGTCATGTCCCACCCAGCTGACAAAAGAGACCACCATTGGAACAACGGACGCAAATCAACACCAGCCTTCTGGACTTTACACGTGCTCTGGTTGTTCCAGCGCTTGGCAAATGTTGTGCCCTCAACTTCCTTTCGTTCCCAAAACCCTGCATTCTCTTGTTTCAGCACAAACCTGAGGGCAAACCCTGGTGCCAGACCAGCGGTGGCAGGAGATGCCAGGCAGGGAGCGTGCACACACCAGACAGTGGCCGCTTCCCTACTACTCCTCCAGTGGAGAACCATCACATGGAACAGAAAACAGCAAAACTTCTAATAACAGCGTTTGCCAACACCACCGTAATATTTCATATTCCGTGATCACACGCGCAGCAGGCAATTAGTCAGAATTAAATATTCTCATCGCTCTTGAGAGGTCCCAGAGCTGATGCAGACCGCAAGGACACTCCAGCTCTGTAAGTGCTCCACAGCCACAGAGCCCTCCCAGCGGCCAGCCTCTGGCTCTGGGAAGCCGTGCTTGAGCAAAGCACATCGGAGTGAACGGCAGCTCGAATGGAAAGCATCAAACAGAACACTCTGAGCAACTTCACAGGCCTCAGGAAACCGTAGCGAGCGCTGCTGCTTTCCCCGAGAGTTTGGCCATCCCGATGGTGTATCACCGAGGAGATGCTGACCTGGCCAGGAACCCCTTCCTCGCTCTGACAGGGGAGACAACAAAAGTCCATCCTCCCACCCCTGCTCAACCCCATGAATTTGTACCACGTTAAGCTGCTTTGGTCAGTAAGGCATGAGCCGGTACAGCAGCCAAGCGTTACAGTGCACCGCATCCACCAGGGCAGCCTTCAAACACAGAGGTGTTTTAAGTTTTCAGACACAAGAATTAATCCTAAAAGGCAGCAGTAGCTGTGCTGCTCCATCCCACTCCATCTTCACCCGGAGTGGCCCTTTGCTGAGCGAACTCCTGACGACAGGAGCCGTGGCAGTAACTGGCAGCCGGGGGCTGAGGGGAGCTGGAGAAGCAAGGGGCAGACGACGCTTTGCTTTCACCTACTCTTCGCGAGCGCTCCACAGCACAACAGCCAGTCCAAACACTGGAGACTCGCTTCCCAGGCCAGCCGGGGCTCCTTATGTCCCGCAGGCAGTTCTCCAAACCTTCAAGACCTATGTGCTTTAGAGAAAAGATGGGAAACATCCTGATGTCAAGCATAAGAGAACATCACTGCTGCACAAGGAATGCAAGGATATGACACCACACTGGAGGTGCCAGTGAGTATGTCACTCAAGGTCCCCCTGTGCAACATCGCTGAAGAATTTCTCCCGATGCCAAATAGTGCTCAGAGTCTATCATTGCACCTACTCGCACCCTGCCAAGCAACAGCGAGGCTGGAGCCCTGCAGAGAGCTGATGCTGGTACCACGCTGGAAAAGAAAAATACCCGCCCTGCTCCTCAAGAGCAGCCTAAGCACATGAGGCAACGACTGCTTTTTTCTACCCTGGAAATTCCAGGCTACTCCCAACAGAGAACGCAAATACAGAATAACTGCCAGAAACAAAAGCCCCAGGTAGCATTTTACATTTCCAATGTTTAACTTTTCCTTCTTTCTCGTACTGTGTCATTAAGTGTTTACAAGGATGATTAATGACTGCGACCGTCAACTCCGTTAACGAACGGCATCTCTGCTCAACACCGCAATCCTGCTTTTGGCAGTGTCGTGCAGAGACAAGGTTACCCCAGCACCCTTGAACCCCGGCACTCGTCCGTTCTGCTGAGAGCCCCATGGCCTGGGAAGCTCCTGCTTCCCAGATAACCCAAGTCCTTGACAGCAGACAGAAGGATGTGTTTCCTGCAGATGCTCCTTGCTGCCCAAAGTGATTAGCAGTTAACGAGCCCATGATCTGTGTCACCTCCATCAGGGGATGAGGCGCACAGGAGAGCAGGACCTGCGGGCACCTGCTCCGCAAAGTGCTGCTCTGGGACCCTCTGCCCGGCTCCTACGGAAGGGACCTGAGACGCAGCGCTCCCCAAATCCACACTCGGGAGGCTCTTGCTCCGATCACTCCCTAATCCCAAGCCCGACCGGCATTACACAAACACTGAAGCGGTTCAAAACGAGCGACAACGAAAACCCACGAGCCAGGAACTCCCTGACACGCACAGAGCATTGCAGAATTTTCTGGCGATTAACCGATTTGTCCTAACATGAGAAATCGTATGAAAATCCCCTTTCCATCCTCCCCAAGAGCAAGAGAAATAAGCACACACACACTTCCACAGGCATCTTAAAAAATGTAAATCTGTAATTAAATTGCTTAGCTAAACTTATGATTTTGTATCTCTAGTTAAAAAAAAAATTGAAATAGAAGGAAAACTTCCTTCGCTAGGAAATATAAAACCACTATAAGCTTGATTTAAGACAAGATGACATCTTGATAGAGAAATATATTTCCATCAAATGTTTCAGTTAAAACTGCATAATCTGACAGAAAGCAAACACCTCGATAACGTGTTCCAAGCATTTTTAAATGCTTCAATTCTCTTGCTGCTCATAGCATTATTTTACTAACTGTAAAGTCAACCACAACCTACTCAAAGGATATTGTTTCTCAACCCCAGTCACCCAATCCGGAGCAACATACTACCATCATCCTCAACTTACAGATGAAAGCGCTCAGAAAAAGTTATCTGCACGTTCCTACAGCGATGCCCTGGTAGATGAAAAAGCAAACTGAGGCTGCTCCCTGACCTTCCTGTCAGCGTGACATCTGCAGATGCAGGGGGATCCCCGGCCAGCCGAGCCGACAGGCAGCGCACGGCCTGTGCCCGATGCTGCCGCCACCGCCGCACCTGATTTCAGGGATGTGCAGAGGGGCACAAGGACCACACTTAAGGTTCCTTGAGACAGCCCCACACAAGGGAGCAGACAAAGCAACGCTCCAGGGTTTCCAAAAGCAGTCAAGTTAGCAGGGCAGATGCCGGCCGTCCCTCGGCATGCATCCCACCCTGCACCCCACCCCACTCACACCCCAAGTTTGTCCAAACACATACAAGTCAGAGGACGGACTGTAGCGCCTCAAACGTATTCAGATCTGCAAGGTACGTGGTACATTTTATTCCTTTATTTCACATCTTTTACCAAACCGCCCTATGGGAGAGACACCCCGTGAGCCATGCCAGGGATTCTGAAACTAACACAAAGATTCCACAGGCACCACTGCATAAAATACATCTTTTCCTTCTGTGGCTTACAACTCGTGCCTTCCCCAGCAGACACAACACCTGTGTACTGGGCTGAATTCCCTCAGGAATGACTCGGAAATGTAGCTCAACATTCACCTTTTCGGCCTCCACCTCTCTCTGGGCCTCCCACACCTTTTCTGTCTCCGTGTCTTTCTAGGCCTCCCACACCTTTCATCATCCATCTCTTTCTTGACATCCCACATCTTTTGGCCTCTACTCTCAGCCCCACATGCTCAGACCCGGGCATCGGCGCACTGGTCAGGACAGCCCAGGGAACCTTCTCGGGAAAACACGAAGCTTCACCTCTCTTCAGCAATACTTTCTGATGAATTTTCTCAGTATGTAGTACTTCCTTCCCTCTCAGTAAAACCACATTATGAAAAAATTTCATTTTAGGAAATAGACTTGACAGGTATGTGGTACCAAAACACCTATCTAACTTCAAACAATTCTGACATGTCAGTAAGTTGATACAGGACTTGAGTCTTTGAGACAAGTTACAAACACGCACATGAGCAACTGATGCCACTGCTACAGTGATAATTAGCTCCACATTTGAGTTTAAAACTCACTTTCAACATACGTCATAGGATTTTATTGTTTAAACAGGTTCCAAAGGATTCATATTCCGTAACTCACACGGCATGCTCGCAAAAAGTAATCCACCTGCATCAAGTAAGCATGTAGGTTTAAGAAAAAACAAGAGATGTAACTACCTCATTAGTGTTCCAGCGGTGCCTCTCTTTCGGTAAACTTGAACATTTTGGTAGACATTCAAGCAGCTTCTTCGGTAAAAAGATTTTTACATGACTGCCATTGCTGTTCCCATGATCATCTAGAAAGAAGAGGAGACACGTGATGTATACCCAAGAGAAGTGGTTTCCACCAGGAGCCCCCAGCTACCACGAGGCTTGGAAAACCCCTTGGCTCCCTCATCAAACCGCAGGCAATCTGTCACTGCAAAGAAGCTGGAATTGCACCTTTATTTCAGAAATATAAACAGTTTAATTCCTTGTGGTGGCAAAGTTTGAGAAGAGCTTTGATGGATTTGTGCACAAGGGGCCTGGGTGTGCTTACCTGTGCCTATTTTAGCTTATTATTTCCCTCAGTGACAAATTCTACAAGCAATAGCGACAAAACGTTATAGAAGCTGTGACCGCAGCGGTATGACCTGCCAGGAAAGTCGTAAATGAAGTTCACACTTGACAGGATTTGCAAGTAAATAAGCACAGAGCCCCAGTACCTGTTATAATTTTGTCAAGCTGCAGCAGAAATGCAACTCAAGGTCTGTTAGTTCATTTAAAACTAAAATGCGCTGTACTTGATTAAAAACAGGTTACTTTTCTTTCCATGGACAGCTCAGAAAGTCAACGTAGCTCCTCAACATGAGAGTGAGGTAGAGAGATGGAAACCCTTCTACCTCAGCATACCTGGGGGGTCTCAAAAGCAGGAACACTGAAGAATACAGAATATTTTGTTGCTAACCTGTAGAAGGTGCATCGATTTCCCTTAAAACAACAGTAAAAAAAAGAACGAGAGACCCCCCAAAACCCCCCTGAAGTCAAATAAAAGCCCCCAGAATTCCCAGAAGCATTAACGTGGTTAGGTCTCCCTGCACCCCTCCAGCACCACGACGCATGCACATATGGACCAGTAAGTGCCCGCAGACAAGGGAACCGGAATGCAGCTCCCAGCTATGGCACAGGAGCTTTACTGATTCTCCTTCTCAAACCCACCATCTCTACCTTCTCCCACTATGGTCCTGCTTCACTTGACAGATACCGGGCAGCAGGATATGGGAAGCACACTTATTCGCCAGCGCTTTACTCTACAGAAGTAATTTACAGTCATTTCCTATTTGGAAGTGTACAGAAAAAGGATATTAACGTTTTCCTTTTACACATCTAATCATCTGATGTCATTAAACAGACAGCAGCATCATGATAAAACCCCTCTGCAATTCCGTACGATACAGATGCCTCCCATGACCCGTCCCGCAATCACCATGGAGAGCGGGTGAAGAGCGTGCACCAGCAGCCAGACATCCCCGGTATTTTTAAAGCTTGATTATACTCTTGGATGTGTCAAGTTCAACAATATACATGCTGTTAAATCAACTACTCGTGCAAGCACAGCAGATGAGTTTACAAGATAAGCAGCGATGTGTATGATAAACGTGAGTTGCTCTGTAATTTATGAATCCTGAGCACTCCCTGAGTTATCGGGACCTTTCCCATGCGGCTGCGCTAGAATCAACGGGGCTGCCGCTCTCCTGCCTCCTGGGTGGGCGAGCAGCTGGCGAGTGCCCATCTTTGCTGGACTGACAAAGAAATCAGGAAGAGGCTTCTCTCGATTAGTTTTTTGTCTCCCATTCCAGAGTTTCCAGCTTGGCAATGACCATTTAACAGGCTTTTTGGCCACATCTCTTCTCCCCAGTAGATATTCTGCACATGTCACCGTCACCTTTCTGACTTCCCACCACCCTCAGCAGCTCAAAGCTCCACAAACACTCATGTCAAGATACTTGGGGTTACCGACGGAGACCGCCCTGCCGGGGCCACACTGCGACGGCGGCCCCCAGCCATTCCCACCCGTACCTGCAGACCCACCGGCTAATTCAGCCGGTCCCTGCTTAGCATTCCCCACACCAACTTTATACCGTTTTCATTTCTCATTCAAAATATTGCATTGCACTACATTCAATTCATTAAGGCAGCAAAGTATTTTACAGCACACATTATTGCTTTTATCAGCCAAACTACATCCCCAGTTACATCTCATCAGCTTATTTTCCACGGGCACATTTTAATTGACATTAATTGTATTACTTCCCCTTACCTCCGTATCAGTCAAGTCCTCTATCATTCATCCCATTATTTTGCAGGGCTGGCAGACCTCTAATTATTCAGCTCGTTTTATTAACTTTCTTCCACTGTCATCAATTATCAGTATTATTAATCCAGAAAGTGCCTATGGATAATAGATCCCTTAAAAATGTTTTGGTAGAAGTTATCAGAACTTGCTGATTCTAAATGTTCCAACTCCTGTTGTGAGTATCTCACACCTTGGTGTGACTGTGGCACTGGAAGGTCATTTTCATCATCATGCAGCGTGACTTCATCTCACGTATGCTTCCCTCTGAGCTTAGCAATGACATTTTTTCATCCCAAAAAATCCCCAACGTGAGAAACAACTGCTGCCTGCCTCGATCAGACAGGCCCTTTGTTAGGGAATCCTCCAGCCGCGTGGGCAGAACGGCACACGAGAACGTTATGGAAAGTGAATCCTAAACTCAACGACCTCTAAAGCAGGTTTGACCTTGGAAAAGGACAAAGTTGGGCAACCAGTTTCGGGAAGGTGGAGCTAAATAAATAAATAAATAAATAAAAGGGGTTGTCCTTTGGTTGGAATCGAATCTGTCATTTCTAGTCAACCTGATGTACTCACTGCCCTGCCGTAGAGTCTTCTGCTAAAGTCAGAGGAGTAGGAAGCCACGTTGCTCCGTGTTCCCACCCAGCTCTGAGCAGCCAGCACGCTCCAGAGGGAATACCTCACATTTATTTAGAACTAAAATTTCCTCTGTAGTTAAAAAAAGGAGCTGCAATTTCACAATGCTTACTTGACTCTACCGTGAAAATCCAGGCTACAATTGAACTTGAACTTTCTTCCTCGTATTATTTTTGCTACGGGTGTGACTTACGACATTGTGATCTGCAGACCCATCCAGTGTCAACAAAAAGTGCTTTTGCAAGCAAAGCTGCACTTGCACAAGGAGGATTTGCCAGTAAAGCTGTATCGACGTGGGCTTTTTTAGCACGACGCTGGCCACAGCTCAAAAGCGCTTCACCAAGGCACGCGCAGCCAGAGCTGGAAACTACAGTAAGGAAGCTGGACACTAAAACATAGCGAAATGTGTCTGGTTAGAATTTGGTATGAAAAAACAAAATTTAAATTCCATTAGCAATCTTCACGATTACGTATTAGCAACCCAGAAACTTGTGTAAATTAAGGAAGCACAACTATTATAAAGTTCATGGAAAGTTCCATATTAATTATACCACATAAAACCTCTGTAATTTTATGGGTTTCTTCATGCTCCATGCACTTTATCCTCCCAAGGGATGCAACATGGGCCATAAAACTTCAAAGCACACAACAGCAAATCACACGGTGAGTCTGTGCTCTACCCTCACTCTCCAAACAACACCCCTCTCCTTTTTCCCTTTGCTTTAACTGGTTCTTAAATCTTCTGTGATCCAGGAGGTGAACTTAGACCTGTAGACCATTTAACTACCACAGTTTATCAATATAACATATAATTGGAGAATACCGAAGTGGCTGAATGGGTGTTGATCAACTGCTGATTTGCAGACAGTTCTACACTGGAAATAAATATAAAGAATAAGCCTATAAAATCACAAACACAAGTTTTATTAACCCATTATTAAGAAGTAATAACACAGGGTTGGCCATCTTCTTAACTACCTCCCAAGAGAGGTAAAAGGTGTCTAAACGTTACAAACAGGCGCTTCTGCATAAAACAAACAGCGAAAAATCACACAGTCGTTATTCGCTGCATCAATGGAAGGGGAGGGCACCAGGTTAACCCAGCACATCCCTTTGGATCTGTGGTTCTCAATCCCACTGGCTTTTCTGAAGCTCCTCTCCCACCAACACGCTCTTCTAGAGATGATATACAGAGACACAGACAAAAATGAAAGTCAAGCTATCTAGATTTAGACAAAAGAAATCTTTTTTTACATATTGGTATTTCCCATGTATTGATTTGGCCTCTGCCAGGTCCTGGGCTGTGGGCAGGGGTTCAAAGTCCCCCTGAAGTCCTATATCCTTTCACTTGCTGATCTCTGGACACAGACAAAACAGAAAAATCCAACCTGGCAGAATTAAATGCCAAGAATTATCCCTGATCCAAACATCTGAAGCACTGGCACGTTATTTCTCACAGCTAAACTTCCTTCCTGGCATTTTCAATCAGTAAACAAGCAGCAATATAAGCACAACCAACAGCTTTTGGTCTGTTTTCTAGAAATATTTGGACAATTACAGTTGTACATCTCTTGGCAACAAAAGCAGACTTCTAAATATCAATAGAGGGTGGCTAAGACAAGACAACCAGGTCTAGCTCTCCAGCGCTGCTTTCCCGGCAAGCTTCTGCTGGATGCCAGCGCCCGGCTCTGGCACATCCTTCCCCGTGGAGGATGCTGCAGGATGGCGGCAGCAGCCTGAGGCTGAGGGGGACACAAGGAAAGGGCAAAGGGAGGGAGCAAAGGTAAAAAACGTGACACGGGAGCATGAGAACTCAACACACAAACCAGCACGGGTACGGGTGCAGCTGCAGGGAAACCGGGAGGGATGAGGCAAACTGGAGAGGACGAGGAGGAAACCATGGAGCGGTAGCAGTATCAAGGATGATCAATGAAATCATTTTCCTCCAGTAAGTTATTGAATCTAGCCTAGTTTCTTGCAGTATTTGTGATAAATACTCTGTTGCTGTCACAAGCTCTACAAACCGTTCTAAAACCGTAAGAAATACAAATACAGCTGAAGCTGCTGCCGCGTGTCATCGTCCCGGTCCTCCCCACCAATAACGCACCGCTTGCAAGTTATTTTATCCTTTTCACACAGCAGAAAGATTCTTGACATTTTATAACTGAATTCAATTTAAACACCACTACATAAAACTGCAAATGGTGCATTTTGGGGGAGAGCTAAGAGCAGGGCTCTCCTTCAGGGAAGCCCAGGCACGCCGAGCTGCCCCGCTTTACACAATCAGCTATTTATTTCCCGTGCTGTACACTTATCACAGCGCTCGGCACTTAGGAGTCTGCTTCCCCCAACCAGCAAAAACTACTTTGCAGGCTCCTCTTTCCCTCTCCTCCCTTAGCGGTCGGGTTGAAGCTCCCTGCAAGCCACACGAGACAGGAGAATTCGGCTCAATTCAGAAGGTGCACAAAAGCAGCGATTTTGAAAGCAATCTTCAGAAGCAGCAGAACAGAGCGGTTGCTTCAACTTTCTCCTGCAGCTCCTCGGTGTGCTCATGCACGACTTCCACCGTGTTGCTTCTAAATATGACAAGTGCAACAGAACGATGAGACCACGGCTCAGTCACCAACAATTCATTTGTTTTAGATCTGTCATCAATTCCTCCATCCCTAGGTTCCACCTAAAATTACACCATCAAATACAACTGCAATGAAACGAAGGAGAGGTCGATATTATTAGTCAAGCCTAGCAAAAATAAACCACCCATTTATACAGTTTTCAATTCTACAAACATTCTCAACACTACAACAAATTTCCAGAAGCTCCAAAGTATTGGCTAAGGCTGGTGAAATCACTTGCTCTGAGCCGACACGCTGGCAGCCGCCAGCCACGGGTATTTTCGCTGGGGTTTTTGGTTGTTTTTTTTACACTATGAACAGTTTGAGCTTGGAAACCTACCTGGAGAGCCGGCAGGAAGAAAACCAAAACCCCTTGAACCAAACAAGCAAGGAGAGCAAGACATTGAGCTAGCCATTCCCAGTGACAACAGGAGGGCGCTTTTGCTCACCCAGTGCCGAAACTGCTCGGCAGCCTGAAGCTGTACCTTCAGCAGCACTCCAGGGAGAGGGCAGCTCTGCCCCGCAAAGAGCAGGGGTTCAGAGACGTCAGCACCTGCAGGCACGCTCGCCTTCCGAAACCTGCGGGGCTTGGAGCAGGGCGAACGCAACCCAGGGCCAAAGGGCACGGGAAGCCACGGAAGATGAAAGCAGGACACGAAGCCAGGGCAAAAGTAAAAAGCACAAACTCGGCAAGGTGTGGCAGAGGAAGCCAGGAAACAGTGAGGATGTGAGAAGCTGCTGGAAGCACTGCGCTAATTAACCGGCGCTGTCCCCCACCACGCATTCCACCAGCCTCATTCCACTCCACAGGAAGGTCTGGGCTTGTTGGGTTGTTTCCCCCTGCAGATACATGTGGTTTATTGAAGCAGAGACAGAAGGGACACTAAAAAAGGAAGGTCACTTTCCAGCTCCCCCTTTCCAAAGGCTGCCTGGACAGAGAGATGGCAGAGCTACTTCCCCTTCCTCTGAGAACATAAACACTTTAAAAGGTTGTGCATTTCAGAAGAATCATTTTAAAATATTGGTAATGTAAAGTTAGCAGAGAGTCTTGAAAGATTAAGCTTTAAAAACATTTGCTTTACCCTTACTTGTACATGATCCTTTCACTGTTTCCCGATGCGGGAAATGAAACCTGAGTTACAGCATCTGCAGGAAACCTTCCTACAGAAGCAGCTGTAAAAACCTATATGAAGAAACCCTTTGAGCCAGGGAGTTTGGGAAATTCATTAACAAGAAAAGACGTGGAATTGCATTAAAAATCTAGAGCTTTAAACAAGTCCAGTCTCTGAAACCATCCTGCTGGCTTACAGCCCTCTGAGGGGCTCTGGAAACTTCACTAGAAGGCAGTTCGCTTCGGACAACAGAAATTTAAGTTAAATCTCAACTGCTGGAATTCAGTAAAAACTCTGGGACAAGGAGCAGACTGAGCCAACTGTCAAACCTGCCCCTGCGCCACGACAGTGGGATTCTGCACGACGGGCCGTGGTACGGGGAGCGCAGCACACGATCCAGTCTGCCACGCTTGCAACAAGCTCGGGTTTGTTCAAGTAATAAAGATGTTAAGCAACATTTCTGCGGAGAGAAGTAAATATTTGCTGCTTAACAACCAAATCAAGAATGTTTTATTTTCGAAAGATACTTTGTTGCCCAAACAGTCCCTCAGCTTCAGCAGTACCTGAAGCTCCAGCTTCCTCCTCGGTCAGTACCACATAAATGCAGCAGGCCTGCCCGGTCCCCACCAGATCCCCATCACCATCCTCCCGGGAGTCCCCGGCTCACGGAGAGGGATGGGAGAAGTGCCACCTCCTGCCTTCCCCACCTACCGACCCTGCCTGAAGCGTCAGGGCAAAATTCCACAACTTCCCCTGACCAGACTCGGTGGGGACGGAGGACAAAGCGCCAGCGGCATCGTCCGAGCACGTGGACGCCGCTCCGCTCCAGAGCCTCGAGTTCCAGATTCCTGCCCCCGAGAGCACGCAGACGTCTGCAGAAAGGTTCTCCATGCACATCCTACTGTGAACCTTTAAACACATTTTGTTTCTTTTAAAGATCACCCCCCTGCCCTGATGGAGTTGGGAGCCCATTACAGCTGCCAAGATGGCCCCTCCGAGGGTCGATCCCGCCACTTCGGTTCAGACACAGAAACCCTGGCAGCAACAGCAGCCACAAACCTTCTGCCGCAGGGATGGGAGAGCTGATCAGTCATCAAGCCCAACTTCATCCTGCTCGCGGAACCCAGTGAAGAGGGAACTCACCCAAGTTTTCCAAGATGCGGAAATCTCTCTGGCAGACCAGGGACAGAGATGCCAGCGTCAGTTCAAACCCTCAGCTCCCGCCGCGGTTCCTCTGCTGCCGGCCCTGACTCCGGAGAGTGACGGGGAAGCACCAGGATCCGCAGGTCAGCGGAGCCACACGCTGGTGCCCACTGGGCTTGTTTCCACTGCACGGCTTTGGGCGGGCGAAGCCGTGCTCCCCGATACAAGCCGTGCCGCCCCACGCAACCAATCGCCAGCTGCCAGTTACATTTGTCTTTTAAATATCAAGGTAATAAAAACCTAAAGCGATTTCCGATCTCCCCTCCACCATCTGCACTGCTGGTGAAAGGCTTGTCTCAAATCACGCAGGAAAGCAACTCCCATGTAAGTTTTTGACAGGTAGAGTTTAAGTTTAAGGAATGAATGGTTTATATCTTGCCTCCCTGAAAATATACCACAGAACTAGGTCAGCGCAGGGAGCTGCTCCGTGCGCTTACTACGAGAACAGACAGGCGTCTGTGCCGAGCCAAAGATGCCCAACTCTCACCTCAGCACTGTCGCCCACGCTCTGCATGGGCACAAGGAGCGGGACGGGAAACGCTGCGCTACGACGCCGCACGGACGCCGGGCACCAGAGCCGCTCCTCCACCAGCTCATGCACAGCACAACGCACGAGCAACCTGCAAGAGTCATCTCCTCACACCCTTCAACGGCTGCAGAAACCAGCGCCTGACAAGAAACCTGGTCAGAGCTGCGCCAAATGACCAGCGTCGAGGCCAAGTTACCTCTCAAGCCGAGGAGCACTGGTCCAGGCGGTTCTGTAAAGCCGCAGCCTCGTGGGAACGAGCAAACCAAAACCTGTGCTTCACGTAGAAGAAATGGCATGGTGTGTTGGCACAGGAAGCCCGAAATGAGAATCGAGGCTGAGCGTGGTTTGGTGACAGCACTTTCATCCCCTAAAGAACCAAAACTTCATAATCTGCGCTATGAAATCCAGAGAGACGTGAATTCTCTTCTCACTTACCCCCTGTTAACCAGTCGTTATTTTTACCGCTTCAGTGGAGTTAATCATTTACTTCAAGGCAAATGAGAAAAGGATGAAGCCCGGCGTTTTCCAGACCACAGGAAAGATGGAACTAATGAATTTGGGAGCATCAAAGAGATTAATAAAAGATGAAGCTGACAACACTCATAATTACCGCTTACTTAAAATTTACATTTTGGTAGAGCGCTCAGTCTTCACTGCACTGGACAAGGCACAAGCAAAGAGCAAACCAAGGGTGGCCTGGCCTAGAGAGGCTCTACAACCGCTAAATTGAAAGAAACAAGCAAAAAAAAAAAAAAATTATATTCCCAAAGCACTTAGAGCAAGCACCCAGACAAATAGGTGGGATAACAACCCTAGTATCCTAGGCAGGGGTTTCCCAGTAAAGACTGCGAATGGGTTAAGAACGAGCAGGTGCGTTTGCTGTAGCGGGTAAGGAAAAAAATCTGTATTAGCCCAATTAAATACCATTATTTGAGGTGCCCGCCTGCAACCAGACAAATTCACGCGGTATTAATAAATTTATCCAATTTTGGTTACGCAGCCCATCGGTCACAGGGTATCGACCACACACCTCCCGCTCTCCTCTTGTCCTAGAAGATGGAGGCCCTGACACCCGGTACCGGTTACATTCCACCGAGCCGGGCCGTGGCCCCGCTCAGCTAAAGCACGAGTCGGGGCGCCGGCGGTGCCAGGGCGCGACGCCCCGTCGGAGAGGGACGCAGCACTCCCCGCAAGCTGGCGAGACAAACTTGGATGATATAAAAATATTCGCTGCGATGCGCCCGGGCCCCGGG
>VWZK01018633.1:25419-39608 GCA_013396935.1 Baryphthengus martii | reverse complement strand
TTTGCAGACCCCGCACAGCGCCCAGCCACGTAACGGGCCCGAGCGGCAGCGCCGGGGCTGCGAGGGCGATCTCCCCAGCCGCAGCACCGCTCAGCAGCCGGTGTTCGGTGGGCCCTCGCCCGCAACCGGGGCGGACAGCACCACGCCCGGGGAGGAAAAGCCGCTCCCGGCGCAGTTCGCGGCTGAGGATTTGCGATCTGCAAAGAGAACCAGGTTCCCGCCGCCAACGAGGTGCAAGAAGTTTGTGGGAGTCCCGCAGATCACACGGGAATGGCTCGTGACATTTGTCACACATCCCGCAAGGAAAAGGGTGACACTTTGCAGCCGCACAGCCCCCCGCTGGCGTACACCCCCTGCCCTACAGCCCCGCTGCCTTCGGGTCGGGATGGCCGGGAGCTTGTGCTGCACAGAGTCTCCCAACAAAGTAAATTGCTCCATCCTTTTAAAAATGGCAAGTGCCTTGAAAGAGTGACGTGTTCATTGAGTTTCCTTCCCACCTCTGTCAAAGCTTGAGGAGAACGGGCACTTCTGCCTCCTCCAGCAGAGCTCCGTGTAACTGGACCACGTCTAATGCCTGTACAATGCCAATGGAGATTGAAAGGGTTGTTTCTTTTGATGTGTGTGACTAAAGAAGCAAAAGGGATATTTTCCCTTAGATCCTCACGAGAGCGGAACTTCTTTAAGAAGACCTCGTGGATCTCTGGTTTTGCTAAGGAGCGAAGCCACTCCTGAGCCAAGACGAAAGAGGGGTATGATGTGATGGGTCTCTTCTAAGACAGAAGAAAGGAAAATTCCTTTTTTCTATTTTCAGCAGCTGCTAATCTCATGGAGCGTGAAAGGCACATTGATGAAGAGGCTCTAGGATGACAGGCTCGCTCCCAACGGTCATAAAGCTAATCTGGTATATTCTGTCCTATAAATACACACAAATATTAATGCAGCTACAGGATCAGCTAAGATAATTGTTCCCTTCAGCTGTTCAAGATACACTGGAAACTTTTCTAGTTGCCACACTTGCAAAGAGCTATCATTTTCTTGATGAGTTCTAGGGAATGCGTCTCTCCCTGGATGTTCTTCCGAGATGATCCGTACGCTCAGCAGAGATGCAAAGCAGCCATACAGCTGGTGCTCTTCACCGCTTGCATTACAGCAAAAGCAGAAGCCTAGATTAAAACAGGTATCGCTGCAGTTAGATGGAAGTCCGTTCCCTGATGCAAGTATCAGATGGTGAGGGGACATCTTACCAGCCATGGAGGACTGTTCCCCCAAGAACTCCTCCACAGGGCTCCACAGGGAGTGGGAGGTGCCACTACCTCCCCTACAGAGAGACCTGCTTTGTGATCTCTTCTGCTGCAAGGAACAGGTACCTGGAGCAGCACAGCCTGCAGTGCCCTCCGAGTCCTGTGTGCCGCCACTCACCCTGAACCAGCCCATCTTCTGGCGCATCTCCTGCCCAAGACGAGCGTCAGGCTGGGACTCAGCAGGAGCTTGAGCTCCCACTTGGATAGCCAGGTGCAACTGCTTAAGGAAAAGGAGAGGACAGAAACAGTAGGTGGAACATGTCTCCTCCCCGTTACAGTCTCACTCTGCTACCCAACACAGCCAGGTCAGAGCGCTATCTGGACTGGCTTGTGCAGACGCCAGCGCTTGCGGCCGGAACCCTCACTGATCCCAAGCACATGGACAGCAACTGTGGCCACAAACAGTCATCTTTTTCCAGGGAGATGAGCACTAATTTATTTTGGTCCTGGCCCTCTCTGCATCTTTCACTTACACACTTTGGAGAACATACAACCATAAGGTTCTCCACATGGGGTTAGACCTTGAGATCACCCAGAATCAAGATTAAATGCAGAATCAGCTAGTCTGCACAAGAGCGTCCATCTCTTTCTCCTCTCCAAAGCTCAAATAGTTCCTTCTGTGCCTTTCTGGCTCATTAGAGTAATGAGGTAGTGTGGCCTGATGGACAAGGTTGCTGGGGACACCAGCTGCTTTCTCCCAGCCACTACAGTCTGGGGAAGAAGGAAATTCACAGAACCAGTTGGCAACAGCTCCACTTCCAGTGCTAACGCAACCTGCCTCAGCTCCACAGTAGTGTGAAACCTGCTCTAGAAGTGGCTTCAGGAGCACCATCGGGCTTTCTAGATCCTGCCTGGTCCATAAAGGTGAAAAGAACTGGTGTGGAGGACAAACAAGGCATTTTTAAGGGGGTACTGAGGTTGTATACGAATTCTGCTGCACACAGCTAATGAACTCGCTCTCTGCCTCAATATAAACTTTTCTGCCAGGAGGAAAAAAAAACTAATAAAGTGACTCTTATACACTTGAAATCATAGGTAATTTTATCAGTAGCATATAGGTTATTACAGCAACGTGATCTATGTAATATTATGGATGCCATTTGAACATGGATTTTTCATCAGGCATGCCAGCAAAGTCCCAAATATTTCCATTTAATTCCTTGTGCAATAAAATGATAAGAAAGAAGCCATTTGAATTGAAGTGCTGCTGCTATCTTTCAAGTCTCCCAGCTCCCTACTGTTTAGAAAGCCAAGGTCTAATCACTATCAAGGCACGGAGGAGCTGAACCGCAGAAGATTCTGTGCATGTACAGAACAGGATAAACTGACTCGGTCTTACCTTTCTAGGGGCACACAGAGCTACCTCCAGCTGATAAGCTTCAAGAAAGTAGATGTGCCTGGAGTTTTTCAGTCTGAATCATGAATAATTTCTAACAGCACACTGATAAAAGCTCCTGCTGTTCTGATGAGCAGTGTTTGGGGTGTGTGTAGTTTTTTTGTTAATAGGGAGGTGAAATATAAAGTTCTTTAAAAAAAAAAATCTTCATTGTCATTCCATGCCAGATGAGGGTCTGGCTCGGTTAATTGGGTTAATGTGATGATTTGGCATGCGTAGTTATATGCAGAAGTAAAGCTGTAAAGAATACATTCAAATATCCTGTTATGGATATTCAGCAAATTATACATCCACCGTTGCTATGGCAAGCATCAAAAAGCAAAACAATTCAGACCGTTTTAATAGCTATAATGACAATGTTGAAACCCTATTCCTTTTGAGTCATCTGCACAAAGTTACTCCACAGTTTAGAAGCAAGGAATGCCAAGCATTTTTATAAAATACTCTTAAAATTAAGTGTCAATAGAGATGCTTAAAAAAAAATTCTCACAATGATAGAAATTAAATGATTTTGCCCTTTCCTCTCTCCAGTTACAAAACAAAAGCAGTATCTGCTGGGAATAAACCCAAGACTTAACCAAGTCAATGTGTATGGATAAATCCATTGTTACTTCGCAGTAAATACTTCACCACATTTGTGCAGCGTAGCTGCCAATTCCCAGGCTCATCAAAATCAGGTAAAGAGCCAAACCCACGCCTTTCTTCAGTAAAGTTCTCCAGAGAAGTATACTCTGTTCAGGGCTCTGCTAACAAAAAATTTGCCCGAAATGATGTGAGAGCGCTGAGGAAGAATACACAGTACCGGGAATTAGGGACGTGGGGTTGTACTTGGAATGGGTGAACCCATGAAGGACCCCAGCAGGAGGCCGCACGCTCTCATCTCCCATAGCCCAAGGTTTGGATACGTGCAAAACCCTTCTTCTGCAGCGCTGAGCCCCTTCATTTCCCTCAGAAATACAGACACTACATTCAAATACTCTGGGAAAGCTCTGCCAGCTGCGGGGAATTTACACCAGCCTCAACCAAAGCATAACTCCAGAGCCTGAGCCCTTTTAGTGGGCCCTGGAGGAAAGATGGTTTTGCTGTGCAAAGCCTCGTAAAGTTTTTTATGGTATTGAAGCCAGTAGCCTCCACACTAAACACAGTTTTTACCTGTCTAACCAAGAACAAGGGAAAAAATGCTTTGTTCCTCTACGCTGGCACCGGTTCCAGAAGGGAAAGGCTGCGCGGGGGGTTGCGGTGCTGGAGCCCCACCGGGTCAGGCACAAGGTCAAACAGCTCCAGCACTGAACGACACGGGTGCCGACCTCCAGCGCCCTGCTGCAGCCAGCAGCGCCAGGGAGAACGCGTGGCACGCTGCACTACGGAGTGCTGCCTCTGCTGCCAGCCCCAGGGGTCCTTCCTCTGCCATCCTCGGGCCTTTGCTTCCCTACAAGAACAGGCCAGGCTCTGTCTTCACTTGGGTTCACGCTCCAAGCACCCTGGTGGCACTAAGGAAAGAACAGATATTTTGCTCTAATATACACCCACAAGCCAGTTAGCGGAGGAAAAAACTGAAATATGAGGTAAATTAAAGCTTCCAACTAAGGGGATTTACCAGTAAGTCTCCATAAAATTCAGATAATTTATTTCTTCAATTCTGCAGCGACTTTCTCCATTTTGTTTGGATTAGCTATTAGAAATTATGTCCCAAAAATTAAAGAAAATGTCTATTGACCATTATATCAAATTCTAATTTTAGCCAGAAAAAAAAAAAAGAATAGTGAGGCTGTGATTTACTCTGGTAGTCAACATACATTAACAAATCCCTCCCCCGCCTCGTTCTGTAATTCTGGCAAAATCAAATAATATATACAATGCTGATAAACGCCGGGCTAGATTTAGTAAAGACAATTTCCTACAGTGTATTCAGGACATTTCTCTTTGCCTTCTGTTACAATAAAGACAACCATGTTATTTAGTTTAAGGAGGTAATATGATTGTCATCCATGGGAGCCTCAGTTATAATTTTAGTGCAGTCTTCAACGAGGTACATGGAAGGATTTAAATTTTTTTATTTTTTAAGCTGTTGTCATCCTGCAATGGCTGTCTGGCCTGTCTGTTGCTCCCTCCCCCACCAGCAGCCAGAGCTCCACTAACCGAGGGAACAAGGAGCAAGTGCAACTCCTACAAACGCCAGAGGGCCTGGCTGCGGTGCCCAGGGCTGGCACACTGCTGGCTCTGCCCGGGGCAGCGGGTGAGCAGCTCCCAGCTTGGGACTGGCCAGGAAACGCTGCCCTACAAGGGTGGCGGCACCGGCTCAGCCAACCCCAGCTGACAG
Organism: Baryphthengus martii; assembly: GCA_013396935.1. Taxonomy (NCBI): domain Eukaryota; kingdom Metazoa; phylum Chordata; class Aves; order Coraciiformes; family Momotidae; genus Baryphthengus; species Baryphthengus martii. The sequence goes on along the minus strand of VWZK01018633.1, from coordinate 34,591 downwards.
CGCACGCATTTCCCACAACTCCTATTTTCCTCTCAACACGCACACGACAGTGTCAGCTTCAGGTCAGGTTGGTACCGGGTCTCTAGCGAGAGCAGAAGCAAACAACAAGGAAGGATGTTTAAGACGCCTGAAGGCATGCTCCTAAATTTCTGTTCCTACTTTTCCACAAGTATCTTTTCCACGATATATAACTCTTCTGCAGTTGGACTGCTGTCTGTATTAAGTGAAGAAATACAGATCTCGGAGCCAAACTTTAGTCACCAAGGTACGAAAAAGTCAGCCTCAGGCACTGGAAACAGAAGGATGAGTAATGGAAGACGGTGAGGGAAGAACAAAAGGAGAACCGAAGGAGGAGAAGTGGATGATGGTGACGGAAGCAGGAGGTGTTCAAAGCCATGGAGACTCAGGAGCTGGAAGCCAAAAGTGACTGAGTCAGTCTGCTCCCAAGGAGCTTCCGATGACAGCCCCAGCCAGGCCCTGCCTATGCCCAAAACCCTGCCCTGGAGTTACCACCACACGCTCCTGTAACCGATCCTGTGGACGTGGCACATGGCAGCATCACGAACAAACTACAGAATACTCGTGGTCAATTAAAAAGCGTTATTGTTGAAATCATTATCTCAAATCTTTAAAGGACTCCACCACAACTGGGTTCTGCCATGCTATAAATTCACAACGAGAAGGCACTTCCCCAACTTTTTTCATTATTATTTATGAACAGATGAGCCAAACAGAAGCGCAATTCCAGCATCAACGGCGAGTCACTTACAGTGGTACCGTGGCAGCGCTCCCATTATCTCCTGGGTGCCCGGACGGTGCCTTATTACACAAAACCTTTCCTCTCTGTTGTCAAGGTCTTACCAACAAAAATTACTGTTTTAATATTTTCACATTAGTTTCAGCTACAGAGCAGAGTTTGCTTTCTGGATTTGCCCAAACCTTGTCTAACCATTAAAACCATTCTTTCCCACAGGAGCGGCACAGAATGAGCAGGACATACCAGCAGTACACGCAGACAACAGGCAGACACAGCTCATCTTCACTCAGACGGTTTCATTTGCGAGTTCTTGACTTTCCCCTGAACTTCCTCCCCTGAAGGACTGGAACAGTAATAGGGTTTTTTCCTGAAATGTAGTAAAACAGTTCCTACACTGTCCGTAGCAGAGTGAAAATGAAGATGTAAAGGAGTGAAGAATACAGAAGAGCCCTGTTATTCAACAACAATACAATTTGCTGCTGATCGTCAGTTGCCAAGACAGGCATGTCAATTATTTATAGAAGCTGGAGTGTTAAATATGAAGTATTTCAGCCTGGGACAGCATGAAGGTAAAGCCAGGAACGTGATCCTGTCAGAACTGCACAATTGTGGGCCAGGACAGACTATCCTTGCACAGATTACCCTTTCTGTTCAACTATAGATTGAAAAAGGCCCTTACCAAGTGTCACTTTTGGTGCTCAGTGATATGCATTCGCTTTTTCTGACGGTGTCAGTCTGTATTTAATGCTTATCTAAAGGGCTATTTCTGCCGGGGAAACAATGCACGATACCTTCCCAAAACATCAGTTAGTATAAACTCATCGGAATATTTACATGAAGTCCACAACCCCCTCTCTGTCGATGCAAATGTCTGCGAAGAGCCTGTCAGGCTCACGTCAGAATCTGCCCCAGTGACCGCACCTCTGCCGCTCCCACGGTGCGGGCAGCACCGAGTGGCACTACAGCCCTACTACCAGCTCACCTGGAGTAATCATAAAATGCACCTTAAAATAACTTTCATTGATTCCTTAGAGTGGGAGATGCATTCAAAATTAGCAAGTGCTCCTAAAGAAAAGAACTATGCATAAAATTACTTCATTTTAGCTGGTAAAAGAACTATTAATACTGGAATTAGCTTTTATACTGGCAATGATGTCTTTCAACTTCCATCTCCAATTAAACAGTAAAATCTGTGACCTAGTGCTGCACAATGTCAAGTTTTATAACCCTCTTCCTGCTTAAAAAAAATTAAAATAGATTTATAACCATGTTAAAACAAGAAGTTAATCCTTCTGTAGGATTAACAATTGATCAAAATCAACCAGAAGTATAAAAAGTAAGGAGATCTTAGTTGCAGAAATGAGTGTGGGATCACTGGAGCCCACTTCTGTGGGGAACGGTGATTAAGAAACGCTGAGAGTACTGCTCATCTTTCACCAGGAATAACCAGAGTGATGGCAGTCACGGAAAGCTATCCCAGATCACAATGGGGATTTTTCAGCATTTTCCTCCTTGTGCATTGACTCTACAAAAGCCCTGGTTTACTGGACTATTACGAACAATTCAGTAGCCACACCAGCCCCATACAGCGAGCGGTGCGTTAGTGGCAGGTGCCCACCAGCTACTACACAAAGCGCTACACCGTCTGTCTCTAAAAATACCTCGTGTGTTTTATGCCAGCCGGTTGCCAGCTTTTATTCAAAGAGGGTGAATTCTTAAGACGACTATGGCTGGGAGCAGACAAACCAGGTGGTAGATATTAATATACCCATCATAACTTCCACTGAAGAAAAATTTCGACTTACGCTCTCAGCAGCAATACCGAGAGTTTATCTGCACAAAAGGTGCTTCTGTAGTTGAAAGCAGGGTTGTTGAGAGCAAGTACCTGGATTCAACCACCCAAAGGCGCAGCGAAAGGTTGTCCGGGGCTCATCTGAGGAAATAATCTGTGCTAGTCAAAAGAATGTCACAGTTTCTTGGGAGAAAAAACCAAGACAAAATAAAACCAAAAATCCCCACAAACAAATCCAGAACACCTTGCAGCCCTACCTTCCAGTAACACCAGCCGTAGTAACTGCCGCCAATACGTGATATAGTTTTAGTAAAATGCACTGATGAGTCCATGAAATATTCTACATCAGATAAAATATTTCAAAAATGGATTCTCAACTGCATCTCCTCTAACTGCCTTGCTTCTGACATTGAGAGTGAGATCTTCAAACACAACGACTAAGAAATTTTGTCTGACAAACCACTTACAGAAAATGAATAATACTGAACCTGAAGATCAAAGTCTACAAGCGAGTGATTCACCTTCCCCTCGCGCAAGCCTGCAAGACAAGGGCTGAGCACGCACACGACATTAGGTACTCCGAAAACCTCCACCTGCTTCAAGTAAGAGAATTTGCATCAAGCGGCAAGGTGAGGCCACACAACCCTGTGCAGCTGGACGCGACTGCCTCTCAGATGAGCATCCTCCTTTCCCAGTTCGGAGCGCTGTCTGTCAGAGCGTGTCACCTGAACGACTAACAGCGCACCGACTCCCACCGCAGCCACCGCTCACCGACGCCAGCAGTGCAAGCATTAGCAGGACAGCGAGCAGAGCAGAACACGCATTTCCCAGCTCTCCCCTGCAAGTGAAAACCCGAACGCTGACAAGACTGTGTGTGTGGGGGGGGAAAACAACAAACAAAACACTGAAAAACACAAGCCAGTCTAGGAGGCAACTGTGTCCTCAGGGTCATATAAAGTACTACGGGCTGGAAGAGAGGAGAAACAGCAAGGAGCTGGCAACGTCCAAACACGACACCCACAGAAGTGATTATGCCGATGCCAAATCTGGTCCTATCTGAGTCTTCCAGCCACTGCTGAGTTGAGAGCACGTGCGGCGATGCCGGAGCTGGCAGAGGCGATGCTGAGCACAGCGAGCGGCCACCAGCGACCTTAAAGCAACAGCACCGTGCATCTTTCCTCAGCCAACACTTAGTGGCACCAACAGTGAAATAACAGGTATCTGGTGCTCCTGGTCAAAAGCACAGCAATGCCTGAAACCACCGCCCCGCTCTCGTTTCACCCGGCCCAGAGGGTGCTGCAGCCCACGCCGAGCTGCGCTGGCCAGGCTCCGGGGCCCCAAACAGCAAGTGGGAGGAACAGGGAATGGCCACAAGCCCTGGCTCTGGGGAACTGGCTCAACCGTAAGTAAGGACACACCTCCTTACCACTGCTGACTCTGCTCCAATTTTAGCAGACTCCAGGCTTTCCAGATCGGTGGTGAAGGATTCCGAAACCCAAAGAGCGTAACAGATTTACACTCGAGTTTATAGAAATGGCTTAATAAAACACCAACAGCCTTAATACAGACCTGTGCCAAAAAAGAAAGAACAAAACTATCAGAGCTCTCAAAATACAGATTAACAATAACAGACATTTGCTCATTAATTTGCACTGGTTTAAGCTGTGCTGCAGGAAACGTGCTTCTGTGGGAAATGAGGAAATGCCGAAGGTCACCAGAAAGCCAGCGTCCCCCTTCCCGGGCACCCGCTGCGCACACGGGATGGCTGGATCTTTCAGATTTCCTACCAGTATGAATCAGCCTGAAGAAATAATTTCTGACAGTGTCAGAACTGCACTAACAATCTTCAGGAAAGGCTGCAGTGTTGGCACACCCAAAACCGTTAAACCTGCCCAACGCCCTGTCAGACAGACCGTGTCTTCATGAGAAAATGACAACTGGAACCAACACCTAAACTACAGCAAATTCCGCCCTGATTGTTGAAGGGGACACTTCCAGTAGAAGAGAATTTTTATTTAGATATAATCGGCCACTCACACCTCACACTGCTTCTTGCCCTGCCCAGATCTTCTGCTTGTCCCAGAACCGCCCTCCTGTCCCACCCACTTGCTGCCAGGAGAAGCTGAGGCAGGGGGCAGCTGGCAGATAATTACCACAAACCTGGTAATTGCTACAAACAGTTTCAAGGACAATGTTTGCTTTTGACTTTTGGAAGATTAAGGTCAGTCTTCCACAAACTATCCTGACAGTATCCCAAGGACAGCTACATTCCTAGCGGGGATTTTCTTGCTTCTTGTCCGTTGCTTCAGCCACTTCTGCCGCTACTGCAGGAGGGGGACACTGGCCTCTTCCCTCCCCAGGTCACCAGGGGGACCATCAAGTCTCAGTTAGAGGTAAATTCTCAGAATGAAAGAGCCAGTAAGAAGCGATTCCTTTGGGCATCTCAACAGCATTAACACAAAAGGCAGTAAAAAGCATGAGAGTAGCAGAAAGCAATTTACTCCTGGTGGAGGCAACCTGTTTGCAACTCACTCCAGACACGTTAACGGCGCCTCTGCCCAGGCTTAGCTCAGAAGATGGTACGGGCAGCGGCTGCGCTGAACCGTCACCTCAGGAGTGGCCCTGGCTGCAAATTAACTGCTTGAGTTCATCTCTTATTGCTCTTTTTGTTCCGACAGCACAGGGCAGCAGATAGCCCGGTAGGGCTGCCGGGCCAGCACGGCGGCGCGCTGCAGGCTGGGGTGAGCGGGCCGCTGCCGGCGCCGGCACGCGAGGACACGCTCGGGAGCACGAGTCTCACGGGGGGGAGGTACAGAACGATGCAGCTTTGGGGAAGAATTAAACATGGAAAGAATAGGTCAGAAGTGAGAGGTGTCACTGAGGCTTCATGCAAAGGGGAGGAGGGAATCCAGCAGAGTCAGCGGCGGTGTGAGGGGGTGTGCCGTGCACCTCACGAGGGAAGGTACCACACCAAGGCCCACAGGCTCCCAAACACACCCAATTAGCTGTTCCTTTTACCTTTTTGTTCTACCCAGCATTTCTTCAAGAGCACTGTCATCTCTGGCTTTGGCATCCTACTCATCGTCTATGAAGTCATGTTGCCGCTTCCTCCCTGAAAGGAAAAAGTCCCACAGTCAGTCATCGGCTGCACAGAGGAGAGGACAAGTTTGAGAGCGTCTTTTTGCCACCATTCAAATTCAAAGACCATTGCTCCTTGAGCAGACAGTACTGCCAGCTGTGTTCTCATTCACCTGAAATCAATCAGCCTGTGTGGACTCTAGAAACTCACCCCAAATTTACCTGTAAGCAGCTGTCAGAACCTCAGACCTGCTTGGAAAGAAAGAGCAGGGCAATGACTCACCCAGGCTAAAAAAAACTCCCAGCGACTACAAGAGAGACTTGTGCCAAGAAAATATCTTTATTTTACTTTAAAACATTCCAAAAGCGTTAACCTATACGAAAAAGCAGCAACACAAGACTGCGAAAGCACGCTCATTGTCAGGGAAGCCTTCTTTTCATATCACATGCGCCAAATTAAAAATAAAACTAAACACAAGTGTACAAAGCAGAGACAAAAAAAAATCAATTTTCTCAAAGAGATAACACAAGGGACTCCCACAGGGGCTGGCAAATTCTGGAAGAGAGAAAGAGATTATATTTTATGGGAAGAGATTCAATAACCACTCTTCTCCCATAAAGCTCGTGATGGAGGATTGTCACTGCTCCATAGACACACCGTGCACATTTCAGGACAACAGTAACAGCAAATCAATAGCATCTTTTACACGTGAAAAGACATTATCTCTGCGGACTCCTAATACCAACAAATGGGACCTTTGCTAAAATGTAGTCGCCAGCATTAATCTGGCTGATAAGAGAGGGGTCGCACGCTCTTCTACATCCGTGGATTATTTTTCTTAAAGAAATAATTCCGCTCGGAGCGTCACCCTCCAGCAAAGCCAAAGAGCCTCCAGATGACACTCCATTAAAAGTCTAACAGCGCCGAACCCCGGCGCTGCCACTCGGCAGCCCCACGACACCCGCTCCCTCTCTGGCTGATGGCTGCCGTCCTTAGGAGGCAGGAGCTTTATCAGGGGGTAATATGACAGCTCTGACAAGCTCGGCTGAATTTATGGCACTTTCTAGTTTTTCCCTCCATTGAGCTGAGGTGGAACTAAAGTTAATATTAGCAAAAACACTTTGTGCGGGGGTAGTTTTCCAGCGATGACTCCACAATTCCAGCTATCGGGAGAATCTGCTACGCAAGGGCTCCTCGCAGCCCCTGCCACCCCGGCCAGACCAGGGGAGACGGTTCCCCACCCACCCCACCAGCTGAACGGACAGACGCCAGAGATAGACGGACTCTCTGCTATCTCCAAAAGCGGCTCTAAAGCAGCAGAAGTGAATCGATCCCGGAACTCCGCTGCACCTTGTAAAGGAATCACCAGCATCCCAGAGAAACACAAGAAACACGGATGTTCCTCTTGGCTTAATAAAGTAACTCTTAGCTCCCAGCCCAGTTCTGCAGACAGGGACACTCGGGGTTTGCTGCCACACGCGGCACTGCTCAGCGGTGTACCAGCTCAGGAACGCTTGCACCTCCGACACACCCTCCAGCGTATCCGGACAGGCCGCGCAGGCCCCCTCGGCGATCACGTCCCACTCCCGCCGCTCACCCAGAGTGAGCACCTAATCCCCACTCAGGCAGCCGGCGCAGCAGCTGAGCACAGCGATGATCAGGTCACTACGCTCCTCTCCCTTCCTGGGCGTGGGCTCAACGACATATAGAGCATATGGTTTCTTTTCTGTCTGCAAATCTAGGACACTAAAGCTTAGGGAAAAAAAACAAACAAGTAACAATGAGAGTTCCTTATGGTTCCGGGATCTGACTCCTGGGACCTGCTTTTCTCATGGTGAACACCACGTCCCACACAGCACTGCCATGACAGGAATCTGTGAGTACGACGTGGGCAAGAGGAACCAACTTTGCGTCCTGAACCAAATCTTGGCAAGGCAGTAAAGCACAAACAAGCACTTCTCTTTTTTTCTTTCTTTCACCCCTACTCCCAATTGCTTTTTGCCCTAATGTTACATTTCCTCTGCTATAATTTAGAGTTTTGAAAAGCGCTCTCTGCATACTTAGAAAGCACAGTTCATATTTAGCTCCCTAAAGTCGTATTTCTTCTTATATCTCCCTGCCAAGATGTGACATCTGTGGACCATTCCCAAAAAATTCCCCTGAATCATCTGTGATGCATGTGAAACAGCGGCCAGAGCTGGCAACCAGCAGCTGTGTCTTTTAGGAAAGCGTGAGATCAATCTGGTGAGGGGAAGGATTCCCAGTAACTGCCACTGACGTCCCCCAGGACCGCATGACTCCTAAACCACATCAGAAAAAGAGCACAATTACAATAGGATCAAAATCCAGGGGAAACAGCGTTGCCATGGCAACTGACAGAGCTCTCTGCATTTTTGCACAGACTCAGTGACTGCTGAACCACGTGGAGACCGAGGAGTGGAGCAGGTGGGTTCATTCAGGAAAAGCAGCCTGCCAGGTGATTCCCTGCACAGTAGACCCAGCTCTAGGTGGTTTCTCAGAAAGCTAGTCTTTGTGGGCCCCTCGTTCCAAGCACTGCACCTCCCTGCCAGCGCAGGGGAACTTCCAGAACACGATCAATACTTCCTTGTTAACTACCCCTGGATCTGAATAAAACTTATTAAATATTGAAACATTCATTTTCAAACAAAAGGTTCATGAAGACAAAATCCACAACAGACCAGCTGAGCTTTGGAACAGAAAACCCAGTTGCAGCTTCACTCTGGACTGCACTGGTATTAACGAGGACAGCAGTGCCCTTAAACCTCCAGCCCCGCTACACAAACGTCAGGTCCAGGCACCAGGAAACAACAAACTCCACAGAGGAAAGGCCTTACTGCTCTTCCCGGCTGCCTTACCACAGCGATAAGGCCAACAAACACCCAGTCTGTCCACCAGCCTGCTTTGTAACGAGGCCCAGGTTAAAGCACAGACCAGGAAGACCTTTGGCTAAAATCCTGCCTGCTCCCCACACTTTTGGGGCACTTCTTTCCATTCTGCTACTGGGTCAGCCTTGTTTAGTGCCCTCTCGTGGCTAACTCTTCATCAAGAGCATCTCCTCTGTGGAGGGCAACACAGCGCCAGCTCTAGGGCCACAGTCTCTGCTCTGCGGTGAAAAGCCAAAGCAGCCCTACTGACCCGCAGAAAACTGCCCCAGGTTTATACCGGTGACAACTGAGAACAAGGCTCAGCCCTGGTTTGCCCCCTGCGAGCTGCTCTCTAAGCAGGTTTAACATCGCTAAGCTCATCTTTTGGTTGGACAGAACGTGTTCGCAAGACTCGGCCTCAGGACGCCGCACAGTGACCGGCTGCGGCCTTTCTCAGGGAACCTTTGCACGGCAGCCGCCTCAGCCCGCGGTTACTCACAAAATAAAGACGCTTCGGTCACAGAACGATGTGGAAACAACCCTCGCGTGATGCCGGGCAAGAGGCCTCAGGGCAACAGCTGCGGCTGCTGGTCCCCCAGACAAGGCAGTGCCTTGCCCCGCGGGGGGCAGCTCCCCGGGGCCGGGGCGGCAGCAGCGCA
>VWZK01018633.1:0-25116 GCA_013396935.1 Baryphthengus martii | reverse complement strand
CGCGGGGCAGCGTGCGGGGCAGGGCGGGGTGCGGGGCGGCGGGAGAGACGATCGGTTCGGTCCTGGTTTATTTTTTCTCAGGGCTTATGGTTTTAGACCTGTCTCTGCACATATATCATACACTTATCCCTTTGTTGGGTGTTCCTTCTTGTTTCAGTCAGTGCTGGGTGGACGTTCCAAATGTTTTCAGATCAGAAACACCTATGTTGTTTGTAAGACACCTCATCGGAAAAAGGAGGCTCAATGGTCCTCCCATTTCCTCTGAGAATAGATCGGTATTAATTGATGCAGTTTGGTTACACTAGAACAGATTGGAACTTAAGGGAGGTAACCAATTTTTTTATAGTAACAATTAGGCAAATCACCAAAGATCTGAATTTGGAAGATGTGCTTTGTTTTGTTTCGTCAGATGCGATGTCGATATTTACAGAGACTGTGTTATGTGTGTGTGGAGATCTGTATCAACAGAATTCACTATTCAAGCAGGTCAGCCTAATTGTTATCAATTTGACCTTCTACTGAACTACTCCTCCTGCCTTTAACAGGAGTTCAAGTCTTGGAAGCAAGTTGATGTGATAGCTTTGAAAAAATTATCTTTGGAGGGTGGTGGTCTCTTGTGTCACGGTTGTGGTAATCTTAAGGAAAAGTGTGTGACGGTAGCTGTTTGCAGAACTCTCCAGCCCAAGTCTTGTTAGAAGCCGGTGACTGTGGTTTTGGATCACTCGGCAGCCTTTGTAACTCTCCCTCCCAGATGCCACAGGGTGCAGCTCTAGAGGTTAAAAGAAAGAGGCGGGAACCGCAGGAGGGTTGTGAGCGCTTAACAGCGAAGGCTTAATAGTTAACTTCTCTGGAGACCAGAAAATTCAGGTTTGGTACAGCAGGGAGCTGGAAACCCAGCTAAAATGGTCTTCAAGGGAGTCTTTCCAACCCAGAGTAGTAGTTGCCTTTTTAATTACCCCTTGCTAATTAAATCCAGTAGTACTATCCTGCCTGCAGTGGAATGCAGTGAACTCCCATTTCTGCCTGCTGAGCCAACTTCGCGGAGCTTAAAATCCCAGTTAACCCCTGACCGTGGCAGCCCCGGCGAGGAGCCTGCTGAGCGTCGATTCTCCTCTCCAGTGTCCAGAAATGTTTAATCTTTTCTAGATTTCAGTCCACTGAAAACACGGTGACGTGTTTGAGATGTGAAGTGAAGCCGGTTAAAGCCGACGCAGGGAGATGGGGCGCCTTTTAATTTTGTCTGGAATTTTGGTAATAAAAATGTAGCTTAGAGATGATTATTACTGACTTCTGGATTTCGTTGCCATTTGAAATGATGTCAGTATTTCTTTAGCGCTTTCTAAGAGGTTATTGCTCATGAAATATTGAACCAATGACCCGAGCTGTTCAATGATGATGAAAGGCTCAATCTAACATTTTATTGACCAGGGCATTTATGAAAAATGGAGCTGCTCATTTCTATTATATAATCAATAGCACATTAAACCATTTATCATTAATTTGATTAAGGAATACCATTTTAGACCTATGTGTCCCCCTGCCTTCTCAGTCAAGTTTAAATTCCACGTCTGGGAAAGCATAAGGTAGTGAAAAGCAAGGAGCTACTCTGCAGCTGCCTTGGCTGGCTTGGGGCCAGCAAATTTGACAGGACCTCTTTTGCTCCGTCATTTACAAACGTTAACGCAAAATAGTTCAAACACGCAAGGAAAACGCTTGCTCTGAGCTGTCCTCAGAACTGAACAGATTTCTAACTTTGGTGCAAAAGTGAATGCATTTTTTTGATGAAAACCCAGTCTCCCTACTACAAGTTGGAAAAAAACATGTTACTTTAAGAAATGAGCTTTTATGGCCTTTATTTCCACACTGAGAGCTTGTGAGCTGTTCCAGATGCCCCCTCCCTGGCGCTGGAGACCTACCGTGAACAGCCTGGTGTGGTTCTTTCACTCTGCGTGTTTCTCCTGGTGCAGAGACGGGATGTCCTTCCTGTGCCTCAGGATCGACTCTTGCCTGGGCGGTTTTGTAACGGCCCAGCTGGGAGCTCTGTGAAGCTGCAAGTGCTGCTTCAGCCTTTGAGGAAGTGCTGGCGGATTTTGGCAGTGGCACTTCTCTGTAGGTGTGAAGCACAGCCCAGGGAACAGGCTGCTGTGGCAATGGGAGGACTGGTGCAGGAATGAGAGGAGAAAGGGGAAGGGACCAGGACGACTCTCTGGAGCCAAAACCTAACACTGTGAGGTTGTCTCCTGAGAGATCGTAATGGAGGGAGTGGGGGTTTATTGTATTGATTCTGAAAGAACCATCGAGATCCGTCTGCGCTGTGTGTCTTTGGAGCGAGGCCCGGTGCCTGCGAAACACCGGAGTGCTCATGGTGAAGGGCAGAGTTTGGGTTGGTTTTTTTCTGGCTGCCTCTAGAGACACCCCTCTGATGTGGTGTGGGTGAGCGTGCTGTGCGGGCAGTCGATGCCCTTCCTTCCCAACAGCACGAGGGAGAGCCCAGGCTGTGCGGCAGGGGAGGTGCTGGCAGCAGAGCAGTGATGAATGTTGAGCTTTACATTGAGGTTTACATTTCTCATCTTTACTGCTGTGGAAAGTCAGTGCTTTTTGGTAGTTACAGCATCCACCTGAGGCTTTGAGATTGAAATGTGAGCAGAATTTGACGCACGCCTCTGGGTTTGAGTGTTTGTGTCCTGAGGTGACTTTGTTTTTTCTTGCTCTTCTGCGTTGAACTGAGAAGACAGTAGTTGACAAATAAAAATGGATTGCTTGGATTGTTGTGGTTGGTTTTTTTTACTGAACTTTTTATGCCCAGGCACATACTGATGAGCTGCTGCTGTCGCTTGTTGCACTACAAATAGGGTAGAAAATACTGGCGTGCAGAATCAAATGTTCTGTTAACTTATGTTGTGAAACAAAACCCTGCTCTTGATTTCCTGTAGGTGAAAGCAGCATAATGTCATAGCTGATGGACTTCTCTTTTAGGGCTGATCTTGAGAAAGGGCTGTTTAAAATAGCATTGGCTGTGTGTTAATTCATTTTTACCGCTTTTCTCAGGCCTCTCAGGAAGAGCTGAAGGCCGCGTACCGCCGGCTATGTATGCTCTACCACCCAGACAAGCACAGAGACCCGGAGCTCAAAACGCAAGCCGAGCTGCTCTTTAACCTTGTTCACCAAGCTTATGAAGGTCAGTGAAAGTCTGAGCTTTGCAGAAACTGTTTTCAGGGGGTTTCCATATGGAAGGCCGTGTCCTCGTGCTTTTTTGCAGATATATTAGTACAAAGGAGTAATTATGTTTGCCGGTAGTTAGCGATGCTTTGCTTCCTGCTTCTGCCCTGCTCAAAGAACAAGACAAGGAGTCTCTGTCTGATTTCCTGCATGTTGTAAATAATCTTTTCACCACTTCCCTTACTTCTAAAAAGACTCCCCCTTAAGAGACTGAACACTGAAAAGCTTCAAACAGAAAGACAACATCATATTTTACTTTTCAACTGATACCTCCTGGGTTTCTGTTCTGTCACCTCCTCGTGGTCTCCATTGTTTTTGAGCACGTTCTTCCAAATGCCAACACTGAGACAAGGACCATCATAGCAGGTGTAGATTCATAGTAGTTGGAGGTTTTTTCTCTCGCCCAAGGATGCCAAAGCCCTACAATCATGTACTGAATTAAGCTGACATTTGCTTAAGTCCCGGTGTCACCAAATACATCGTGTACCCAAGGCATGAGGAGGCGATTTGTTAGAATTAGCTTGCAGCATTTTGCCAGTGTGATGAAAGAGGAAATTTTATTTTTTTTTAAGAAAAGATGTGGTCGGAGAGATGATGCATTTAAATGTGCCTTACATTTTAGAAATTCTTCTTAATTCTCTATGCAGTGTTTTTCTGTTCTGCAGTCTGCTGATGTAGTTTAGTTTCTCCACTAACTTTTTGGGAGACTCAAGTTCTCCATGCATTTTCGTAGCTCCCCTGTCACTGATGTTGGGCCAGACATGAACCACCTGATGGAAATTGCTTTGCTGGTGCTTGGCATGTCCCACATGTCTGGACTGGGGCCGGGGAAAGGATCAGTGGACAGGGACTGAGGAAGGTGGAAGGCAGGGAGCGAAGGACCGAGGAGCTTTGAAAGCTGGACAGGAGTAGATGTCATCCCTCCCCAGAAAGTCTCCAGGGGCTGCTGTCGCTGAGTTGCTAATAATCCATTGATCCTTAGAGGGCTTCTGCCACCCTGCAGCCAGAGAGGGTGGTTCTGGAACCCTGCTGTGCGCTCGGTCAGTCTGCCTGTCTCTCTTGTGTTCTTTGCGCTTTCTGATTTTACAAGTAAGGGGCGGGGGGGAAAGGACTTTGTTGGGGGGGAAATCGGTGTGTCCTGTTAATCGAGTGTGTGGGAACATTAAAGGGAGATAATGTCAAAACTGGGTGCGACTGTAGAACAACATGTTTCCAGATCTGTGCCTGAATTCCAGATAACGCAAGTGTGTTGGTCTGAAACTGGAGGAGAAGACCACAAACTGAGCTCTCTCCTCTCTTTTGATTTTAACTTGCAGTGCTTAGCGATCCACAGACCAGAGCCATCTATGACATATATGGGAGGAGAGGACTGGAAATGGAAGGATGGGAGGTGAGAGAAATTTAGCACTTTATGGCCAGTGGAATTGACTCGATTCACCTTTATCTGACATTCTTGTTGCATCGAGCTGCACTGACACCTTGGTGGTAATAAATGCCTGTTTGTTTCAAGGCATCCTTGTTTAGTTATTTCTGTCTCTCTGTCTCCACTGAGAGACCATGATGGATTTTCAAAGAATACTTATGTTTTTCACTTGACAGGAGAACAATAAACCTGACATTCAGAGTTCCCTAATCGGATATTACTGTGACAAGCAACATCTTTGTCTGAGACAAATGCTTCATTATTGTCCATCTAGTCTCATATTTTTCATCTGAAACTTTTTTTTCAGCATCAGCTACCCTCTGAGTCTGAAATTACTTTTTCTTTCTGGGCTTTTTGGGGTTGGATTTTTTGTTGTTGGTTTGTTTTTTATGGGCTTTGAAAGACACCTTGTCCATTTGTGGCTTTCCTGTTGTTAAGTCCCCTCGCTAGCCTCTGCCAGTCTTAGTGGATTGCATTGTGCTGCTTGCTGCAGAATCGTGTTGTACTGGGTCGGGTGGGTACCGAGATCATGTCTGGGGTTAGGAGCAACAAGTATGGAGCAGTGGTAGGATGTGCCAGATGGTTTTGAGCTCCTTGTGGCCGACTTGATCCTGTTTTGAAAAGCCAAATCCAATATTCTTTCTGGCCATACCCAGAGCTGTGCCTGTTTAAAACCCTCATTCCCTGAGCCGTGTAAGACAAACAGATGTGAATCAGTGTAGCCTAAAAGCACAAAACTGTCTCCTAGTCAGTTTACCTCAGGCCAGGCGCTTTCAGTCGTTTTCACTTTTGTATCTGCACCTGGTGGAGAATTTAATGCATCGCTGTTGGTAACGGCTGCAGTATCTTGGACTGTGTTCTGAAAGCTACTTGCCCTGGTTTTGTCAAGGAAATAGAAAGAAGACAACCTTTTTCCGTTCTCTCAAGGCATGGGGTTTTCTCTCATGCCTACCTTTTGATCTAGCCCGTGCTTGGTTCCAAACTCAGAGTGCTGAAGTCTGTGCAGAGCGGCTTACAGGAGCCGCAGGGTCAGAGCCAGCCGAGTCCATGGGCCTCCGCCCATCAGCAGCGCAGTGCCCTGAGCATCCTCTTCCTGATAACATTTTGGGTTTACTTCTTTTGAGCAGGTTGTGGAAAGGAAGAGAACTCCAGCTGAAATCAGGGAAGAATTTGAGCGTTTGCAGAGAGAGAGGGAAGAAAGAAGACTGCAGCAGCGAACTAATCCAAAGGTAAGCAAAGACTTTATCCTAGTCTTGAGAGTGAATCTGTGAATTATTATGAATATACAGAGTATGATGAGCCCCGATGAGGTTCTGTAGCAAATGGCTTAGTAAATATCCACACCACGAGACCTGGAATGTTTAGAGATATTCCTCTTGGCACAGACTTTGGTTCTGTGCCGGTCTTAGCAAAGCAAATTGACAGATACAGATCACCAGGGTCTTGTGGACAGCGCACGGATACTGAGAGCTTGTTTATACTGGAAGGGTGAGTAAGCATAAGGTGCTAGGTGAATATCTGCTGACAGTGTTATTCCAGGCAGGAAGGGATTTCTGGATGCCACAAAACAGGCGAGTCAGACTGCCTCTGCTGGAGATGAGGTGATTGGAGTCAGGGCTTGGTTATCTCCACCTCATGCTTCTCTGTGACTTCAGGAATTTGACATTTTGACTGGGCGCCTCGCCGTGGCTGCCAGCAGTAAAAAGCAGAGCTGCGCTGTAAGCCTCAGCCTCTGTGTCCTGGGATAAAATTAGCCATCTGGGTGTTTACAGCAATTGCTGACTGGCAGCCTATAGAAATGTCTCTCCAGGCAGTGTTCCTGTGGAATTGGGTAGCGCAGCTGTGATCATTTCATACGCGAACACAAGTTATTTTAAAATTTCCAACATTTTGTCAGTTCTATAAAACAGTTCCAGAAAAATAAAACATTTTTACCAGAAATGTTGAGCAATAACCAGATGTAGGCAATTTGGCAGGTTTCAAATTGAGTCTATTTTTTGCTTTTAGAGCTTTGTTTTTGCGTTCAAAGACGTGCAGAAGGATTGAAAAGTTCATTACTTTATTTGAGAAGAAATGCTTCCCGTTAGGAGAAATGAAATCCCGCGATTTTCCTGCTGTGGAAGGTCAATGTCTTAAAAATGGGGGTCCCTCAAGGCTTGGTCTTGGCACAGCTTCCATATGTCACCTTTCAGAAGGTAAATCCCTAAGGAAATAGGCGAAGAGGGAGTATATTCTTCTCTGGCACATCTCCCAATTCCATCGGGGAAGTCCATATTTTATTTGCGGGATGGCAAATAAAGGTGATTTTAAAAGATGACAGCAGGTCACAGCTCTGAGGGTTCCATAGTGCCGCTCCCACTGGTGCGCTCTGCAGCACCTTGCGTGCACACGCCGCCAGGTTCTGAGCAGAGCTTTTCCCTGCCCCTCTTCCTCTGGGGAGGGCTTTGTCGTTTCCAGTGCTCGGAGCGGGTGGCTGACGGGGAGTCGCGAGCGGCCACGGCCCCCACTCCATTATCCGGTGGCATAGGGGTGCTGTCGTTCACTGGGAGTATTTTTACCTTCACCATCTGCTGCTTTTCCTGTTCTTGCTCCTGAGCCAGTTTCCTTGCCAGGATCTCTAGACCTCTGAGGGTGACTTCACCTGTTGGATGGGAGGTGGAACATCTGCGTGGAGTCCACCACTCAGCTAAAGAAGAGATCCGCCAAGGAGCTGGGGAGGGAACGGAGGCGCTCCCTTCCACTGAATGGGTCTTGTGGATTTTCATAGGCAGGTTCAGGTGTTTTCATTTTTTTCATTGAGGTATTTGTTATAAAATTCATAGATGTGAAAAAGGAAATCGTAAGATTTTGAGTACGATTGAAAGAAAGGAGGCGCAGTGTCTTTCAGGGTTGTGTGCGGACTTCGGTGCATCTTTACGAAGGGTACAGCATTGCGGTACCAATAAACAGGGTGAAGGAAGATGGGGGTTTAGTGCAGATTCTTGAGGAAGCTTTGCTGCTGCTCCTATTCTGGCTCGAGTTGAGAAGACTCAATTTTCTGTCTTTTGCCGTTCAAATTCAGTGTGATATCCCTTGTTTACAAATGTTTAACTTGCAATTTAAAATTGCAGTCTGGCAAAGGTTCTGCACCGAATGTCGTGCTCCATGTGGAAAACCTTTCTTCCCATCCTGCCTCTGTTACCACAGACCGTGGGTCTTACACTTCCTTGACTTGAAGAGCATCAGGGAAAAATGGAAATCATTCTCCCTCTTGTTAAAATAAATGCTCAGCTGTATTTGGGCCCATGTGATCGGCCCCTCTGGTGTGCGCTTGCTGGAATTGCATCGAGCGGAGCTGGCACTTTGGGTTTCTCCGTGGCTGTTGTGCTCTGAGTCTTCCCAGAGGGCTGGAGAGCAGCGTGGGGGCTGTGCCGCTTCCCAGGCCGCTGGCGGTTTTGCTTCGCTTCACTTGGATTTTGGCCGGGTTTCAAGGCGCAGCACAACGTAGGGGAGGGCTGAAACTGGAGAAGCTGTAGCATCTGGAGAGCGGATCCCTTGAAGGTGACTTTGCCAATGATTCCTGAAAAGTCATCTCCTGCGTGAAGGGCAGGAGCTTGTCCTTGGTGCCACCACAGACAGAAGGACGAGCACAATCGCTTTGAAATTCTGCTGCCTGCCAGGAGTAATTTGTAAACGGTTGGGGCACAGTCCCTGTTCCAGAGTTCTTGAGAAGTAATCCCAGCTTCCAGTGTTAAAATATTTATCCAATTTTTGCTGCGTTAGAAATGAGAAAATAAACATGGAGAAGAGGTTGGGAATCTCCACAGGCAATAAATAGTTGGGAGCCAAACCAGAGAGACCTTTTGAGTCCTTGTCAGACTCTGCGGTTCTTTCTGTATTTATGGTTCAGCGTTTGATCAGAGCAGAGTGAGGAAAGAAAAGTGCTCGCTCAGATTGAAATACGAATTTATTCCATCCGTACTTGAACTCTGTGAGAGTGGTTTTTGTACCTACCCAGCTCTTGAGTTTCTTTATACAAATTGCTCAGTGTTCATTCTGTGCTCGTGCACTGAGGATTGTTTTTTTTATTGCAACTGGTACATCTTATATGAGCTGGAATGCTGTTTGATAGGTCTGTAGGGAAGGTTTCCAAAGCCTCTTGAAGTTATATGACCCAGACAAGGATCTAATCGTGCCCTTTTCAAATAAACCCTCTCTTGCAGTTAGACTGAGCGAGCAGAGCAGCAGGTAGCCAGACTATTTAGCTGTGGCCTAGTTTTTGTAGGGATAAGCTTTTCTATGGTCTGAGAAAGGAAATATTTACCACTTGCTAAATCTCTGTGTCAAGCTTTTCTTCTGATTACAAGACACATACTAGGAAAAAGAAAACGAAATTTTTGACCATAACAAAGTCAATTGCAAGTGAATGATGCAGCTCAAAATTAAGCTGTTTCAGATGACTTTGAAGAAGAAAGCGTTTAGAGGATTTCTGTTGGAAAAAAATCAATTTCTAAAACATATTATTTCAACCTCAAAATACTGACAGAACAGAGTCAATTGTGGAGGACGAAGAAACCTGCTGTGTAAAAGTGTTTTGTCTATTTCTGTAACATGTCATGATAGAAAAGTTACCTACTAGTATTACAAGCTGCATTCTTGCTGAAAAATTATCTTTTATCCAGTTTATTTTATGATTTGTATTGCTGTTTTAGATCATTGTAATAATTTTTTTGTTGTTTGTCTTGAATGTATAAGAAATTCATTTATAGTGGAGAAACGGGAAAACTGCAAAAAAAAAATCACACGCAAGGATGATTTAGCCATTTGGCCTGTATGTTGTTCATGCACTTGTTTCTCTTGTCGTTTCGTAGGGAACAATTAGCGTTGGAATAGATGCCACTGACCTCTTCGATCGCTACGACGAAGAATACGAAGATGTGCCTGGGAGCAGCTTTCCCCAGATTGAGATCAACAAGATGCACATCTCACAGTCCATCGAGGTGAGGAGGGCGGCCGCCGCGGCCGCACGGAGCGGGGCCGGGGCTGGCCAGGCACTGCACCCCGGCAGCCGGAACCAAACCCTGCTCGGGGCTTCTCGCCCTGGGCTGTGGAAGGACAGCTCCGTGCCAGCAGGACTGCAGGCTGCCCATACACCGCACGGGCCTGGGGCTGGTTTGTAGGCCACAGTGTTCCTGCCTTCCTGCTGTCAGGGAGACTCCGTCCTGGCTGAGAACAGGTGTCTGGTTCTCACTGAACGTGGAGCATTTACTGTGTGAAAACAAAGAGAGCCCGGTTTGGAGGGTGTGGGGAAGGAAAAGTACGGGGACTGTTTCCTCTGTTCCAGAGAGATGAAGAAATTTTGCAGCTCAGAGTCAGGACTTGAAGGTGGTACATGAAAGGTGTCCCAAATGTCCAGTACTGTGAAAATCATCTCACTTTTTGCCATACTTGATCTTCTGACTACAAAGTTTAGAGCAAGTGTGGCCATGTCTGGTTCAAACACCTGGGCTTTGTGGATGGCAAGGAGTCAGCTGGAGTGTCACCTCTCTCTCTGCGCTTACAGTCTCTGCTGTCATGAGTGTGTCCTTGCAGAATGTGCATTAAGTGTGTGAATTGGAATAGCTGGTGACCACCTATTAATTTTTCAGGCACCGCTGACTGCCACGGACACAGCAATACTGTCTGGGAACCTTTCCACCCAGAATGGGAATGGAGGTGGATCGATTAATCTTGCCCTGAGACGAGTGACATCTGCCAAAGGATGGGGAGAGGTAAGAGAGGTAGCTCTTAGCGTTTTCATACCCAGTCTGTTTCAGGATGTGTGGATTAGTTACCTGGTGTTTATTTTGTTTAGGGATCGTTGGCTCGGTTTCATTGCTCACTTTGGACTGTTAGTAGTACAGGAACTCGTGGATATTGTCATGAGTCAGTTGACTAAAACGTTATTTACAAAAAACATGTAAAAAACTTGCTTGGGATATGCAGGTGTAGTAGGAACTGGTTTTGCAAGTTTTGTCATGAAAAGTGTCAGGTCTCAGAACTGCTTCTGTTAAAGAGACTGAGCAGCACCAAATTAACGTTGAAGAGCAGCCCTGGAGGTCATCCAGAGTGGTGGCTGAAGCATCAGGAGCGTTTTGCAGATGCAGAGCTGCTGACAGCGTTACTGGGAGGGTCCCGAGAAGGCCTCTCATCCTCAGAGGGCAGCGGCCGAGCCCTGCTGTGCCACTGCAGGGCTGTGACAGAGGCATTTTCTCCCCTCTCGCTGAGGGAGCAGCCAGAGCAGGTGCTCGGTGCCTGTAGTGCTGTGAAACTGGCTTCGTTACTCATGAGGCCCCTACTCAGTGAGACACCTCTTGTTCTGAATGCGAAGCTGGCAGAAAAGAGAGGATGCTGAGACCTGTAGTAAACGTTACTCAGACATGTAAAATATTTGTGAGGTCAGTGACGCTTGTGAAGTAGTTTGTCGCTGTTGTAAAAGATGTTTTCTTCTAACGATTTGGCATTGTGCATTTAAACAGCTGGAGTTTGGAGCGGGAGACCTTCAAGGACCTCTTTTCGGCCTGAAGATATTTCGTAATCTTACACCAAGATGGTAAATATTCGTACTTTAGTCCTAGCCAAAATGCTCCTATTCTTTTTGTGTGTTGGTGCCCTCCGTTTTCATACTTCCAGTCTAAGGAAGGTGTGTGTCCCACATCCTTAGATGTGTATTTCTTCTTGTCGTGAATTCATGATACTTGAGGCGTGATCTCACAATCAGAGCGGCAGAGGCTTGCTCTGGGAGCAGAACAAAAAATTGGGGACCTCTTTTGGGGCTTCCATGTGTGAGATGGGGTTTCTAACAGCATGAGAGAAGGTGATGTGTCATATTTTGGGGAAATAATGCCAAATCTGCCACTAGTGTGTCTGTTTACAAATGAGTAGAGGTCTCAAGTTGCAGAATGCAAGGTGAGGGTTGTGATTAAAGGTGTGTGTTAGAGCATCATGGGTGCCAGTGTAGAATTCCGTCTTTTTATATTTCTAATTCAGTAAATATGCCGTTCCTCAGAGCTTATACAGTGATCGTGTTCCCTGTAGAGTCCTTTAATGCTGGGCTTTGGAGCTGATATTTGGGGATTATTAAATAGCAGGGAACTGTCTTCAGCAGCCAAGTGTGGTGCCTCCAGAGGACCAGGACTTTGTCTGGCTGGGGCGAGAAGGGTGAGGCCGACAGAGAGCCTGCTGCACGGGCCCAGTGTCTGGCACAGACCGATAAACCTGGCCAGTACAGTCTGAATTAGTTCAGTTTTTTTTCTGGAAGCCTCGGGCCTCGTGCTTTATGCAGGATAGTTGCTGTATATTCAGCAAGGCTCGTGGGACAGAAGGAATTTGAGACTCTCTGGGAGCTCGTGTTTTGTCGCTGATGAGGCTTTCCTTGTTTCTCCTAGTTTCATCACTACAAACTGTGCCCTGCAGTTCTCATCCCGTGGGATCCGCCCGGGCCTCACCACGGTCCTGGCCCGCAACCTTGACAAGAACACGATGGGCTACCTGCAGTGGCGGTGGGGCATCCAGTCGGCCATGAACACCAGCATTGTGCGTGATACCAAAACCAGCCACTTCACCGTGGCATTGCAGGTGAGGGCCCCGCTGCCGTGCGTGGGGCACCGTGATACCGCCCCTGGGAGAGAAGTGCCTTGGCTTTTCTGTCCTAGCAGCTTTTTGTCTTGGGACTAGAGAGTAATGGAGCGGCTGGTACTGCCTCGTAGGAATGTGTATTGTAGGTAACCGGCTGCCTTTGCAGAGCACTGCGCTTTGCACCCCACGTTGTCATCTCTCACGTGGGTTGGCTCAGATGAGAGTCAGGATGCAGAACACAGGCTGCAGAGATTGCTGGCTGTGACAGGGGAGTGGCCAGCATGGCTATATATTCCATGCCACTTAAAGGATAAGAAAGGAAATCTGGGGGCACATTCAGCGGCGGCCAAGGGTACCATTTCATACATTTGTGCCTCTTGTATTTCAGCTGGGAATCCCTCATTCTTTCATGATGGTCAGTTATCAGCACAAGTTTCAGGATGAGGATCAAACACGAGTGAAAGGTTCTCTCAAGTAAGTGTGCAAGAGGAAATTCATATTGCTCATAGCCTGAAGAATCTGTCTTCTGCTGCTGGCCTCGAGGTTCCACAGGCATCAAATACTTCTGTGACCTTTGGGAATCTGCTTTTCATTAATTAAATCTGGTGAATGCTGAAGTGCATGTCTTGGAGGCTTAGCTCTGTGTGCCTCTTCAGAGAAGTGGAACTTAAAATACCTGTGTGTGACATCTCTGTATCATCACAAATAAGGAATCCAGAAGTTCTTGTATTCTCTTTACTACCTTACGAGCTGAAAAGGCAAATTGCATCTTGTAGATACACAGTGAATTGTCCAGTAGCCAACATCTGCTGCACACAGATGTGTTTCCATGTTTTACTTGTTGGGGAATTACAGGATTTAGTAAAGAGAAATTCGAGAGTCTTCCCTGTCTTACCAGTTTTTGGTTCTGTCGTTCTAGGGCAGGTTTCTTTGGGACCATAGTGGAGTACGGAGCAGAGAGGAAGATTTCCAGACACAGCATTTTAGGAGCCACCGTCAGCGTTGGTGTTCCCCAAGGAGTGTCTCTGAAAATCAAGTAAGTTCGAGATTACAACTCTAGATTGCAGAGGCTGACCATAACCTGCGTTATTCTAGTCCCAGTAGCAGGTGGGAGGGTCCCAGTCTTAGGGTGATGCAGGTATATTGATATGTCACCCTGACAGGCTGCAGCTGCCCCCCCTCTGGTACAGGAGGTGCCCAGGGAAGCTGTGTGTGCCTTCTGCTGGTGTTACTCAGCCACCTCTGTCAGGAATAGTTTATGTGGGCATCAGAATTCTCAGAAAATAGAGCCTGAAGTAAGGTTTGGAGCATTGTGGTAAGTGGAAGGAGGATTTCTGGAAATATTATTAGTAGAAATGGATTTAATTGCATTCCGGTTTTGTAATGCTGTATACAAGGATGTGATTGAATTAGTGAATTATTGTTAACTAATATAGGTGATTATACTGTTAATAAGGGGCAGTTCAGAAGAGGGACAGATCTCCAAGGGTCCATCTACTGTCTTGCATTTTTAACTGGTGCCAGCAGAGGTCGTGCCAGGATGCAGGAGCTGCAGAAACCTCTGTCCTGTGAAACGACTGACATGAGCATCGCAAAAATATTAACGTGCTCCTTCCTTGAAGGCACAGGCCAGCACTCTGAACACAGACCTTCTCTATAAGCGTTTTCTTTCCTCTTTATGTTGATTTGACCAAATAAATTCTTCTAAGATTAAGAAAACACTTTAGAATGGTCAGGTACTGTTACAAGAGGCGACTTCTGGGTAAAAGTCTGTCTGTGGGTGGTGTCTGTCTGTCTTACCATGGCCTTGTTTCAGTTTATTATTTTTTTCACCTTTTTGGTCTCTCCATTTGTTGACACTGCCGCTCAGTGTGCTGAATCCAGCTCCTCAGGTGCCGCATTTCCTCTTACCTGTGGCTGTTCTGGGTTTGTTCCAGGTTGAATAGGGCAAGCCAGACCTACTTCTTCCCTGTCCACCTAACAGATCAGCTGCTTCCCAGCGCTGTGTTCTATGCCACCGTGGGACCTCTTGTTATCTACTTCGCCATGCACAGGCTAATCATCAGACCCTACCTCAGGGCGCAAAAGGAGAGGTGAGCTTAAAGTCAGAGCTGGGAGGTCCCCCTCGGGTGCTCCTGGGAGCCCGGTGCGGAGGCCGGGTGTCCGGCTGAGGCACTGCGGTTCACGGCATCACCAATGCTGCCGCGTTCTGGAAGCCTGCTAAAATACCTGGAAAGGTGGGGAAGAACTTTAGACCCAAGCTTGTTGGTGTGGGGCCGTGGGTCAGTTGTAACTGGGGTGGGTGAGTAAACATCTGCCACAGGCCGAATCCTGTCCGCTGCATAGACCTGACGTAATGTTGGTTTCTTCTGCCAGGGAGCTGGAGAAGCAAAGGGAGAGCACAGCCAGCGACATCCTTCAGAAGAAGCAGGAGGCTGAAGCTGCGGTGAGTTTTTCCTGTCACTCCCCCTCCTCAGTTACGGGAAGTTGTTCTCCCTCTGGGCTGTTCTCTTTTGCACACTGTCTGGCACTGCATGATTTTTCGCTCTGCCCCTTGTGCCGTGACAGGTCCGGCTAATGCAGGAGTCTGTCCGGAGGATAATTGAAGCGGAGGAAGCCAGAATGGGTAAAGATTACAACACCATTTACTTGTTCCTTAAGTCTGGAGAGAAGAAGGAAAGGCTGGGTGGTTGAGGGGAGAAATGGAAGGTATCGCTTCTTCATTTCCACTCCTAACGAAGCGCAGTGTAATTGCTGTTGCCCGTGCAGTGGGCGTGTTCCATTATGATCTGGCTTCTGGTGCCTGAAGGTAGTGGGGATCCACTGAATGTTATCTGGGGACACGCTGTGAGGTGGATCAACGGGCTGAAGGCAATAGTCTGGATTCACCTCTCCGCACGAGAGGTATGTATATGTGCAGAAGTCATAGTCTGAAGCGTAGGTTTCGCTGGTCTCCAGCTTACATGGTTTGCTCCTGGGTCATAGTGGAAATCTGATCAGTGATGTTTGTGAGCAGTTTCCAAGAGAATGTTCCCGAGTGAACCGACGTCCAGTTGGACTGTCACATCAGCGTGGCACTGAAGTCATCCTGGCCTAGTGCTGAGGATTGCTAACAAACACCCAGGCAGAAGTATCCTCCTGTCTAGGGAGGCAAGGGGCCAGGCGAGGAGAGTTGAAATATCATTGAAAGTGAGAAAATGCCAGGATGGTGTTTTTCATCAGTGCCTGCTGAGCTGTGGGAGGGAGGCTTTTCGTCACAGCTGTGATTTCCTGTGCAACGCAGGTTTGATTGTAGTGAACGCCTGGTATGGGAAGTTCGTTAATGACAACAGCAGGAAGAATGAGAAGGTGAAAGTAATAGATGTGACTGTGCCCCTGCAGTGCTTGGTGAAGGACTCTAAACTCATCCTTACAGAGGCATCCAAGGTGCGTAGCTGTTCTAGCAAAGCCCAGGCTCAAGAGCTTGGATGTGTGACTCGGAATTTCGGTCAAACTTTGTCCTTCCAGGAGATTTGTCCAGTGTGCTTGGAGCTGGTGACTCCAGATTGCTTTATAGAAGCCATTTACATACCAAGTGTTATGAACCTCTGGGAACTTCTGTTTCTCTGGCTGTTTCCAGTGCCACAAAAACGTCTCTGTATTTGCTCTTCTCTGCAGTTAGGACTTGCCATGTGGAGGTGATTCCTTAGCTTCTTGTCTCACCTCATTGGTAACAATACTCCATGTTTTTAATGACACCTTGCTCTGGCACTAGTAGATGTTTTTGGTCAGCTGAAGAGCTGTGAAAGTCCATTCCCTGATGCTTAGTCTGTCCTTCTCTGGTTCCAGGCTGGGCTGCCAGGTTTCTACGACCCCTGTGTGGGTGAGGAGAAGAGTTTGAAAGTGCTTTATCAGTTCCGAGGAGTTCTGCACCAAGTAATGTCAGCTGACAATGAGGCCCTTAGGATACCAAAGCAATGTAAGTAGCAAGGACCACCTTGCTTCTTCCTTCAGGAGCCAGTAAAGGATTGCTGCGGCTCTGTGTGGCCAAGTACAGAGAACCGGGCTTCTGGGGTTCTGAACTGGGATTACTGGAATGGACTGACCATGATACACCTCTGGAGTATGACCTAAAAGAGCTCAGCAGCACCACTGCAGCTGTTGGTACCATATAATCTGACACTCACCAGAGTCAGAAGCAGAGGTCTCCTGAAGCTGCTGGTGTGGCTGCCGGGCAACTCACAGCATCGGGTTGCCCGAACTGAATGTGGGAAGGCAGGTTGGAGGCCTGAGACAGATTTCTTCCTCATCCCTATTTATGTGTCTGCCAAAACAGTCTCCCTGCCAGGATAGTGTTGTGAAGCTGGGTTCTGCTAGTGACAAGTTTTCCTGGTACCCCATAGGTCTGGGGAGCTGACTGAAGGGCACAGGGCTCTGTTCACTCTAGACCAGCTCCCTGTCCCAATTTAAGAAGCGTATCCAACTTACAAAGCTTCCGTATTACACTGGAGGTGTATCAGAGTTAATTAGCAGCCAGGGACACCCCTGTCTGTCCCTGGTGGGGTGATGAGGTCGAGCGAGGATGGGTCCCGTCCCACAGGGGTGGTGTGTATCCATGTGTTGTTCCCGCCCAACAGCTCACAGGATTGATGCGGACGGCTAACGTGAGAGCCTGTGGCTCTGACAGTACCATGGAAACTGCAAACGGAAACTACAGACCTTCCCCCGGACGCTACGAGTTTGAACAGAGACATTTTTATTTTTACTATCCATAGACCAGGAGGTGTCCTGCCTGTTCCGTTAGGAGACAAAAGGAGAGAACCTGCTTCCACAGGTGGCTCCAAGGCAATACTCTGAATTGTGGCTCAGTAACCAATAAAGCAACGTGACTCTGAATGCGCAGTGCTTTCTGCGGCGGGAGCGCCACCCCTCGCGCAGCCAAGCCTCTCCTGCCACGCTTTGGCCACAGCCCGGTTGTGCGGGCTCACACGTATCCTCTTGCACTGAGCAGGGACGAAGACCTGCTGCTCTCACTTCTCCATGTACTTCCTGGGGTAGGTAACATACCTTTTTCTGCTCCTGAGGGGAAGTTAAGTTCTCTGGCTGCCTCCTGGAAGGCCTTTGCTTAAATCCTTTTGTCGGAAAGAGGACAAAGATTGTCCGTCACAAATCTGTATTTGAAATGTACTTGTCAGGAGCAAGTATGTTTGCAATGAAGTCCTTTGTCTGTTGCAGTAGCATGGACCTCTTCAGCATGAATCCATCCAGCTGCTCATTTCAAACACTGCTATTCCAGACAAGGACACGGGGTGTAATAGTCTTGTTAATTCTCCTGCCATGTAGAACCATCAAGGTTTTCAAGAAAAGAGGAAAGCAAGTGGGGGAGAAGGATGGCCATTCATTGCATTGGATTCTGCTGCTGCTCCTGTCTCTTCCCATCTAATTTATTTACCAGAGAAAGAGGAACATAGTTTATACAATTAAACCAGACCAAAGTTGAGGAGAGATGCCAAAGGGGTAAAGAGTGGAAAATGTAAAATTCAGCTGCCCTTCCTGAAAAGCATCAGTTATGACATAAATCCCTTGGATTAACCTTGCAGAGAAGCCATGTCAGGGATTTTCCAGCCAAAAGGGCAGTTCTGTTCGGTGACACAGCGGATAGGAGCGGCAGCCTCGTAGCATCTTCTGCACCCTGCACACACTGACACCACCGAGGCTTTTCGTAGCGAAAAGGAAGAGTCGTGGCTCTTCTCAGTCACAGTTCTGCTCGTAGTGAGTCCTCAAACGGCCTTCACTGCTTATGTGAGAGATACAGAAGGGGAAAATACCCCAGCCTGTCTTGGCTGTGTGTTGTCGCTCGTAACAAGTGCTACCGTTGGTCGTTTCTTGACACGTACCTGGCCCCTTCTTTTGTGCAACGTGGTTCTCTCTGCTCAAGTCACGGGAAAATTAGATCTCCAGAAGCAGATGTATTTGAGCCAGTCTGAAAGAGAAGCCCCCCACCTCTAACAAGCAAGTTCGTACAATGCAAGGGTGTTCCCTTGTTTTTACTAAAATCAAACCAAAACTCTTCAGTTGTGAGCAGCTCCTGGAGCAGGGCTTCATTTCACTTACAACCAGTGTTCTGTTGATCTGAAATTAAATGTAAAATGTGCAATAAATTGTGCTCAGCTGAACATTAGCCTATGTTCCCTTTGCATCTCTAGGACACTCTTGAAAAGCAAGGGTTGTGAGTTTAATAAATGTCACATCCTGGTGATCTCTTGTATTGGTAACTGGTTGAACTGGGCAGGAATCTCTGCCAGAAATTCCTTTTTCATGTCTTGTCACTGTCTGTGTATGGTAAAGAGAGAGAGCCGGTCTGTAGGGATGAGGACGTGGCAAGATACTCCCAGAAGGAGCACTGAGAATTGAGTTTTGCATAAGTGTGGTATTTGCTGCTAATTACAAGGGAGACTCTTGGCCCCGTGTCTGTCAGAGCAGTGACACTGAGGAGTGTTCTCGTGAAAAGAGTTTGCACAATAACGCAATTCTCATTTCTGACAACTTCCTGAGGTACGATTTCTGCTGTCACAAAAGTATTTTCTTGCATGTTGTCTACATGAAAATGTAGAGGAATAGCAACGTGGTTCCAGAAACTGCCCTTTGAGGTGTCCTGTGTTACACCTACACTTGAAAAATAGTATTTTGGAGGAGCAGAGCACCTTGTTCCTACTCCAGCAGTTAAAACCTGTAACAGGGTAGCATCTTCGGGTGCAAACTTTAAAATGCCGTAGAAATACGAGGTGACGCTCGCTTCTGTTTCAATTGACCCAGCACGTGCTTTTTGGACCCAGGAGCAAACACAAGTCCTTTCGGCCAGAGCCTTCAAACTGAAAGCTCTTGAGGTGGAGATACAGGTTTGGGATTTACTTTTCAGTCTTTCCTTGTCTTCCTGTGCGTGCTCTTGTCTTTAAGAGCCACATCCCAGGGTGGGTCAGTGTCACAGGTTAGGGGCAGGGCCGCCTGCTAGACCTGTAACAGACGCTCTGTTAAACCCCCTCCCTCCCCAAGAGGGAAGAGAAAGGGAGTAAGAGAAAGAGACTTATCAATTAGAAAAGGAAACCAGAGCAGCTTGAATGAAAATGAAAATAATAGTAAAATGGAATATATACAAATAGATACAAAACCAGCACTGAACCCAAATCGCCCTGATGGCCATTACGTCATCGTCACCACTGACGCTGTGGAGCAGGCACCGGGAAAAGTCCCAGACTGGGCCCAGCACCAGATGGGAACCGAGTTCAGGAGCTGGATTCCAGTGCTGGATTCAGGAGCAGTCAGATCAAGATTGAAGGCAGAACGGACAGTCCTCCTTGGATGCCGGCCAGGGAAGAAGCGAGGAAGAATCCGAGCAAGAGCCTCCAGCTTTATACAGACTATGCCATCTATGGGATGGAATCTTTCAGTGGTCAGTTCAGGGTCCCCTGTCCCATCTGCTTCTCCCTGCAGGTGAAGCTTTTACTTTCTGCACCCCCAGCGTGGGGCACAAGATCCAGCAGCAGCCTTGGTGTGTGCACCGGCCCTTGGTACTAACTCTGAGCATCAGGCGTTGTCCCTGCTAGAAGCAGACGCTGCCTATGAAAACAGGCTGCTGACTGCAGAGAGCGCAGCTAGAACAACCTGGCTGAAAAGTAAAGTCACTGAACAGAATTGTTCTGTTCTCACTCAAACCAGGACACCTGACCAGTGAAAGGCTGCAAGGAGCCAGAGCCCTGGGTGCCATGCTGTAAAAACCCTGCAAACCTCCTCCCATGTGTTCATACCCACAGCCAGGGCTTGGAGTCAAGCGGCTGCGTTCCTCCTGTGGCAGCTTCGTTCTCAGCAGAGCACTGCCTCAGTTCTCCTGCCTTCTCCCAGCACCTCAGGATTATCTTTCTGTCTAATTGCAAAGAAGTTTGTGCGAGGGGCAGATGAGCCTTAACTTAGTACTTTGAACATTTGAATTTGTGACTCTTGTTAAAGTAAAATCCCTCACCATTAATACTGACCCAGGCCTTGCCCCCTTCCCTGGCAACATCATAAAAAGTCCACAGCTTGTTCCCTCCTGCCAGATCAGCCCACCAAGGATTCAGACTCTTGCTTTTTCACCCTCAGGTACTGCGAGTGTCCTTCCCCACCCTGAGGCTGCTGCAGCAGGTTCTTCTCTGCAGTAGTTAAAGCCCAAACTCCGTTTCTGCTTCCCTGGGGTGTTTGTCCTCGTGGTGGAGGTGCTGCCTGTCCTGTCTGTCACCTCCCTCAGAGCCAGGTACTGGCTCGGTCTCTTCTACTGAGGACTGAAAGGGACTGTCAGAACAGCCCCACTGGAGCCACCACAGCTCTCACAACCACCATTTCTGCTCCTTGAGAAGCTGCCATTTTACAGCTACCACTCCTCTGGAACTTTATCAGCATGTAGTACCAAATTATAAGTAAAGTAGAAGCTGTAAGCACCCAGAGCTTAGTTTCTGGCAGGATCCAGCACCGTTTCCAGAGCCGGGCCACCTTCTCAGTTTGCCAGGGTGCTGAGGCTGCTGGTCTGAAGGCAGCTGGCTGAGCAGCAGTGCCTCCGGGTCTGGCACGTACGAGCTGGGTAGTGGCACCAAGACACCAGCCTCCCTTTGGTGATCTGGGGTCCTCAGTGCTGCCTGAGGGAAGGAGCTTTCCCTCGGCACAGCTCCCAGGGGTGGTTAAAGGGTTTTGGGGCTGGCCAGCAGCACAGCCCTGGGTCTGTTCCCAAGGCTGCGGCACCCGGTCCTGCCATGACACGCCTCTTGGGCTGCCCCACGCCCGGCCTCTGCGCACCAAGCCCTGCCCTCGGGTGTTCTCCACAGAGGAGCTCTGCAGGAGTGCTCCGGGGGGCCGCAGCAGCGGGCAGCGCCTGCCCACCATCACTCTGCCCTGCGCCAGCACCAGGGCTCCACCGCAGTTCGCCTCACAGCAGAGGCTGGGCAAGGAACAACTGCTCCAGAAAGAGGTGGGGATACCTGTGAGAGGCATGTTTCCAGCACTTTATCCATAGGTGACTGTGGATCGTTTAGGGAAGAGTGCCTGAGGCATCAGGTTTGCTGGCAGCAGCTGCTTTAGACACCAGTAAATCATAACAGCAGACACCTGAGTTTGGGATAAAACAGAATCATTGTTCACTTGTTTCACATTTAAGAAAAAAAACATGGTTCATTAAAACAGTTTTAATGAAAAAATAAAGTTCTGAATTAAACTATAATTATACATGGTTGAAAGTGATAAACTAAAAGAATGGCGATGTTACTACTTTTCCCTTCTCTGCTGATAACCGTAATGTGCTGGACTTGGCAGACACCAGCAGTTGGGACAGATCTGAAAAGGTAACAGAACAAAAGTCAGTCACGTCGATAAGATCGAACCCCTGTGACAAGAGCCAGTTCTCAGCACTTCGCTGTCTCTCCTGTAAAAGCTTTGGGAACGTGTTCCACGGAGGTCCAGTTGAATTGCAGACACACTGTAAACAGAGACACCAATTTTCAGAGCAGGTCCCACCCTTATGCAGCTTGTGACTGGGATCTTCCAGAGCCTTTCTGTTTGCAGTGAAATGGCAGCGTTGGAGAACTTTGGTTATTTTTCTGGCAGCCATTGGGGGCACGTCTTTGGCAGACTCCTCAGGGGCTCCACGTAGCTTCTGGAAGGCAGCAAACCACATCATGGTCTTAAGGTTTTACAGAAGCTGGAGCTGGTTTGGGGAACCCAGAGTCAGTTGTTGCCACTCGGCAGAGCGGGATGTTTGTAAAGATGCAGGACAGAAGAGCAGTTGCGCGTGTGCAGCTCCATCATCCTGCCCGGCCAGCAGATCTTTCACCGGAGCCCCAGGGCGCAGCACTGCTGGACCGGCCGCCCCAAGCTTCAGCAGCCCCGTGTCAGCTGTCTGAGGGAGGGTACCCGACTCCGTGTGCTGGAAAGGCCCATGGCCATCACCAGGATGCACCTCCTGGTGGCCCAGTCCACGTGGTGTAACTGGAGCACCAACATGGGTACGTTCCTACCAGTACGGCCGGTCCTTGGCAGCAGAACCAGCCAGCAACTCCCCGGACAGAGGAGATGTTGTTCATCAGGCAGAACTTCCGAGAAATACCTCAAAACATAACCCGAATTTGTGCGCTACGTACGGCTCACTCTGTCTGGTCTGAGGAACGCCGCCGCCGTCTCGGTGGCCTCATGTACGAGCCTTGGCTCCCTGTCATGTTTCTGAGTGGATTTCTTTCAGGCTGAGGCCCTGGGAAGTCCTGTGAAGGAGCCGCGGTGTTGGGGGGGCCTCAGCACTCTCCTGTCCTCCCGCACGACGGGTGGATCCTCACTGCACTTCACCCTGCTCGCTGCACGGCCTGCGCCTGCTTTGGCTCTGGAACTGGCAGCCAGGAGATTAAAGATTCTGTTTTTTTGATAACAAATCCAGTCTCAAAAAACAAACACCAAAAACAATAGTCAGTTCAGCTGAAAGGATCAAATCCAAAACCAGACCTGCCTGTTCTAAGTTCACTACGGCCCCTCGCACAGTCCACATTTGAATTCTGGGCCGAGAGAAGGGAGAGTCATCATCTTCTTGAAACAGCAGCTTAGAGTTTGACGAAGGGCCGGGAAACAGAGCGAACGGTAACCCCCATACACACATTTGGGCCAATCATGCAGAACAAAGTCACGAAAAACCACTGTTAAGAAGAGACCCTCCAGAAAGAAAGCCGCTGTGTCGCTGCCCCCAGCACGGCCCAGCCAGAGAAGGGGCTGCTCTCTTCTTTTCACACGCCACTCCCTCGACACAGAAGCAAGTCCTGTTTTCACTCGAACGATGCCAAACGGCAGCACTCCCCCTGCCCGGGCCGCTGACGAGGTCGGTACGCACGGCACCGACTCCTAGGGAGCCTCTGAACATCTACGATTGACACATATGGACAAACGGGCAGGTACAATATTATATTAAAATTAAAACACGTGGCCATTTACTTTTCGGACTCTTCACACAGATTCCCACCTCCTCCTCACCTCTCTTTGGAGGAGGGGGGGAGTTTCCTCGCACAGTTTGCGGTTTCCCGATGGGATGAGAAAACGGACATGGCAAAGGTATTTTACATTCCCCAGACATCATCCAGTTCGTAGCTGTAACCGACAAAACCCCAAGCCCCGGGAGCTTGGTCTGTCCTCGTGCCGATCGGCATCGAGCAGCAGTTCCCACCGGTCGCCTCGCCCGGCCCCGGCTGCCTGCGATTCCTCATCCCTATGCTGCAGGAGGCCAGGCGGCCCCTCAGCCTGAGCAGCAGCAGTTCGGGGGAGCTCTCCCCGGCCGGCCGGCACCGGCAGCTCGCCCGCCCGCCCTTGCAGCGCACCAGCACGCGCTGCTCGCCCCTAGTCCAGAAAGCGCCTGCGCGAGCCCGTCCGGGAGCGGTTCGAACGGCGAATGTCAAACTTGGAGTCCCGGCACTTCTGGCAAATGTAGACCTCTGGGACGTTCGACTTGCGGATTTTGGCGCAGGAGAGGTGGATCCAGGTGTGGCACTCGTTGCACTCGATCATCGGCCGCCCGGCGAAAGGCTTCATGCAGAAGCAAGTGACGAGGTCCCACGAGTCGTCATCTGCGAAGAGAAGCGTCACGCCCCGGGTTTAGCAGCCAGCGCCTCACACCAGCCGTTGGCTCTCCTCTCGTGCTACGTTAGCTACCCAGGTTTTAAAGACAGGCCCTGTGCTGACCTTCCCAGGTCTCTCCCACGCAGGAGGAGACTCGGCAGTGCAAGAGAGGCCGTGATCCAGGAGAGGAGAACCAGCTGCTTCTACAAAGTCTCAGCTTTTCACTCAATTTACTGTAAAAGCAGCCAACCAGTGCCCCCCCCACACCCAACGCAACAGTGCCCAGGCAGCATGCCTTGCTGCCATCCTCGTGCTACAAGCGCCACAGAGACGGGCAACAGCACTGCTGTGTCCCCTGCGGCCACCAGGCCAC
Organism: Baryphthengus martii; assembly: GCA_013396935.1. Lineage (NCBI taxonomy): Eukaryota > Metazoa > Chordata > Aves > Coraciiformes > Momotidae > Baryphthengus > Baryphthengus martii. The sequence goes on along the minus strand of VWZK01018633.1, from coordinate 916 downwards.
CTACCGGAATCCACCATGATGTCCTCGTCATCGCCGGTGCCGTCCTCATCCCGGAAGACCACCTGCTTGCCCTGCCGGATGACCGTCCGCTTGCCCACGCTCTGGATCTCCACTGTCTGCTCGGCCGTCACGGTGGGGTAGGAGACGCTGGAGGGCGTGTCGGAGTCCCACACCGAGCAGCGCTCGGCTGCAGACTGAGGGTCGCCCTCGGACGAGGGGCTCATCGGCGTCTCTACGTAAGAGTCCTCTGCCTCCAGCTCCAGCAGCTTCTCCTCGTAGTCCTGCTCTGCAGACGCTTCTGTTTCTCTCCTCTTCAGCTTTTTCTTCTTCCTGATCTTATCAATCTGCTTTCGCTCCGGCAGGAAGTTGCTGGGCTTGGTGCGCTGGAACAGGGAACCGTAGGGCTTCGCTCGCTTAAGCTGACTAAAGTTCTTTCTGTTCTTGGCGGGCAGGGACACAGAAGAGGGGACGTCATTGAAGCGGGGATCCCAGCTATCGCTGTCAATGGTGCCGCCGGTGCTGTTGGGAGGACTGGGGCTGTTCCTCAGCGGCGTTTCCTGGCAGACAGCAGAGAAAAGCATTAATTTGGAGCCGACTCGCATACTGCGCTGAGGCGCTACGCCCGTTCCCCCCAGGCGCTGCCTCGCACCGCCCATCCCGGCCACGTTCGAGCTCCCTCTCTCCCCACAGGACCTCCCGTTAACGCCGCAGGGGCCTCTGGCCGCAGCCCAGAGCTGCCCTGGCCCCGGAAAGGATCCCGCTGCCTTCACTTCGCCCAAGAGGCAGCGGCGGTCCCCTCCTGACACCCTCCCGGCTGCCGAAGTTCCCCTTTTGTCGCCGGCACCCGGGCGGAGGCGCAGCCTTCTCGCAGCGGCTGCTCTCTCCGGAGAGCCCAGCGGCGGGGGCGGGCGGAGGC
>VWZK01018631.1:100410-145304 GCA_013396935.1 Baryphthengus martii | reverse complement strand
TTTTTTTTTTTTTTTTTTTTCTTTTTACTAGGGGAATATTACAGCGTATGTCTAAATGGTATCATTTATATCCTGGGGAGCAGATTATGCTAGGTCAGCTTTAGCCATCTGGTATGAATTATTAGGTAGGAGTAAGGAGGATTGTGCAGAGTGCTGTTCAAGAAGGAAAACTGATTCATGTGGTGGAAGTATCAGGAACGTGATCAGAGATCATACCAGACTGCCAGTGAAGGCTTTTAAAGATCCTGCCCATGGAAGCAGTCCAAAGAGAGGTTAAATAACATACTTCACCAAATGCAACTATGTTTTGTGGGGTTGTTTTTTTCAAGTAACATTGAGTAAAATGGCCATTTTAAGAGAGAGAACATAAAAAGTAAGACAAGAAAAAAAGCTTTACTTGAAACTGGGTGAGTTTTTAACTAAAGCAGCACTATGGTACAGACTGTGTGAGACATGGCAGCTCTCCAGTTATCAAGCTGGTACATGGCACTGATTAGGGTCAGGGTGAGCTCAAACCTGTCCCCACTAGCATCCCTCAGTGCAGCAGCAGTCAAAAATGCTTTTTCCCATTTCAGCTGTATCTTATCCCCAGGACTCCACATATATTACCCTGGCGCTGCACTAATAAAGGTGGTGTGAGATTCAACCATAAAGGAAGAACTCAAGGCTTATTTTTTTTTGCAATTGGCAGGATTAACACCATGATATGTCAAGTCAAAATGAAACTTAGGAGCCCCGTGGCAAGGCTTTAAAACATAAGCTCTTGGTGCATGAGAAACATAGATGCCAACCCAACAGCAAGAGTTACTGCAGAAGGAGAGGACAGGTTCTCTATTCCATGCAGGCTGTGAAACGGTGCAGTGAAAGCCAGGGAAGTAGTCTTCTGCCAAATGCCTATGGTTGATAAATGTTCCTAAATCTATTAAAAGCAGCATACTCTGGTATAACATGTACCAGAGTAAGCAGCAAGAAATATGGTTTCTGTTATTAGTCTGTCTTTATACTTGAGTTTTGGCAAATCCCTTCTATTTGGCCTAGATAACTTTTTGAGGTCCCTTGCAACCTGAGAGATCCATGATCCTTTGCACACCTAGATGTCAAGGTCTTTGAGGCAGGAAGCATTATTAAGTAGGTACACACCTGAACAAAATGATGTATTTTTATCAAAAAAAGGCTCTGAAGCACTCCATGTGCTCTAATAAATAACTAAATAGTTAGTAATTAATGATCTTTGCAATAGCTATTTAGATGTGTATTGGGTCAGATGGAGTTAATTTTCCCCATAGCAGCCCTTATAATGCTGTGCTTTGTACTGAGAGCTAGAAAGGTGTTGATTACACACCCATGTTATGTCTACAGCTGAGAAGGGCTCACACAGCACCAAGGTGGTTTTTCAACATTTCCCCCTACAGTGGGATGGGGTGGACAAGATCTGGGGAGGGGACACAACTGGGACAGCTGACCCAAACTGACCAAAGGGATATTCCATGCCATGTAACATCAGCTCAACTATTAAAGCTAGAAAAAGGAGGGAGAGGGGTGGGGAAGGGCAGGGAGAGCATCGTCTTGTCCTGGAGAGCAACTGCTATGTGTATTGGAGCCCTGCTTCCCCATATGGGCCGGACATCACCTGCTGATGGGAGGTACAGAATAACTGTTTTATTTTGCTTCTGTGCTCAACCTTGCTTTGCTTTTCATTAAACTGCCTTTGTATTAACCTACAAGTTGCATCTTATTTTCTCCCCCTGGTCCAGCTGAGAAGAAGAGTTATGGGAGTGAAAGAGTGGCTTGGTGGGCACCTGCCTCCCAGTTAAGGTCAAACCACCACAAGATGTATGAAAAAAAGAAGTCTCTAAGTACTTCTGACTATGCTGTACGATAGTATCATGACTGTTTTTTGTAATATAAAAAATACAATCAGAGCTCTCCCAAACTTCGCAGCTAAGAACACCTGCCTCAAAGACAGCTGTCCAAAATCCAGAGAGAATACATTTGACACAGATTGCTCTGCACAGAGAAGACAATAATTGCTGCAGCCATCTCTGTGTGACTGATGTTTATATTAACAAGTGAAAACTAGAAAGCAATGTCAAACAGTAAAGTCAGTATTTAAGCCTGTTTAGTGATGATGTTGAGTGTATTACTGCCATTTTGCCTATATATTCTAACCTCTGCAGTCTGCATTTGAGCATTCATCAGTGACAATATGTTACGGTTAACTTCTCTGGCTGATAATTGTTTCTAATGGAATCAGAAAAGAAAGTGTGAGACAAGTTCAATAACGCACAGATACACAGCTGAAAGTGGACACACTAGACTAAATTAGGAAATGCTGCTCTTGGTTCTGCTTAGTCTTTTTCTGAAGCCGAAGCTGCAGAAGACCAGGGCAGCAAATTCCAAATCCTGCAGAGAGGTTTCTTTTTAGACATACTAGCCAGGGCCTCAACATCAATGCACCGTCTGCAAGAATCAGAGCAGGATCAGGAGCACAAGCTGGCTGCTTTGCACCTCTGGACAACCAGGTATACAACTGAACCTGTCCCAGGATTTTTTCCAATAGAAAACTACGTAAACAGAAAGCGCTGTTAATTTTACTAAGTGTTCAAAAGTGAGAGCTAAGGAAGCACTAAGAGGTCAAGGCAAGGTTTCCTGTGCTTCAGAACAGACTGTTCATAAACTGAGAGTTTCCGCTAAAAAAACGATGGTTTGTGTCAAGCTCTTTTCCTATAAACTTAAATACAAACCTTCAGCTCTTTTCAGCATTGTCTGTGGCTCTGCATGTAGCAGTCGGAGACTGTGGAAGTTATTTACAGACAATAATAACGTATACCTTCGGGAAGAGGCTTTATTCATTGTGTGGAGAGTTGGCTGCAAAGCCATTACTGGAGAGATTTTCCCTTGTTTCTGTGCAGCACTTAACAGTTATTACAGTGTATTTCTGATCCTGTCGGAACATCGTGCAGCCCCACTGTGGGTCACAGAAGTTATAAACAGACTTTTATCTGAATGGTTCCAACATGCACTTAAACAACTATAATAGAGAGTTCAATACCGGAAAACTGTTCAGTTATATTATTTGTTTATTGTGTGGTTTTGTTTGTTGCTCAAGATACAATTTCTTTAAATAGGGATAATTAGGAAAAATTGTCAAAATTTGACTGTAAAATACAGTATCAAAACTGCAGGTATATTTTCATCTCTGAGGCAACAGTAATAGGAAAAAAAAAATCAGATTATATATTTGTTCACCTTTTTTTCTTTTTTGTGATCTTGGAAAGGAAACAGCTGCAAAGCCAATTTCTCACAGAATGTGGAGGGAAATGCTGCACAGCAGTCCAGAACCAGAACAGGATGCATCACTCTGTAACATTTCCTAAGTCAGATTAATTTTATACAGGCTTTTCCATTGCATTTGCTCATAAATAGGTTGGGAGTAGGTAGGGTATATGGAACATCTAGTGCTTAGGGCACATGTCTTGGCACCTACAAGCTTTGGGGCAGCTGCAGATACTCAGCAGCCCAGCCACAGGTCATCCACAATCAAATACCAGCTAGGAGAACCCAGTTTGCTGAAACTCTAAAACCGAGAAAGATTTGGCTCCCTATTTTGACCCATGAGGTGTTTTGCTCTAACGCATGAAGCAGCACAAGCAACCAGATCTGTGCAGAAGGCAAAGGGGTCAAGTCATGGCATATGACCAGATAAGCAGCCCACAGCTGCTAGCCCAGGTTGATCACATGTGCCAGCAGTTCTTCCAGGGAAAGCTGAAGCAGTCTTAGGGCAAGCACAGAAATCCTGTGATGAGCTAGGAATAAAGTGATTAAGTCACCTCAGGATTAACCATAGCTGTTCACAGCTTCAACTCGCTGACTGTAATCCCTCTCATGTCTTCCTTAACTTCCTAATATTTTCTGGTGCAGACAATTTTTTTATAAAAAAATAACTAAAGCATCACCTTCTGAACTGGAAATGAGACTATATAAATATATATGTCTCTTCTAATCAGACTTGGCCATTGCCAGAACAAAGAGTTCGAGTCTGCCCTTGCATGAGAGTGTTTGGACACACAGCACTGCAGCACCAGCACATCCCTCCTCCTATCATGGAGAAATGCCACCACAGATCCAATGCAGGAATGAGGAAACAATAGCTTGGCAGGAACCTGAAAGGCTCTTTCACATCAAACAGTTTAAAACATAGCTGATGTTGCAAAGGCCCTCAAACCTGCACAACAAGCACATGCCTCCAGCCTACCTGACACAGTGCCCTAACTGCCCTTCAAGGAGGGGAGGAGGCCAGGAACTTGTCTAATTTGTCTATTACACATCATTCACCATTTATATTTCAAGATTTGACCTCAGACAAATCAAATATCCCAAGAATCTGATCGTTGAATAGGTACTTGCATATTTTATTTTCCAACACTTGCAGTCAGGTGGGAAATTACAACTCTGCTGTTAGCACAGCCTGATAAAAACTCAGCACAGGAATGTCTGCATCAGCCTCCTTACACTATGAATTTCTGCCGTCCCATTTACCATGGACTGTTAACAACTTCATTCCTCCTTTCCCCAGACTAATTTGAAACCCCACACCATGCAGAACTTGTCATCACTTGCACAGGGCTCCTTCTTCAGAGCATATCATTCCAACTGCTTCCAAAGGAAAGACACTTATATAATTGATGCTGTCCATGCTGAGAATAGGTTGGACACACAGTATGTCACGAAGAACTAATGTTCCAAGCACAAGAAATGTCATATGTTGGTCTCAGGTCTTTGCCAGCATTTTCCATCTTTCACCCCACTGAGGCTGTCACTGAGTGAGGTGGGAATCTCAGATACCCAGCCCTTACCTTAAAGAAATGCTGATGAGCCATACCTGAAAAATGCAGTAATGGTAAATTGGTTTATTCCTATGTAAGGCTTCAGGGTGTTGTCCGTTAGGAACCACAAGATCAAGAAATCCAAACCAGACACACTTTCCGAAGGCAATGTAAGAGCATTTTTAGGGAAACCCCATGGTAATCTATAAGGAATTAGTAAGAATTTCTTCCTGGCCATTTTCTTCAACGTACAAAGAAGCATCTTCATACCCAACCCCTTTTGAACATCACTTTAAATATAAAGCTAATAAAGGATTGAAATACAACCTTTCTTTCCAGTTCTTTCACGTTCTAGAGCACCTTTTAAATTTTCTTTAATCTCTCCACTTCAAGACCTGATCTGGGAACATCTTCCCCTCTGCATCTCTCTTACCCTTTCACTGCAAACACCCCACAGTCTCTTTTTAGTGGAACAGTACATATCTGCTCAGCCCAAGGCTTAGCTTTTTAGCAGGGCATCACTTTCTTTACTCCATAACCGACTTTATTCTGATACCAAAGCACACAATCCCAGTTTCTCTAGTGTGTGGTATCAGATGCCTCTCTGGTAACGTGAGAGGCACTAAGCCACAAGTCTGTCCTTGTTTTTGATGAGGTGCTTTGAAAAGGAAAACATATGTAACTATGGGGCTTCAGCCTCCATCTTCATCTCCCACCCACACTCCTGGTGCAGCTGGCTGCCTGCCCATAAACCAGACTAAGGGCGGGCAATAAGCATACCAAGGGACCATTCCCATGCAGTGGGCAAACACAGAGCATCATATGAGCCGCAGGGGACACAGGTTGACTGTGTAGTTCCATGCCTGAAACTCAAGAGGGTTGCCTCTTACGACTCAGCTATATTTAATTCTGAAGATATCAAGTATTTCAATGCTTGCATTTAAAAGAAGGCATGCAAAGAATAGATGGAGAAGTAAAAAAGTACCCAATAATTCTAAATCAACCTATTCCTTTGATATGTGCCTAAGCTGCAGAAAAAGCAAGAACATGTGTAGAAAACTGGGTTAACTATGTTCCAAGTCTCACTTCAGCCGCCTCTCTCTTACCCTACATTTTACTAGTGGGAAGTGTAATGTAAGTGGTGAAAACAGGGAAATGAGAACTTCAGGCTGCAGATTCTATTTGCAGTTTTTCCACTGACTTGCTGTGTGACCTCAGGCAAATCAATCTCTCTGCACTTCAGCTTAACCTTCTGTGAAAATTGAGATACGAATGCTTTGACTTACCCATAGGCTCACAGTGGGGTGTTACACAGCTTAATTAATTAATGTTTGTTAAACACTTTGAATGAATGTTTCTATACAAGTTTAAATTATTATAGGTTGTACATTTATAAACTCTGGCTTATGACCCTTGAATGCATTTGCCACAATGTCTAGTGCAAGCCTTAAGATTGCTACTCTGATGTAATAAATTATACTTTAAATGAACCCTTTCACCGCAGCGACTTTGACTTTAGTTGTCTACACTTAACATTTACAGTCATTGCACTAATTGGTCTAACCTTGTATTGCAGGTTTCCATGAGCATCAAATGACTTCTTTGGTCATGCTTGAATTTGTTTCACTTTATGTTTTCATGGGTTTAGTAACTGCTAAGAGACTTCATGTAAATTCATTGACATTTGCTAGTCTCCATTGGAAGAAGAAAACCCTGTATCTCTTACACAAGTCCTTGCAGGTCTAGAATCTCTTCACTGCTCTCATTATCTTCATTCCCCTGTAATTGGTCGGTTTATGGACACAGTACAAGTTCTTTTAACTTCACTAACTTAGGTTTTCACTCAATATGAATTTATATATTTATTCATGAATCATAGAACCATAGAATGGTTTGGGTTGGAAGGGACTTTTAATGATCATCAAGACCAACACTACATCATGGGGAGGGACAAACTAATTTTCCATATTTTTTTCACTGACTACTAGAGGTAAGAAATTCTGTGATGTATCCTGAAGAGGGCCTCTCACCCCGTAAGCACCAATATAGAAGGAGGAAATGTTTTACAAAAAGTCATGTTCCCAAATTCATGAGTTTTTATAGCAAGTTTGATCTTTAGCATGCGGAGATTAATGTTATGAGCATAGTACTGAACTTATTAACAAAATACAATTTTTCAAGAGAAATCATTCGTAAAGTTTTACTGCAGCAGCATCTTTAAAAATGTCTGACAGCAAAACCCAAGGAAGCAGAAAGGGATATGCTAATTAAAAGGCATTATATAAATGCTAATGAAGGAAGTGACCCATGAATTAGCATGTCAAGCCCCAGTGTCTTATCACTGAAAACAAAGAAAAAAAAATGAGTACAGCTCCTATAATGGTGTGCTGCTGACAGAGGAAGATCCCATCTTTACTTTAGGCATAGCAGGAGCTCAGAGCAATCATCTTGAACAGAAATGATAAATCAAGCCAGCTTCAGAGAGGATAGACAAGGCTAACATTGTCAACAGTCTGACATTAAAACAGCTGGAGAGTTAAATATAAGTTGCAAACTTTAGGGATTCCTTTCGAGCCTTTCTAAGAATTGAGATGTGTTCTGAAGATTAACTTTGTCACATCTGCTGCAAAGGCTGGGCTGCGTATCATGGATGCTGACAGCCGGAGCAGCGAGATTGATTTAGACCTGTATGAGCTAAACCAGAAGGTAGCAGATATGGCACAGGACTTAACAGAGATCTGGGCCTTTCTGGAGACATCTAAGATGGCATGAAACTTGTCTTACATCAGAGAGTAGAGAGGGAACCAGTTGTCTCTGGGAACACAGGCACTTCAGTTGTTCCAACAACTGTGTTGACTCAACCTCTGTTCATAACAATGGGAATTGAGACAGTGGATGTATTAACACCCAACCTGGAACCACAATCCCAGTCTGAGTATCCTTCATGTAAGCAGGCAACACTGAAAACCTGAGTGTTTTGATGGCACTTCTTTCCTTGCAGTCAGAACTTGTTCTTGAGTAAAGCTGTGATGGTTGTATTTGCATTCTTTTTCATATTTGTATTGGTTTGTTTTCTCTGTTAGTAGACAAAGATCTAGGACCATTTTTGGTGTGCTGTAGTACTACAAAATTAGCTTTAAAAGAACCTACATTGTTAATCAGCCTCCTGAAAACATCGTCTTAGTAAAGATGGTGGAACAAAACTCATTTTGCAAATTTTATTTCAAAACAGTTTTTGCAGACAGCTTCTGAGTGAATGATCTGAAGTCACACTGGGAGTCCGAGGACAGCACAGAAAGACAGTGCGTGCACACCTACAGAAGTCTGCTGCTAACTGTTTTTGGTGTTAAACCAATCTTGAATTATGAAGTAGGACATCAAAAACACTCATAAAACCTGGAAGACAATGTGCTTTGCTTGAGTGTCATTTTTAGCATAGTGTAAATATTGCTACAAAGAAAACTTTTTGTGTCCGGAAAAAAAAAAAGCAGACAGATATCAGCAAAACAGCCAGGACAAGGATTCTACTACTAACTCACTATATTGCACTTGGTAATTCACTCAATGTGTTATAAGCACTTATTTAGCGCATGTTAAGGTTGTGAAGATCAATTTTTTAGTATTTCTATCATGCTTTGATGAAATCAAACATGATAGGCTGAGCTGTCTTATTATATTTCTTTTGCTAAGCTTTCTGTAAGAAAAAGCCAGGCATTGTTTTAACAAGATAATGATACTCTCTCAGTACTTGGAATGATAAATCATGTCAAAAAGTACAATTCAATTCATTATTTAAAATCTTGTCAGGAAGTGAACTTCATTTTTTTTTAATTAAGAGGAAAAATTTCAAATTATGTCTTGGATCTAAGAAAAAGAATTAATAAAAACTAATTATCTGAAATAAATTATTGAAAAGTTCTCTGAAAGCAGACAAACATAACAAGGACTTGCAAACCTGTCTCAAGATAGCAGCTTCAAATTCACTATGTGTAGATTACAAATTTTAAAAGTAACACCAGATTGTTGTCTCCTTTGTTGATAGGTAGATCTTCTATAGCTACATCAAACATTTCCCAGAAGTATAGAGAGAGGGTTCGAAATGAGGTGTGAAATACACACCTGTGGAGAAACATATCAATGATCCCTGCTGCGAAGAGAGTCCTAGCTCCGTGCACAGCCAAATTCAACGTTCAGTGGTCACCTCTGCAGTAGTGTGTTCCTTTCACATCTTCAAAGTCTATTCAGAGGGGTGGAGGACAGAGTTAGTGTCCTTGACTTCTGTACTAACACTAAGGATGTATTTTTATTTATTTATGTATTGCTTAAAAGGTTGGCCCAGATGATCCTTGAGGTCCCTTCCAACCTGGCATTCTATGATTCTATGATTCTCGAGCTGGAGAAGGTGTAGATGGTCCTGCAAGGCACAAGGCCTCGTTAACAAGACTTTGACTCTTTTAATAGGTACATTGGTGAAATCTTTCCAGCAGCTCCTTACAAGATTTTCTCCACCTGAAACTATCTGTAGCCTGGAAGTCAAGAGCTTCTCCTCAGCGACAGGAATTCAAGTCTGAACGTGCTTAAGTTTTTGTTTATATTCCACCTTCTCTTTCCTGGGTGAGTGCTTTCACCTGCTGTCTGGAGAGAAGAAAGACTAAATGTACTACCATTGACTGGCTGTTTCCCCATGGGCTGTTACTCTCACAAGTTGTGTTAGGCATGCTCAAACCTCCTTGCACGTGCAGGCACTTATACAAGATCTGACTGGGCTAATACGTGAGTCCTGCCAAGACGGAGGCAGTTGTCTGCGTAATGAACTCTGCAAAAAAACCCCAGGGTAGACACTTAAGTCATTTTTCTGTTGCAGTGTCTCAGAAAGGGGATATCTCAAAGCTATGCTGTGCAGATAAATGCATAAAAGATTATGAGGCAAAGTCTAGCAATGGGACCTAGTTTGGATTTAATTCGCTTCTTTATACATGATGACTTGTCATTTTAACTTGAAGGACTATCATAGCTAATAAAAATGGGACTTGCCACATGAAACCAGCTTTTAAAGGTGAGTTAGGCTAGAAGAGTGCAAATGTGGTATTACCAAGAGGTCTGCAGGTGCTAGTCAACACTGTAATGGTAAAGGCTGAATGACCACAAAATTCAGGAAAGGAGGAAAGGAGATTTAGATTATTCCTACTACCACCCACCCATGCACAGAAAAATCTGTCACTGGTGTTGTGAGAAGCTGACTTCTCCCTGTCAAATTGCAGGATAATGACTCAGGCAGCAAATACTCCACAGATATATTTACAAACCCAGGACAGAGCTAGTTAGACAACTGGAGAAAACTTAGTGCTTTAACAAGGGATCCAGCAGCGGCTCTGGCGGCAAACAACGAAGCTGAAAGATGGCATTATGCCTGTATATTTAATTTACTTATAATTTCTCTTACTGTTCTGCATTGCAAACAGAGTAGCTGCTCAGTGGTAGGAAAGAACATGCCAGGTGGTTATGGGCTCAGAATTACCATTTTGTATATATTATCTACTTACAAATGCAACGTTAATTAAGGTTCAGACACAGCAACTGACAAATAGTGGTGCATAAGCATACAAGTTCTTCCAAGTAACGAGAATTTCTTCCACAAAGTAAAAGTACAGTAGTGTTGTGTGCAATATGGAAATCTGGGACTCCCTTCGATGAAAGCATGCAGAGCGTGCCACTGTTAATTGAGAAGATGTAATTATAGTACCCATGAGCCACCAGCATGCGGGGACGCCTAATGGACGTTACGGAAAGCAGTGCGTTATGTTGGACTACTATTCTCAGCAGTTTGTTTCTCAAAAAAAGCCACAGCTGAAAGTTAATACTGGTGAACCAAATGCCGTGTGACATAATCTCAGTCATTAAGTCATAGGAACAAGCTCGACTGATCAATCAGCAACACCCATGTGGCTTCTCACGAGCCTTGACTGACGTGACAAAAAAGCCAAGTAGCTGCTAAGCAAGTTTCCAAGCCTGAAGATCATGCATACAAAGTCCGGCAGAAAATCAGTATGAAAAACGGCATGAACTAGGTAAGATCTAACACAGAGAGAGTGAAAGGGGCTGCCAATCCCGTTTGTTTGCCCGCAAGGAATAGTTCCCACCCTACTTCCCCATGGGTGTTCATCTGAAGGTACAAACCTCTGGGTGAGATCTAGGAGGACATGCTTGCTGGCTGTAACCATTTCATCTACACCCGTTATTCCTGCCTGCACGGATCAGAGCCCTGAGAAGCTGTGACAGAGAGGCCAAACTGGAAAGACGGATCTATTATGACCAAGACTGGGACTTTTCATGCTTATAAGGAATCACTTCAGTCCCCTACAAATACTAGCAGGGTTATATCGCTGGTGAAACAGCCAAGGGCAGCAGGAGAACGGTCTGACACACAGCAGCCTGCAGTCACGGCTGAGCTCAGATTGCTGAATGATTAACGAAGTGATGGATTTACCTCGTTACGAGAAGGCAACAGCTTGTGGTCCTTAATGGCAAGAAATTTAAAACTGATAAAAGCGGTGAGGGTGGGTTTTGGTTTCAGCAAATCATAACACAACCTGGCCCCCTCACTTCCATAGAGTATTTGTGAACTACACCACAGGAGACAGCCATAATAAATAACATGAATGACAGAAATTTTGGAATTTGAGTAACATATTATCTTAGGGCTCAGTTATAACAGGTATTTGTGGACACGAGCAGTATTATCAGACTGAACTCATCTTTAGGAGACTAAATCCTTAAGAAGGTTTCTACCAGCTGAAGCAAAATAACCTATGGCTTTAGACATAAATTTTAAGATTATGGGAGCTCCTTCTAACTGTATTCAGTTATTTGTGCAAAGGGCCCATGATACTTAACCTTATAAAAATAGATAAGTAAATCTTAATTTGTTCTCTAGTCAGAATCTTGTTTCATTCTGAGAAATCCCATCATGTTGGGGATCTGTATCAATAAGACAGTTGTGTCTGGGCAAAACCATGGCAAATCTTTATATTATGCCTTTAGGCTAATGCACACAGAACTGCATTCGTACGCATAAACGATGTATCTAACCCTGCCACTTGTGAAAGGGCTTCAAAGCTGTTCTACTTAGATTAAAAATAAAAGTAAATCGTATTCTTAGTGTTCTGTACATTCAGCATGGAAGAACTCATCTATGGAGGAGCTAAAGTGAAAAAAACAAGGAAATTGGGCAGGAACAGGTTGAAGCTATGTGAACAGCAATTATTTAATTAACACTAGATTCTGCTTTTCCAAAATGAACTTGAAGTGTCACTGATACAGCAACAGCCACATAAATCCAAGAATCTTGAGAACAGAGCTAAGACAGAAATAAATCATGCACTAATGAAAGCCGCAGAGAGTCAACCAAGAGGATGAGTGGTCACTTCTCTCCCTTTGGCTTTCATATTGCAGACGTACATTTGTTTTGTGTGTGCCTTAATCCTGCCTAGAACAAAGAACTTATCCCTTTAGTGACCTGTCCAGGATTGGGAAGAAAGTGTTTAATTAAAAATACCAAAAATGCTCTAACACTACATTTCCTTCCTTAGTCATTATTCAAGATTCAGTTCAAAATCTCTGAAACTCCTGGTGTTATCACACTTTTAATATTTTAGATCATGTTCATTATAAATAAGCTTCTACTAGGATAATGTGATGTAAAAGACAAGCTGTCAAAAATCTTTGTTAAATATAAACTGACAGCATTTGAAACATGCTCAGCTGAAAAACAGCAAAGTTTATGTAAAAGATGTTATTAACAGTTCATGATCTTTCACGTACTGTGTTCATTTATTAGAACCCGTGGCCTGAAAGTTGCCATCAGTTCATGTTTAAAAAGAGATTTTTCTTTAGCAGCTTTTTCTAAACGCTGTGTCAGTGACTGTCCATAACTCAAATAGCGCTCTGCCATGTAATGGAAGTATTCAGCAAGATGATTCAACCTCACATGATATTTTTTTGTTAAGAAATACCTGGAAAAAGCTCTCATTCTCCCCAAAACCAATAGAGGCCAGTCGTTTTTGCTTTTTTTGCAAACACATCTCCTAATGATGAGTCCTAAGCCTTGAAGGTTTTTTTCAGTTTAGTTTGGCAAATGCGTTCATCTTTAATGAGCCAAAAACCAAATATTTGAAATAGAGTTTTACAGTTGCTTCCAAAATATTTTCCCAAAGACAGACCACAAATATAGCCTCCAAGAGCCAATCACAGACTTAGCTGTCTGGAAAATGGGAATCCATTACCACATGTAATGTTCTCACACCACAAATAACACCAAAAATTTGACTGCCAGAATAATGCTGTGAATAGGAGAAAAGAAAAATACAAAGGATAAAAATGTCGGGTTTGGCTTCGCTGCTGGCCTGATGGTGGGATGCACAATTCCCCGAAGTCTCATGATGCCTCTTTGGCAGGAGAGTAGCAACCATATAGTGGATGAGCTGCTTGCCAGTTAACCAGGCCAGTGACACAGGGAAACCAGAAACCTGCCGGGTACCAATTGTTGCCCAGCACACTACTAAATGAAAGATAAAGAAGAGGGTATGTGCATAGGTACGTGCTGCTTAAGCTGCAGAGTTAAGGTCAGATCCCATGAAAGCACCTGGCTCACCTGGACCCTGTCTAATTAGTATTTTCTACAAGAAAAAACTTCCCTTCCTGAAAATTCCTAGTAAGTCTTCTCTCTACATCTCATCAAAATTTTTATCTTTGTAAGAATAAAAGCTTCATTCTTGGTGATATGAACACATTTGCATAAAACCATGCATAAAAATGTAAATTAAAAATATGAGTAAATAGTCTTTTTGTTGGTTTATAGTTTTGTAGTAATAATTGGACCTTTTAGTTTCTCATTGTTAGAAATTACATCCTTGAAACTCTCTGCTACAAGCTGATTAGTCTATGATATAAACCCATAAATTATTCTTTTTTTCTTCTCCAGAAGCTATTTTCTCTAGCATCCATTAACTTTCTTGCTTAACTTATTTCGGATTCAGTATTTAAAAGCCTAACTCTGACTTTAAAATTTATGACACACATGCACCCCTGACAGTCTGACACTTGGGGGTACCGCTATAGAAATTGAAGACTACATCTACGACAAGCAGTGAATAAGAAAAGGAGCAGTAAAAACTCAACTGGAGCTCTCCAGAAACACAGGAGGAAACAGAAGAGTTAAAGCAAGAGTCTGGCAAGCGCGGATAAGATTTTTTTTGGATTACTTCAGTCACAGACGTACTAGATTTTTACATTAGCCTGTGATTGAGGCAGAGAAAATCATGTATCAGAATGCGCAGCACAAACACGAATATTGAACTCCTAGACACAAATGAAGCTATTGAGAGAGATACGTTTCATAAGAGAACTCAGAGGAAAGAGGAAATAGTTGAATAATTTATAACAGATTTTATACTGTTGAGGCAAATGTGCAATTTTGGAGGGCTTGTGAAATCCCTAATTCTGGAGATCCTGGAGATCAGATTGTATTGGGAGTAAGAGTCCCAGATTTGGTAGGGGAAAGAATGTGAGGAAATCCTTATCCAAACCCTACAGAAAAGAAAGAGAATTTCCAAGATTTCTGACCACAAAATAAACGCAAGTGTAAATTTTGAAAGGAAAAGAAGACAAAGTGGGCAAGATTAGAAAAATCTCTCCAGAGCAACCTTTAGACTGCAAATAGAAGGAATTCACAAAACCAGTGCAGAGGGCCGAACCAGAACAGACCAAAATCAGTTCTAAGCTACATCTCACCTTTGGAAAGACCTTCCATATTTGCAAGAAAATAGAATGGCTTGAACTGGAAGGGACCTTAAAGATTATCTGTTTCCAACCCTTCTGCCATGGGCAGGGACATATCCCAGTAGACCAGGTTGCTCAGAGCCTCAATCAGCTTGGTCCTAAACACTTCCAGGGATGAGGCATCCATAACTTCTCTGGGCAACCTGTTTCAGTGTCTCATCACCCCCATAGTAAAGAACTTCCTCCTAACGTCTAATCTAAATCTGCTCTGCTCTAGTCCCTTGTCCTATCACCACATGCCCTTATAAAAAGTCCATCTCCAAGAAGCCAGAGTGTATTAAAAAGAAGCAAATTGCTACCATGGCATTGTTCAAAAGGCATTTGTGTGCGACACCCACAGTGAGTTTTTACTGATTAGTTGACTATGGCTGGACAGCTTAATGTGGTAGCTGAAGTTACAGGAAACCATTTGAAGAAAAAACGTACTTGCACAGAATACAGACAAGTAACCACAGATAATGCCGTGGAGAAATGCTTCTAGTTGAAGGTTTATATAAGTTTGACATAAGGATAAAGGAAAATCTTGAAAAGATAAGGTTTATAATTGTTTCAGGGACAGAGTGTATCGATTCAAAGTATGAAAACATGGCAAATGCTCAGGCTCATTATGAGAGCTTATGCTGTAGAACAGAAGCTTATGAAGGTAGAAAATCAATTCAGTGATGTCTTTACTGGCATTGGAAAGCTGTCAACGGAATATAAGATAAGGATGACAAAACTCAATTGTCCTGTCATAAGTGTTCCTAGAAGTGCTCCTGCAGCGCTCACACACAGATGACAAGGAGTGGAACAAACACTCGAGTCTGAGGTATGCATGTATAAATGGTAAAGTCTTTCCTATCACAGGTGCTTTTGTCTAAAAGGGTTACAGTATGAGGTGAGACTTCCCAAAAATAATGTCAGATACTGACACCTTATTTGAAAAACTATAACTTATTTGAAAAATTATAACTACAATCCCCTTAATAACATTGAAAGAACTTCACGCTGTAGGTAGCATTTTATCCAGTAATGTTAGATTGATGTGAGACTTGAAAAAAAAGAGGGAAAACAATATGATGATATACTCCATTATGATCATTCAATAAATCGCAGGTCTATTCAGATTAAGATGTTTGTCCACGCCAGAATTACTCATGCACTGATTTGGAATTACTATTTCCGCTATATAGAAAAGACTACACATATAAAATCCTGGATGTGGCATACCAGATGTACTAATGAGAAATCATGGGTCACAATTTGATCATTCTGAGTTTCAATGCTTTGCAAAAATTTAAGCGCACTGTCTTGAATCCAGATCATATACCATCTAACGGCTTTGTGGAGAAAGCTATGAAAATTATTTAGAGGATGCTCAAACAACAAAAAAAAATCCACCTGTTTATATAAATTTAGTTTTCCACCTGACATGTCTAAATCAAAATGGGTTATCTTTGATTTTGGGCCTCAGAAGTACTCGTCATATTCTAGAGACAGGTCCAGAGACTAAGCAATTTGCTCAGAGAAAGATACATAAAAAAGGCTGAGCTAGAAATGAAACTCAGGAGTTCTTGGTTTAGTTCTTGTCTTCATATTCTACTTCTCAGAAGCAGAAAATATACATCCTACCAATTTAATTATTTAGAATATTTTTTTTTTTAAGTTTAATATTTGTTTAAATACAATAGTAAGTGAATTCATCACACTGAAAGTTTGAGATCATTGTTTGTTTCTGTTTATCTGCAGAAGAGGGCTATCCTGACACCCAGTCAGAAATAATAAATAATTTACACACACTTCAAGTCTGATTTATTAATTTATACCACAGGAAAATAAATTTCAGCATTCAATTAAAGCAGCTTCACGTCACATTAAGGATTTCTTGTCTAATCTTTCACAGGGACTACAACACAATAGGAGACCACCAACCTGCAAGGCCAGTCCTGACTGTGCAGAATCTGATTGTGATCAATCAGAGAATCATTAGGGAGAAGCATAAGAACTTCTTGACGGGCAGATGGAGCATAGTCTTTATTCATCCTTGTCCCTGTTGGTGGCAAGCTCAAGCTATGAGGCGTTAAATTTCAGATCTTTTCGCTCAATAACAACTCTTGATATTTTTGATGTACATGTAAAATACACAATCTCTTTTTGTTTACTTTATTTGGCTTTGATTTCTTACTGTGGATACTTTCCATTATAAAAACTTTGCTACCATAGTTTCACAGTTTTCCGTTCTTAATTATGCAAAATAGCCTTTTTCACGTCAAAAGGAAAAAATAATCCAAATTCTTTTGTGTGGTTTTGGATCCTTTTATCCATTTCGCTCTTATTTGTCTATTTCCTAAATGAAAAATCTCGATTTGTTCAATCTCTTTTCACATCAAAATGCTTCACCTCATTCAGCTCTGTCATACTCCTTGAGCTCTGATATCCCTCATTTTTGCAACAAGATGATCAGTACTGAACAGTATTAAAACAGCCTTCACCAACTGATTAATGGAAAAGACTTTATAAAAACATTTGTGTTGTTTACCATCCCATTCTTTAGGAATTCTCACATCTTATCAACTTCTCTTATTACAAATGTGCATGCATGGGGCAGAAGTCTTCATTGCGCCTTCTACAACGATGCTATGTCCCTGCCTACTAAAGATATACCAGTTGTGACATTTATTTTGTTTTTATTGTGATATAGATGATATTATTCAGGTACACTACACACATTTAGAATACCAAGGTTCAGCTGAAATACTCTCTGGAGAAGGGAAAATTAGTTGTCAGCAAGGGACCACATAAAGTTCAGAAACAAATAAAATTGTCAGGGGGGTAGGGAATATATGGGAGGATATAAATAAGAAGGACAGAAAATAAATTAACCAAGTGATGCTCAATGTATTTCTTAAACTCTAATTTTCTAATAAAGAACTAAATGGACTGCAAACTTGGATTCTCTCTGAATGTATAAGTAAATATATTTCATTTTAAAATCATGTTTCATGTCTATTCCAGCTTAAAAATGGGGATATCTAGTCATCATCACCTCTTAGCTATCTGAGATCTCCATAACATCGGTGAAGGAATCTGCAAAACACTGTGAGAAAATAGATATATACGCCAAGGGCACTTCTATATCTGGTCACTGCTCCTGCTGGCAATCTCATTAGAGGAACCAACTATTGCTAAAATCATAATTCATTTTATGTCATGTGATATTCAACAAACTAAGAAATTGTGCCAAACTTATTTAAACAATGGTTAGATAAATTTCCATCTGTATCAATGGTGTATGCTCAACTACTGAGTTTAATTAAAACAGTAACAAATATCTAACTGAGCCTATTGAGATGTTTGTAAACTTATTACGACAAAAACTCTGGGACTGCAGGCAAATGCACACAACTTCAAGCATGTGAAGAGTCATGTTAAAGACAAATGGATCATTCACAATTTTAAGTTAAGCATAATGGTACATCCCTGCAGAATTGGGTCAAAATGTGAAACTCTCATTGAGTTTAAAAAATATGATTTGAAACATCCTGAATAACAGTGTTATCCTGACAGTTTATACTAAAGACAAAGAAAAAACCCTAGCAAATGCACTAAAGAGAGCTCATAAATATTAAGTTGACATTTCTACCAACACAAAGAAATAAAAGGTATAAAATCAAGCATTTATATTAATGAGAGATGCTTGTGTGCTCTGTATTTTATATATTGCAGGTTTTGGTTAGTGTCTTATATTTCCAGACCAATTTGCTCTTCAAAATCTGCTGCAACCCAAAATATGCTTTACTGGGAACCTCAGCATGAATTTCAATTTTTTTTTCACTTCAAAAAGGTACCTGAGAGAAGTGTTTACTTGCCATTTGAAATGCAGATAGAATTCATGCAGTTGCAGATAAAAAGAATCACTCCTTGTCATACCAAGTAGCAGTGGTTAATTGTGATGCATCATGAAGCATATGCATTGTCAAGAAACAGACACATTAATCTTGGGAAATGTCATCAGGCAGATCAAGACACACTGGTCAATAAAACCCAAATGGCTTTGTCACTCTGGAGATTTAAAAAAAAAAAAAAAAAAAAAAAAGAGATGACTTAACTTTAAAACAGCAAGAGGACTTACAGTCCAGGTTTAATTGCCTTTTCCTTTAATTTCAAAATTTGGACTCTTCCCCACTGACTTTAGTCAGAATTCATGTCCTGTATTCCTGTATCAATTTCAGAGAATTTCCCCTCCAATTCCTTTGCTCAAACAACCTAATCAAGGCCTCTCTCTTTTCACACCCTCTATAAAACCAGCTTCTTCTGAAAGTTTGTTTTAGTTGAAAATATGACACACTGACCTTCAGACCTTCTATGATCAGCACTTTTATGAATCAGCACCTCAGCTACAACACCCACCAGCATGTGGTAGGATGAATGCTCTGAATACACTGTGAAACTGAGGGCAAATGTCCTGAAGTGTGGGTCTGCTGTAAGATTCTCATGGACAGACATGCCACTGGCTAGAGCTACCTATCTAAGGGGAAAAAGTATTTGAGTTATACCTAAGACAAAACTCAAGGTTTTTATCTTGATTATATTCTTCATAGAAGAATATAAAGGGATTCAGATCAAGCAATTAACCTTTCAAGGTGCATGCCATCTATCAGCCTTATGCTCTTGCTTTTCTGCTTTCTTGGAACAACTGCAGACCTTCTGAATATAATCTTATTTTTCAAACTGCACAGGATGTCCCCAGTGCTCAGGTTCTGTTCTCCCACACCTGGAGGGCAAGCAAGTTAAGGTACTTCTGAAAATCACCTCTGCAGGAAGCAGTCCCTCATAAAGGATCTCATCAATATTTATAAATATCTAAAGGGCAGGAGTCAAGAAAATGGGGCCAGTTTCTTTGCCATGGTGCCCACTGATAGGACAAGGGGCAACAGACACAAACTGGAGCACAGGAAGTTCTACCTAAACATAAAGAGAAACTTCTTTACAGTGAGGGTGACAGCATTGGAACAGGCTGCCCAGAGAGGTTGTCGAGTCTCATTGTCTGGAGACTTTCAAAACCCACCTGGATACATTCCTGTGCAACCTGCTCTAGGTGAACCTGCTTTGGCAGGGGAGTTGGACTAGATGATCTCCAGAGATCCCTTTCAACCCTTAACATTCTGTGATAAGTCATTTGCTGCAACCACTTAAGCCACAAAGGTTTTTTCACTGCTGTACAAACTCCATTTTTTACTTCTACTTGGCTTGAATCCAACAGAAACTGTGGCAAACAGTAACCAAACAAATGATACTGTTTACCATTAGGTGATGTGAAACTTGCTAGTTTCTAGGAGACGTAGCCTCCTCTTGGTTATATCACCAATATTACGAAGCTGACATGAAGAGAGTTATAGTGTGGGTTGAGGTCGAGGAGGAAAGGAGAAAGACAAAGCGCTTGAGACAGTTCCTTGTCTGTGCCTAGAGTGACGCAGAGTTTATTTCAGTGTCCCTCAGATCCTGGATCAGCGCCCTGTTGAGATAGGTGACTCAAAGAGAAGATCCATGTTTGAAATAGAAAACATCTGAGGCTCCCAGGCAGCCAAGGAATACAAGAAATATCAGTCAGCCTGAAAAGGATCTGCCTTGGCACGCTATCATCTTGTCAAGGTTTCTGTAAGGCATCACAGGAAAAAAAGACTTCAAAAATGACTTGAAAGTTGCTTTGTTGCTGTTTCAGAGAGTTCCTTCCAAACGTGAGGATAAGCATGGGAAAGGTGATGATTTGAAGATGTAAAAACAAGAGGAAGGGAGCTGGCATCATCAGCCCATCAAAGATCGAAGCTGACATTTAAAACCGAAGAAGAGATGATAAGCCATGTGGGGATAAGACAAGAAGGTTGTTCAAAATGAAAACAAGATTATGGTGTATAAACAGAGACAGAGGAACGAATTGAAGAATGCAGGAAGGAGGTAATGTTGTCAATGTACTGGAGTAGAAAAATGCCTCTGCACCTGAATTTTGCATTAATTTAAATGGGAGAAAGTTGCAGAAAAGAATCTTGCAGTAAGTGAGATGTCAGGTGATAAGAGCCTGAGTAAGACTTTTAGCTATGTTACAAGAAGACTACCTCCTTAAAAGAAGGTATGCAGAAGGATTTGCAAGATCCAACCAAACTGGTTACAGGAAAGCTCGCTTTCATGACATTCCCCGCAATAAGAAACCAAAAGAGACAGCACTGGAACATAT
This sequence comes from Baryphthengus martii, assembly GCA_013396935.1. Classification (NCBI taxonomy): domain Eukaryota; kingdom Metazoa; phylum Chordata; class Aves; order Coraciiformes; family Momotidae; genus Baryphthengus; species Baryphthengus martii. The sequence goes on along the minus strand of VWZK01018631.1, from coordinate 124,430 downwards.
TAACAATAGCCATGTGTTGGTGATGGCTTGAATTGATATCTAGATGTCAGTCAAATCTGTCAGAAAAGTAACTGCAGAGCACTGTTTGGACAAAATGAAAATGGCCTTGAGTAGGCGTGAAAGTCTGTGCTCCATCACCATAGACATGATAAGATAAATTTGTATTTATGGATAATAGTAATAACAAACAAGGAGAAAAGGAGTAAAGGATGATCAAGCGCAGGTTTTTATGGAATCCTTACAGATAGTTGGAGGAGGGTCAGAAGATGACAAAATGTGATTCAAAATGTGACTGAAAAAAAAGTGACAAAACCACAAACTGTGATTCAAAAGACTTCAGAGTCAGTGATAGGGAAGAACAACCTGGGAAAGGATATGGTCAATGCCATCAAGAGCAGCTGAGGGGCAGAGGCACTTACAGAGACCTAGCTTGATAAAAGCCACTGCAGACTTTGTCGAAGGCAGGTAAGGAACGCCAGTTGGACTGAAGAAAATCTAAATCAGAATCAGAAGAGAAAGTTTTATTTTAAGACAAAATCTCTCACTTCATCTGTTCTGGATTCTTTCATATTTTTGGCTTCACGCACTTACAATTTCCTACTTATATAACTCTTCGAAAGTGTACAGATGGAGAAGAATTATTGGGGTTGTGGTCCTATGGCTGGATAAACGCCAGTAACATAGGCTACATCTCCTAGAAACTAACAAGTTGCGCATCACCTAATGATAAACAATATCATTTGTTTGGTTACTGTTTGCCACAGTTTGTATTGGACTCAAGGCCAGTGGATGAACAGTGATGTGCCCACTGCCACTTGATAGGATTCCTTCCAGAAACACTGCAGCCAAAGTGGCCAGCTGGTGGCACTTCTTCCCCTCTCCAGGGGAGCACACCACTAAGATAAAGCTTATCTTCACAGAGGGGAAGGCTGAGAGCTTGCCATCCACTGGCTCTGCACTTGCAGGCAAGGCAAGCTGGCAATCTCTGCTCATTCGATAGCAACTCTTGCTTTCAACTCTGGAGTCCCCTGATTCAATCTGCAACGTGTGATTCAAAAACAGCTGGTGCAGCTGCTCTATGCTGCATTGCCTCAGTGGATAAAGGCTTTTTTTTCTAGAGTTGTGGAAATGGCACCTTTTAGAAGAAACCAGCTTTTCAAAATTCGTAATAAAACCAAAGATTGGCTTTAATAGCTAAATATTTGTGCTCTTATCTAACTTAACTTCCAAGATTATGCTTCTATTTATCACTCCCACTTTCTTAATGGATTCCTTTAGTGTTGCTGGGCTTTCTTTTAATTGAATATACTCAGGATCACAGTTTCAGCAAATTATTTAGTGAGAAAGGAGAGAAAGCTTTGCCTCTCTCAACAGATGAGCAGAGCTTCAGTTACAATGAAATAACCAACACACCCTCATTAAACTAGCATTTAACCTAATGTCTCAATGGGTGTAGTTCCCATTAACAATCATTTAAATGAATAGAGCCCCAAGTTCTGGACTAGTTACTGATGAATGGTAATTAGCAGCAGCTGAACAGAAGAAACCATCTTAACTAAACAGACTGCACTAAAAAAAAAGCCATCACGCTGCTGCTTATAATGAGGTCAATTTAAACCCACTGTTGAACAAAACCAGTCCTTCAACTTGAAGGAGATACTCATCTTCCTTGTCCTAACTGCAAAAGAGAGCAAATAAGTTTTAGGTGGAACACATCCAATTCTGAACGTCTTGTAGAGTGGCTGCATCGGCCCCATTCTTCTCTCCTATCAATGAGTGGCAAAAGTCACCCTGGCTCCATGGTCAGCCCACACTGCCAACGATAAGCCCACCACAGAACAGTGGATTCAGACTTGATTTCACAGAAACTTAAATGTTTGGTAAACATTGCAGCTCCAGTGGTGCTGTTTCACACAGAGCATCTGCTCTTTTTCTGCAGCTTTCAGCTATGCTGCAACATCACTTTTCTCTGGAGGCCCAGTTTAAGAAACCTCAAGGGCTACATCGAACATAATATTACAAAATTAGGTACATGTTCCCTATCTGAGTTTTCATTTCTCTTCTAAAACACGATTATCTTCTTCAAACCTTTGGGCTTCCTCCTTGCTCATTTTATTCCTTTTTTCACTCTATCTCAGCCTCACTCAGCAAGCTTCTGCAAAACTTCATGGGTAGCAATCAGTGCCTGGTGTGGGATCACTTCATACATTTCTTCAGTTCCTTCATCTTTATCCTCCTTCTATTTGCTTTTCACAACTCAGTACCACTGGTTTTAAAGTCAGCTCAGCACACAGTCCAAACAAGGCTTCATCCCTTCCATAATAACTCCTTTGACCAGCTCTAAAAGCTCTTACAGTAACAAGGTCAGCGATGCCATCGAGAGCCATTTCCAGGCACAATGCTTGGCCTCGCACCTGACGCTTAGTAAAATGTTCCACTAACAGCACATGGAAAAGATAAGAACTCAGTTCCCTCTCTCAAAGTGTTGCTAGCTCAGCAGGACCACTAAGACAAAAAGATATTGGCATTACAATTGGCAGATACAACTCAATATACAAAAATCAGAACTATGAAGAAGGGCTGCTGGCTGCTTTTTTCCCTAAGACAATTTTTCTGAGTAGAGTCATGCTTTTTTAAAAGGGCATTGATCCATTCCTGCCAGCAGAGACCATTAGGCTTAAAGATTAACATAGAGAGACCTCCCGTGAGAAGATTTTCCATATTTGTCAGATCCATATCAGTTCATTGTTTCTTGGCATCAGTCCATTTTTCTAGAGGAAGGAAAGATGGGCTGTTTTGCTTTATAGGATTTGCAAACTCAAGTGGAGAAGGTAGAAGCTTCCCAATACTGTTTGAAAAGACCACAGCTGTGAGGCAATACAGAGCATCACCTCATTAATGGTAAATCTAAATCACTTTTTTGACTCTCTGCTGACAGTTTGCCATGCTAAAAGCAAACGTAGCTCAACTGAACAATATTGTGCTTTTCCACAGCTGCACTCAGAACTAGCAACTGCCTGTCACAGCAAGATGAAGTTAATGCCAGATGTTACTAATGCAACAGAAAATAAAACTCTAGAATGAAAACAATAACATCTCATTTGGGAAAATCTATAGAAGATGTAAGAAGCCAGATTCTCAAATGCTGGGAACTAACACAAGTCAGTTTGCCTCAGCTAGGAGTGTGGACTCATATCTCTCTTTCAGAGATTCAAACTGAAAAACTGAATTAGAAACTGATAATTTAGAAAAGAAATACAAATCAAATAAGAATGTAAATCAAAGGTTAATAAATTTTGCCAGAGGTTACTTTGCTCTCAAAACATTGAAACAAATTTGAAAGCAGTCTTTGAAGTACCTGAACATGGCTTTCAGCTTTTGTAACAGCTTACTTTGTACCTGTTCAGGGACCTGTACAATTGAGTATGTTTGATACTGGGAGCAGGAAATCGGAAGAGCTGTGTTTCTACTTGATGACAGCAAGTAGGGGCCTACAACAAAAAGCCTTTTTAAGTGAAAAAGAAAAAAAAAAAAAAAAAAAAAAGGGAAAAACAGCACTGGGATCCCTGCTTCTGAAATTCATGCTTAAGAACAGTTAGAATTAAATTATGCATTTTATTAGAAAATAAAATATATAGTTTTTTATAAGCATCAATTGCTATTTTCCCCAGACATTCCTAGACAAATTATAGAATGTTTCAAAGCTAATAAATAGGAAATCTTCTCAATACCACGGAGTTTATCTTCTGTGTGCTTCTGAGGATATCTAGTAAAAGAGACGCGCCTAATTTATGTTTTCTAAATAGAAGATAAAGTTTATTATTCGTAAGTGGAACAATAATTACCACCAGAAATTATTTGCAACAGTAGACAAAATCCCAGAAACCATTTCATAAAAGAGAGATGTTTCAGTCTTCTATTTATATACAGATAATCTAGTGATTTGATCAATAATGAGGACCAACCAGCAGTTTGCTTGATTACAAATGCCTAGCAAATCTGGTGGACATTTTTCTCACAGACAAAAACTCCCAATGCCTTCTAGGAAGGTTAAATAGAGAAGAAACCATGAGGAGAAAGAATAATCAGTACTGGTGGAAACAATTGGGGAATATACCCATTCTGTTCCTCAAAGCTCTCCAAAGAGCTGGTGAGTGGTGCCCCATAATGTGCTGTCCAGAGCCATAAGAGGACAAAGTAAAGAAGCAGACCTCACAGCCACTCTGGACTCCCCATCCAGCTTCTCCTGGTGGCATTGGGGCCCACAAAGCCCTCTGAAGACTACAAACACATAGAGAGTCTTGCTGTCACAAACCAGTACCCAACTGCTCTTTGTGCACCTCCATTAAGTCTTGATTTTTTTTTTTTGTCATTTCACCATATTTGCATATTCACTTGTGTTCAACTTAAAACTAGCGTAAGCTCCATCTCTTCACCAAATGGACCGAAAACTTGCTTATTGCCCATATGGAAAAGCCCTCAGGTCTAATGGTGCTGCTGTCACCTTATGGCCTGCCTTAAGAGGAAGAAAACCCTCTTTGCAGAAACTTCTGCAATAGTATAATTTGCTTTGGAGCTTAATATATTTCAGATTTCTATATCCACTGCTAGCCTCTGCCTGAGATATCTGGACATTACTGAAATCACAAGAGTCTCCAAAACTGTTGTTGATATAGAAAAAAATCACGCATTTTAAACCTCCTCCGGTTGTTCTATTTCCAAACCACTTGAAGACTGCTATAATTTTTCATGTTGTTCCATGCAGAGTATTTCCTTAGCTTGCTTTGCTTCTGATGTAGTTTAACAATGAAAGCTTATGATCTCTCTCCTTTACCTCAGCAGTACTACTCTAATGACTGCAGTATACAGAAAATAATTTTCATTCCATCCCCAGCCCAAACCAGGGCAAGCTTAGCACCTCATTTTGTAAGGACATAAGCTTTATAAGACAAACAAGTCACTATAGCAACACACGTTAAAAAAAGAGAATTTATATTTTGTTGTGAGAAGATGGTATTATTAAAAAAAATATGGGTCTCAGCCTGTAAGCGTTTGTGTTTTGAACACATGAATGATCCCATCTGGCAATACTCACAGTGTCATTGCACACTACATTTCTGGTTTCTGAGCTTTTTTCTACATTGTGCTCCTGTTTGCAAACCTTTTCTTTGCACTCACAAGCATCCTACCTTTCGTTTCATGTGAAACTTAATGTCCTTTTGCTATTTTTTTCTGACTCCAGTAGCTCAAGGAAAGTTTACACAAAAACTCAAAACATTTTAAAGCATTAAACTCCATGCTCACTTTTAAGCATATGTCAGCAGGATCAGAGTTCATTTTGTTCAGGTATTCTTCCTTAAAATAATATCATCATGCTGCCAATATATTCACATGTTTTTCTTCCAAATACTTTAGTTACTTAGGAGAGTATTTTGGTCACATTGTCTTCACATTTTTCTGCCTTCTGCTATGGATTATAGCCACTTGCAGAGCTGCAAGCACGTCAGAGTTGTCCAAGTGCATGCACACACAGCTGCTTGCAGTCAGCTGCACACATTCCTGTCCGGGGAGGTATGGAACAGAGCTGGAAGCCCAGCCACCTGTTACATGTTTTAATAACTAAGGTTGACTACATTTTCTATAGAAACAGAAGTTTTTAGTTATGGTTCATTATCAGAATGTCCTGGCATTTAGTAGATGCCACTTTGTTGCTTCTCTAGGTAGACCAGATAGATGGAGCTCATTTGTCACCGACAAAATCGGTAAGCAAGAGGAAAAGTGTGAAAAGTTACATTTGAGATCAAGCTTTCAGATAACAGGAACTTAATTCCCTCAACTGCAAAAAGCCTTTGTGACATTGAACAAACCATGGAGTATTTCTTCCTCCCAGTTTCTCATATGCAAAATGATGACCTTAACAAGGACTTACAACTGCACTGAGAGGACCCGAGTTTTAATACAGACAGCAGCACTGTTAGCTCTCTACTACAGGAGAAAGGAAAATCTCCTCCTTAATGTTATAGATGTAAGGCTATGCTCATTCCCAATGCTCAGATAAACATCAAAGCCAATTTTCCTCCTGCCTCTGACTGTTCTTAGAACATAACTCAAGATAAAAAATCTGACATTGAAATTTAGATGATAATGCTAAATATTGAGTGTGAGTCAGCAAAACTGATTTCCAGACTTACTGGGATTCATGCATAAATAAAGTTGATTTTGCTCAAACCATCCACACATTTACCAACTATGAGCATTACAGGAGTAAGTATCACTTCCACGTTAAAACACCTCCTGAGTCATACGAACAATTAGTCTTTGGGTGTGACCATTCTGAGAGATGGACAGGCACTTTGAGCAAGAACCTCACCCATATGAGGCAGCTTACAGTTCCTCTCACTTTGCTGCTTTACAACATGTTTAGGAGGTTTCCATTCTGATGCACCTCTATTTGTATAGAAATCTGAATTTCTTCCTAGAAATCCAGGAAAAAGTTTACTTACAACTAGTTTTCAATAATGTAGCTTTAAAGATGCCAATGCAAAAGGAACACACGGTTTCAGCACTTTTCTCTATGAATACATCAATATGTCTTTTATCTCTTTGACTGGACAAGTGACTATTCTGTCATACCAAAATTCACATTTAACATTTTAGTAAAATACTAGATATATAAGTAGTGTTCAGGATGTAACCACATTCCAATCTCTCGAGTTTCAAGCTTTGCAAAAGAAAACAAGAAAGTTCACAAACAAAGGCAATGAATTGTTTTCTATCACAAATAAAGATTTAAGACCCTCAACTATTCCACAGTTCTTTTCTAGGCTTACTTTGTTCATGCTGTTGAAGATTCAAGAAGTAAGTGCTCAATGAAAGCTTCACCCATTACTCCAGGCAGGAGGTACAGAAAAGCAATCACTGAATGCCATGACTGATTAAAATCATATTATCAAAAATACGTTTCAGAGTTAGCTTTGTCTCTGTTTAGTATTCTATTTTTAATACAGTTAGAAAGTAAATTAAGCCACTTACAGTGAACCAAAACTTCCCTTGTTTCCATGGAAATGTTTAGAAGGCTGATCTCAAGTTAACCAGACTGGTAAATATGAATGCTTGTTACCATCTAGCTTAATCCCACCAGCTGCCTCTCAGGCACACCATCACACCCAAGAACCTTTTATGCAGTGAAACACTCCTTAATGACAGCTGATTTCTAATCCAGTGCACAGATTGAGCAAGATCCTCTCAAATATGTGTCACACTGACAGGGGCAGGGGAAGCCACCAAGCCTGCACACCCATTATCTAAAAATTTCATGTCAACAATAGATCCTTTTCATATTCTACAATTCAAAAGATGATCTGGTGCCTTTTTTATTATAATTACTCTTTGCCATTCCTGGTTTTCATCTAAATCGAGTAATTTCACACTGATGTAATGCTCATATCCAGTGAAATTACTTCTGCTTAAGCCCAGGGTAAGTGATATCAGAATGAGATCATTTGTGCTTTATTTGTGGAGAGATATGATGGATTGCTATTCAAATATTAATACTGATGCTTGCTACAGAAAGACCATGTGTAATAAATCAGTAATGTACAGCAAGAGTCTTGCTTTTAGGTTTGGTTGCAGGGGAAGGGTAAAGGTGTCTTCAGAGATTTCATAAGGAAAAGGAAGTTATATGAATATTGCTACAAAACAACTAATAAAACACAGTCATTTGCACCTATGTGAAACTGCCAACTTCATGCACATATCATTTCTTCGGTTCATTCAAGGCAGAAACCCAGCAAAACGAAAATGTAAGGCAAGTCCTGCTTGGCCAAAGTTTGATTGCAAGTTGATCTAACAGCTTGCTGCTACCCGAAGGAGTTGACCTGCTCCTCCATTCCGCCTTTCCATATGCTTCCTTTCCCCTACACTAGACACCTCTTCCAGCTTCATTACTTGGACCAGCTTTTATGCTTGTTAGGCATCTTTCTGAGGTAATCAACTCATTAATTTGGCAGAATATTACACACTTCGGTGGGGGGAGTTACTTTTCTTGTAACTCAGCAAGTCAAGTTACCCCAGCAGGGGACCAACAAATGCCAAAGCCAACAGGCATGGCCAGAAGTGAGGGACCCCCTCAACAGCAGAGAGCCTCAGCTGTATATCTGAAATGTACTTTGACTCATTAAAGCACTCTATCACACAACTCCACGTATTAGCTTTAGTTCGTGCCTAAAAATACCCGCAAAGCTAACTTCTGCAGTGAGCAAGGGGATTGAAAAATGAAAGTCACAGCTCTACCCAGCACTGGAGCCACTCCAATTTTGCAAGTACTTTTAACAAGTGGGAAACCTCTCCGTTGCAATCGCCATTAGTCATTGAGTCAGGTATGGAATTAACTTGATTAAATGGACTGTGTGACACATTCAATGTGTCTTGTGCTCCTAAGTTCCTTGAGTGCTGTGGGAAACATGTTTCAGTCCAGAAAAATACAAGATTGACATGTGTTATTTCTACCAATGCATTGTTTGGAACTACCACTTTTTATTCAATATCGCAGTAGTCTCAGTCTTAGAAGACCATCACAAGTAGTATAGGATATATGATTCTCCATTTATTTAAGTAAGCAGTTACCTTTATGTACATACAGATAAATATATCCTTCCATATAAAAGGCTAAAAAACCCAAAGCATCACGGACAGTGACTGTTTTTGCAGTTACCTTGTGTCTAGCTCAAATAGAACTAGCATCCACAATATTTATTTCACTGAACAATAGGCAAAAGTAGTGGCATAAATTCTCAGTTAAGCTGTGGATGAGGTGTCAGTCCATCACCCTACTGCAGCAGTATATATGGCTTCCAAGAAAAATAAGATCCGGTAAACAATAGACAACTGGGGGAGGGAAAACAGAGAACTAAGTGAAAAAAGGTTTGTGTGCACAAGCCCTGGAAGCAGGTAAAGATCTTAAATTCGTAGCCAGAGGGATTTAAGCCAGTGTGAACATACCTGGAGAGAACGGCTTATCAAATGATTTCGGGAGGAAAAAAAATGCCTTATCTGCAAGTGAATCATAGTAGCAGTTCAGATATTTCTGCTGTGTCACATGACGTCAAGCCTTTTGACAGCTGTCAAGCTAGAAAACAACAGCAAAACTTGAGCTATCTTTTACTGTGACTTGAGTCAGAGCAGAGCCCAGCCCTGACAGCAGCTGCACAAGAAACTGCTGGCAAAGACCTAACATGCCTGAGCAGTCTCATCTCCTCAGATTGTCAGTGTATCAAGTCTTCTGTTGGAAATAAATAAAAAAAAATAACAGAAACTGAAAGTGATTTCTTTCCTGATCAGTGTTCTGAAGTCTTCTGAACAGCAAAAATGGGAGAAATGCTCATGTTCCTATCATACCGTATCTGTTACTTTATGCAGAAAAAAACCCAGTGTTTCTTTCAAAATGCTTGTCAGCGGAAAAAAAAAAATAACAAACCACTAAAATATATGGAAGGACATTTCATTTAAACATTTAAATTATAAAATACATCTAATAAAAGTGTATAAATCAGTGTCACTGATGTTAATTCCAGGAAAAGAAAGGTACTGAGTGAATCAGAAACCTTCAGTAAAACCGAAGCTTTTCCTTGAAGCACACTGGACAGTCTGAAACTTGGCTTACTATTTCCTAAAGATCTTTAAAACAAGTTTCTCTACAAGGGCAGACTGAGAAAATCAAGTTTGTTCAGCCTTAAAAAGAAAAGGCTAAATGGGGTTCTCATTGCTGCCTTCAGTATCTTAACCGGAAGATATGAAGAACAGGGATCAAAATTATCAGACTTGTACAGTGGAAGCACAACAAGCAACGTGGGAAATGCCTCCTCAGGGGAGGCATGGGATGGGGGGAAATCACCATAATAGTGGACAAATATTCAACAAGGGGACCAGAAAGGCTGCAATATCTCCGGCTAAAAAGGTCGTGACAACCTAATCCAAATTAGCCCTCCTTTAAGAACAAAGTTGGACCAAAGCCCTTCAAAAGTCTCTTCCAACCTAAACTACTGTGTAGTTCTATCTCATCACAGTGTGCAGAGAAAACCATGTCCTCTTCTTCCCACCAGTTTCCAGGATAGTACAACATATTTGGAAACCACCTGTGTTTTACAATAGCTTCCTAAGAAGATATATCTGATAAAAAGTTCCTAATTTGTCACAGCATCTTCTCCAGAAGAGAACAGAGATTGCACCACAGTAGTCTGAAGCTAATCATACAAAGCTGACATTTTGTATTCCGAGTATATCTGAGAGATGTCTGGACGGGTACAGTTAGCACCGGGGCTTCCAGTCGTGAAAAATACTCAGGTCAGTGAAGAGCCTGCCTCCTTCCCTATACATTAATGAATAAAGTCAGGTCCTACACTGAAAAGCTCATTAGAAGTTAGGAAACTAGGTGACACAGGTAAGTTAAATGCAGCCTGGGGCACTGTTTTTACCTTGAGTCTTGCTGGACAGAATTTCACCACTAGCTTGCCTCCCTGAAAAATCAGTTTCATGTCACAATTAGCCTAATCAATGGCCCTTTTGACAGTTAATATTTCTCAGCCACAGACATATATTCCTGCTGTTTTTCTTTTGCCAGCCTTGGCACGAATCTAATCCTAAGGTGACCTGACACAGGCCCTGTATTGTTGGACCAAAACCAAATCTTTTCTAACTATAACTAACTTGTCCAACTGCGGATTCGGATGAGCAGCAGCAGTGGTGCAAGAGCACTGCAGGAGAAGACAACCATACTGCCAGGGATTCAGGAATCATCTGAGTTAGTTACAATTTGAAACTGCAGCCTGTGAAACAAATACTATTCAGTGCTGAACAGCAGTGCCAAGAGAGGCCCCCTCTAAACAGCAGAGAGGCTCTGCTCAGCAGCGCACTGCAGAGCACAAGACGTAGCTGGCAGTTCCATGCCAGAGAGCTTGCCAGGAACTGGCAGTTGAGAAGTAAAAAGCAAGGGCACTGATCCCATGGAGTCTAAGTCCTTCAGAGTGAACTTTCTAGTTTAGCAGAATGTGGGACTTACTTAGCTTTAGCCCTGTCTCCATTATCAAGCACTTCAGAGGTTTCCAACAAAATTTGTTGTACTTTTCATCTTAGCATTAACTACCCACATCAATATCCTGCTCTAAATGATGCAAATGGGAGTTTCACCACAGAGTTCAGGAGGGCAGGGATACAGGAATATAGTGACTTGTGGGAACTCCAGGAGTCTGTCTGGCTTCTGGCACAGAGCCCAGCAATTCATATATCCAGAAGAGACCATTAGATCATTTAGCCTGACCTGCTGTATATCATAGACCATTATATTTGACCAGCTCATCCTTGCACTCAGTCCAACAAATATGTATCAGGTACAATAAACTGTTACTCCCTGTATATTTGCCAGCCTGAATGAATGAGATACTTGTTTCTGAAAAGGTATCAAGTCATTTCCAGTATCCTACAGCCTGCTAGTTGAAGACTGCTTTGAATAACTCGTGAAGGGAAGGGGAAATCTCCTGGTCAGTGAAGGCTGGTAAAAGCTACTGCTTACAGGACCAATATATTTGATTAAATCGGCATCATATTGCAAGGAAATATCCAGTTGTCAGTAGGAATGCTGAGATAAATATTTCTGAGAAGCCAGGGTACGTACGGGTCATGATTCAATGCATGATGTCTGCTTAGATTAATTACAATTTAATTCCAAACGCTTAATTACTACTGCAGTTCTATGCAAGCAATAGCAATGTATGGTGTTATATTGTGAACTTCAAGACGACTTATAGCAGAGATGTCAAGTTTACCATCCTCCTCGAGCCACCCCCCCAGCTCACCCACGTCTCATCTTCAGCATCCTCATTTAAACAAAAGACATGAGTGTTTTTTAGGATATGAACCATACAACTATTCACTGAAAACCCATCTTAATCCTTCATTACTTACCTCACTGTGCCTGTAAAGTGACTGAAATCAGTAAACCCCAAAGACAACATCTGTGCAGTCAAGAACGACCTACTGTTCATACATTTTGCTCAGGTGCACGATTGTGAACATTAGCTGTAATATTATAACTTAGAACAGTTACCATCTCTTGCCCACAAAGACTCAGTCTGGGAATTCTCACCTAACATTAGAGAAATACAATGTAGATATAAACAGCTGAATGTGTTGCTTTCATTATCAGTGTAGAGAAATGGTCCTTCTGGGACACAAAGCATCTCATCCTAAGGTAGACAGCTGAAACACAAAGGCAAATAGCAGTCTGGAAGGACCTATTTCTCTCCACTGGTTGTAAAAATAATGGAGTGACTCATTCAAGCGCAGATCAGAGTCCTGAATCTTGACGAGAAGAATCCTAGCCACTATGGTTGGAAATTGGGTGTTGCTTAGCTTCAGACTTTCGCTTGGATTCGTGTGTTCAGTTCAGGCTCCTCAGCACGGAAGACACTGATACACTGGCAAGAATCCAGAGAAGGCTGAAGGACATGGGATAGAAGAAAAGGCCGAGGGAACCAGGTTTACTTGGTCTTAAGAAGAAAAGGTAAAAGGAATGAGGAAATCTCACTGCTACCTACAGCTACGTAGTGTAGTTAAGGGTGTAAAAACGATGGAGACAGACTCTTTTTAGAGTTGTAAAGGAAGAAGATGAGAGGCAATAGATGCAGCAAGCAAAATTTCAGCTTGGTATAAGAAAAGAAAGAGCACCATGAGGATTATCAAAATACTGTAAAAAGGGACTAGAGTGGTTGCAAAATCTCCTGTCTTGGAGATATTAAAAACTCACCTGGACAAGTCCCTGGGCAATCTGATTGAGCTGATCCTGCTTCTAGAGAAGGCTGGACTAGATTACCTTCTGACATTTCCTCCAACCAAAATTATTCTGAGATTTGTGAAGACAAATAGAGATTATCCAACCTGATTTTACGTCAGGTCCAAAGTATTAATCTTAAAAGGCATGATATTCTAAAAGAATAAAGCCTGTTTATTCACCTGCTTGAGACAATTACTACAATTCATAGTTTCAATCTTTTCTCCATTTATGAGAATTTTTTGTTTTAACTGAAAACTGAAATGCCCTTGTAATCCCACAGTTCCAGGATACGATCCTTTAGAATACGAAACATACCCCACAAATGTGGTTAAAATAGTTGACAACACTGGGGATTACACTTTACACCTGGTATTTCAGATTATGCAATGCAGCAGTAATGGTGATGAGTTACCTTAGAGAGAGGTCACTGGTTCTGGCTGCACTTCAACTCTTCCTGACAGAGTCAATCAGTACATGACAAACACTGTGCTTCCACACCCAAGTAATGTATATCCATACCGGTTTGCAAGCCACAACACAGATACACCCACTGCATGGCTTTTTTCCATGGCTAAGATATAAAGTGCACTAACTTTGCGGGTTCCTCCTAGTGGCATCCAATAATTGACTCCCACTCTGAGCAAGACTGTCTTCTCTCACGGACAGTTGTTTCACAGCTGGTGTGTGGTGCATTGGAGGTGTGTAAAAACCTGAGCTCATGTGGAGACTCTATCTAATAGAGCAAGGTGCAAAGGAAGTGCAGTTAGGAGATCTTAGAAGTGGTCTGTTTCAGATCACAGCAACCTTTATAGGCCCTGTGTATTAACTTTTTTTAGCAAGGTCTAGAGGAAGAATGAGAATGAGAATATCATTTTACATGGAAAGAGAAAAAGAAAAAGAAAAAAAGAAAAAAAACCGACTTACATGCATCACATTTTGTCGAACATTCAGTATTCCCACTCATAGAACAAGACTGTATTCTGTGTTCATAACAACTTGAACCTAATGAAGCACAGCTGCTTTATATGCTTCAGAAGTAGATTAAGACACAACAGGATGTTCAGTAACTGTTAAAAAGGCAAAGCCCTTAATGTAACGACATCAGTTAGTCTGCAGAAAAAAAGCTTGCGTGCCAAAACCGGCTCTGTACTCTTCCTATCTCTGCAATTCCTTTGGATTAACACATTCTCTTAGACCGGATTCAAAAACAAGTAAAAGCAAAGATGATGGCAATTAAATCTTGATGCAAACCCTGTCCTGAGATGTCTTTGTGAATGTGTGCTGAGTCTGAATTTGCACCCTTTCCTATGTAAAACATATCCACAAAATGGTGAGAAAATTTACCTCAATAGCAGCAACATAGTTATCTAAAATACTGATACCTATTTAGAGTATGTTTCCATTTAAGTCAATGTTGAAAATTGAAGCTGTATTTTTTTTTAAAAGGACAAAATTACTTTGTTAAAGTTTTCCAAAGAGCTTTAATTTATACCTCATTTTTCATATATTAATATGGTGCACAATATTTCTCAAAACTAATACATTTCTAAGTTAAAGTCGAAAAAAAGTAACAGAAAGTTACACAACTTTTGTTAATGTTAAGAAGAAATGTTTTGTACCTTCATATTATCGTATAAAACTGTCCTGGACTGTAGACATAATATTTCTGAATGTGAGTTTTCCTTTGACCTTTGATGCTCAGAAACTTCTTTTTAAAATACAACATGCGATTTTCCACTCGCTTTTTAAATTGCCTTCATGCTAACACTATTGATGTGCATCCACCTTGCTTATTGCTTAGGCGCCTGTTCTAGTTCTAGCAGTGTAAATCTGGTACTGATGACCTCACTTAAAGTTACTACAGGCTTGCATGGGTATAATTTAACACAGAGCTTGGATCTCTTGCTATACTGAGTATCCCTTTTAAACACCGTTCCTTTAAGGTCTTGACAACCTGGAGATTTAATTGTGTTAGACTTTACTGAAATGAGGAGAATTATCTCCCAGTCCAATACAAACAGAGCTTTATTTTAGTTCTTAGCTGGTTTTTCTGTTGAAAATCCATATAGTTTGCCATGGTAAACATGCTGTTGGCAATGATGTAAACCTAGAGAAGAAACAATGAAATTACTGGGGAAATGTACATGTAAAAGGGACATGAGAGAGCAGAAAGAGTCCCAGTGTAACACATCTACCATGCTCATACATACACAGGCCCATCTATTACTACCATGTATGCATATTTAATGCAAGAATTATCTGCTTACTTTACAAGTCATAATTAGTGATAATGAATCAGGAGCCTTAAATCCTAAGGAGATGCAAAGGTAGTCAATGTTTGGTGTGCAGATGCACTGAATGCAGAGCACTGTGATGATTTAAAAAAATACCTCTCAAGATGAAAACTGTAAAGCTGTTGTCTATGATCACAGATAGAGATGGGGTGGTGAAAGAGACAAAAGGCCCGTAGGTTAGAACTTCCCATAAGCTAGAATCATAGACTCATATAGGTTGGAAAAGACCTTTAAAATCAAGTCCAGTCATTAACTCAGCACTGCCAAGTCACCCACTAAATCACGTTCTTAAATGCCACATCCACACATCTTTTAAATACCTCAAAGGATGATGACCCTTGGGCATCCTTGGGCAGCCTGTTCCAATGCTTGATAGATCTTTCAGTGAAGGAAATTTTCCTAATGTCCAATCTAAACCTTTCCTGTTGTAACCTGAGACTGTTTCCCCTCATCCTATCTCTTGGTGTCTGGGAGAGGTGTTCAACACCCACCTTGCTACAAACTTCTTTCAGGTAATTGTAGAATTCAAATCCCTTTAGCAAAGACAGCCAGAAACAATATGGATATATTCTGCTCAGGCTCCTCTCTTTACAGTTAAGCATTAATGCAATTTCTATGCAGGTCTAGAGTTTGCATTTTATATACTCCATTCCTATGTATGTGCCCTTCAGCCATTCCTCCAGCACCTGGAGGTAGGAACCACGTCAGCATCCTACCTGCACCTGAGGGAATCATGAGTCAGAGCCCCTGGGACTGCTTTGACCTAGCAGGGAATGCAATGCAATCCTACAATCACATTCTTGTCATGACAGTTTAATGGTTCATAGAAATAAGTGTTCACTTCACTACACATTTAAAGCAGCGTGGGTGCTCACAGCAGACAGAAACAAATCTATTTCTGAAATAGAAAAATTGAGATATTGAAGGAAAAACTATTGCAAGAACAAAGAGGCAATTAAAAGTTCTTTCCTAAATCTTGCAAGCCTTTAACTTAGATGGTCCTTTCATAACAAAACCATAAAAGGCTCATAAAGTGGCTACGGGAACTTCTGTTAGGTAGGTACAAGATAATTTCATTGACAAGAGAACAAGAGCCAATAGATGAATGAAGCTTAGTTCCGTAACATTTGTAAAGTCTTTGGAAGTTTAATGTACTTTATAAAAAGCTAAATATTATTACCAAAGTCAAAGGAGACAATTCCCACGTGTATCTTCATTTATGGGAGCAGTCAGAGGGGGAATCAGGAAATTAATTTCTCAGATGCTAGTAATGGAGTAATGGAAAATTTTCATGAAAAACAAAACAATGTTTGCAAATGTTATGATTTAATCTCAGTAGCCATCCCAGTATCTCCTGCATCCTTTTCTATTGCTTTCTCTCCTTTCCCTTACCAAGTAGGATGACACGACTGGAAGTTCAATGGCTTGGAGGGATATATGTACAAAACCGTCAGTGTAGGCTTATTCAAAGCACTAACATGAGCTCATTGCTCCAATTCCTTCTTCTCTAGCCCTCTTCATAGAGCATCCATGATTGCCATGTCACTCTTGGATATTTCCTGTATAGTAGATCTGACACTAAATCACTTCCATGGTGCAGTCCTATTGACGAAAACTTTCTGACTTTGTTCAAAACAAATTTCAGATACAGATTTGGTTATGACATGGTTCCAGAGCTGATACTAATTGATTGATTCATTGCTTGATTGATTTCCGTAAGATCTATATATACTGGTAGTATGTTATTGCAGGAAATATTCAGAAAAAAAGCAGACTTTAATATCTAGCTGTATATCTAATCTAATATATACCTAGTATCCATGTATACATGCAAAGTCTAATTTATATACATTAGGAAATGACACAGAAATACCTTCAATGAGAAAACAACAAGAATTGCCCTTGCTTCAAAGAAATACAAAGAACTAATTTACTTATCAGACAGGGGACGCAGCGACAGAAAACAGTTTCAATGGGAAATTAGAGACAATCAGGAGGACATGTAAAAGTATCCGCTATGATGTAAAATCCTTGTTCTGCTCCAAGTCCCATTTGTCAAGTCTTTTAGTATAAAAGAAAGCATTACATTTTTTCACTGCCCAAGATATTGCATACTTCTGTGGTTTTCTAACATGTCTCACCATGAAGGGCTACCAATTCATTAGTTGCTCCTCACTCAAAAAGATCACCATTCCTCTTTTATCATTAAAACAGCTAAAGCCAGAAAACCAGACGCAATTCTCTACAGTCCACCAGGAGGAGTACAGGGAGTAACCACTGCCTCTCATACCAGGGGTGCACAGGCGAAAAAAAAAAAAGCAGCACACAGAAAATTGAATGATGGCTAGGAGATGGGGAAAAAAAAGACTGAGAAAGTTGAGAAAGCGGTGAAAGGCAGCAGGCAGTGGTGATGAGGCTGGGAGACAGAAGAGCTCAGAGAAAAAACTCTTAAATCTGGAAGGAGAAGGTAAATGTTGCCCCTACAAGCGGCCAAGAGGAAGGAGGAATGTGGCTGTATCACTACTCCAGGCTGGATATGACCCTTAAAATTTCACATTCTATTAAGACAGGCAGTTTCCCCTCTAAGGGCTTAGAAACCACAACTGAAAGTAAAACACTGCACATATTTACGATATTAGAACATCACGGAGTGCTGGGGATCTGACTCACATTTTGAACAAGTAATGACGGCAATATTGTGACATTAACAGCTCCAATTTACTATAATGGAATCCTCACGGTACATGTGGTAGAACACAGCTGCAAACACTTTCATGGGGAGCGTTAGATGTTTCTTTATTATTTAGGTTAGTTTAATGGCTCAGTCCTCTTTTAGGTGAAGGTAATAGGAAGAAAAAATCCATTTACTTGATGATCATGTACCCAGCCATTATTGGAATCCACAATAAAAGGTATTATTAGTCACTTTTATTACTGATCAACATTTTCAAACCAGAGCCTGGAGTATGACCCAAATCTATATTAAGGGGTTTTAAGCACATTTGGTCCAATATGATGCAGTTGCCATTGATTTTTATACAAGCAGCCATTAAATATTTAAATGGCTTCTCCAAAAATTGATCAAAATCGCAGAAGAGATCCAGTGCTGGATGCAGAACTACTTGTGCAATCAGATATTAGAATCTGATTCCAATACAGTTCCCACCTTCCCCAAAGGCTACAGAATTTAGGCTCATTTGGAGGTTTATGGGAAAGATCTTACAGCATGAAGCTGTGGATGGACTTTAAATTGAAATTATTTATATCCCGTTTTATTTAATGCCAACCTTTAGTGTTACTCCATAAAGAAAATTCTAACATAAATGCAAACACGTCCGCATTGCAGGTGCAGTGTCAATCCTTACACAGATGCAGCTGCTGAAGGATCCCTACCAATGTCACTCTTCCAACGCACTCTTTCACGTATCTCAGACCAGACATAATATGCTGTTTATAACCAGAACTTCTTTACCAGCAACAGACAAAGCACAAGATCTCTAAAGTAATATGCGGCTCTCATGAAGCCCAAAGGACGGTCAAGAGAAAGTAAGAAACAGTTAGGAACAAACAGACCCTGAAGATAAAGGCTGTAGGAAGTCAATTGCATCCTGCCCGTTGCTTTGACAGCTGTAATCTTTACTGAACCCTTCTGCCTCTTTGGACACAGGGACAGCATTAATATCACCTTTGAAGTAATTCCTTCTGGTAGCTCTGCTTTACAGTTCGTATTTATTAAAATACTGCCTATCTTTTTTTGTATCTATCTGTTTTCAAAACAGAGGAATGCAGGGATAGAATTTATCACAGTTAAAAATACTAAGTCATAGGTCAGCTGCCCCAGGCTACACTGCAAACCGAACAATAAGACTGCTGTGCTGCCTGTCACCAAAATCATCCTAAGCTAGGAGTACAAGTATACTTGATGTTACAGTCATTCATGTTACAAAGAAAATATTTATTTGCTATCCCAGTGCAAAGTCTGCTATTGGCATAACCAAATTTTATCTTTGGTGACTACAGATCCAAGCTTTTAAACTTTTGTTCTTTGAAATACTGGACAACATCATGGTTTTTAAGACCAAGAAGCCTGGATAGTCTTTGCCAGAGACTATCCAACTGCAGCCACTCTTCCTCACCCTCCTTTTCATTAATCAAATATTACATATTACTCTCACAATCATGAAGCAGGCTGCAGGCATTTTTCCCACAGATGGTTGCAATTGGCAGCCTGCACACAGGGAACCCATATCGGCATCCCTTTGGCCTACAGGCTGCTGTTGAGGGTCTTTGCGTATACTTAGGACAGTATTTGGTCTGTAGCAAGGTCCTCCTTTTCCACTGCTTCCCAAACTTCACTGCTCTCTCACTGTAGTATCACTAGTGATACTGTGGGTTTGCCTATTCTGATAACACAGTCCTAAGAAACACCCAGTTCAACAATTTAGATGAAAGAGGTTTTGCTTTCCGAAATGCTATGCAAGCTGCTGTTTAATGACTACTGGCTGGTTTATTTGCAAAGTAATGGCTACAACTGCAAGTATGGGATTTTACTTGTCTTAAAGAATTACTTTTAATCTCCAGTTTTATGATTTCCAGCCTTTGTAACACACACCTCAGATATGTCTCTGATATGCACCAATATTAAAAAAAAAAAGAAAAACCAAAGTCTAAGCAATTCACAATGAAAAAGGTTGACAGAAGAAGGTGTAGCATGTCATCGCATGATTTAGGACCTGTCCTGCTGCTAGCTTGCCATGAACACTTATGATTTTATCTCCCAAAACATATGTGCTCTTCACAGCTGTACTGGGTTTGCCTGGCAAGGTTTTGGTAGTGGGTGAGTTACAGGAGTAGCTTCTGTGAGGAGCTGCTAGAAGCTTCTCCCATGTCCAACAGAGCCAATGCCAGCCAGCTCCAAGATGGACCTGTCACTGGCCAAGGCCAAGCCCATCAGTGATGGTGGTAATGCCTCTGTGAAAACATATTTAAGAAGAGGGGAAAAAAAACCTACTGCACAGCAGCAACTACAGCCAGAGAAAGGGGTAAGAATATGCGAGAGAAATAACTCTGCAGGCACCAAGGTCAGTGGAAAGTGATGGCGAGGAGGTGCTCCAGGTCCAGAGAGACCCTTCAGTCCGTGGTGAAGACCATGGTGACCAGGCTGTCCCCCTGAAACCCATGGAGGTTAACAGTGGAGCAGATGTCTACCTACAGCTTGTGGAGGACGCCACATCAGAGCAGATGGATGCCTGAAGAAGGCTGTGACCCTGTGGGAAGCCCAACTTGAAGAAGAGTCCTGGCAGGACCTGTGGTCCCACGGAGAGATCATCTAGCTTTTGAGCAGATTTGCTAGCAGTACTTGTGACTCCATTGGGGACCCATGCTGGAGCAGTCTGTTCCTGAAGGAATACACCCCATGGAAAGGACTCATGTGGGAAAAGTTCATGAAGAACTACAGCCTGTGGGAAGGAATCACACTGGAGAAGTTCATGAAGGATTTTTCTCAGGTGGGAGGGACCCCACAATGGAGCAGAGGAAGGAAGTGAGGAGGAAGGGGCAGCAAAGACAGCATATGATTAAATGACCACAACCCCCATTCTCTGTCCCCTTGTGCCACTTGAGGTGCAGGAGGCAGAGAAAATTAGGAGTGAAGTTGAGCTGGAAAAGAAGAGAAGGGTGGTGAGAAGGTATTTTAAGATTTGGTTTTATTTCTCATTACCTTACTCTGATATGATTCATAATAAATTAAATAAATTTTCCTCAAGTCAAATCTGTCTTTCCCATGATGGTAATTGGAGATTGCTCTCTCCCAGTCCCTATCTTGACCCCTGAGACTTTTGTTATATCTTCTCTCCCCTGTCCTGCTGAGGAGGGTGAGTGATAGAGCAGCTTCGTGGGCACCTGCATCCAGCCAAGGTCAACTCACCACAACAGCTTGTTCCCCACATGCTGCGGAAAAGCAATGCATTTCTTGCCAAGCCTTGATCTGTAAATTAAAGACATCAGTAACGACAGGCATGACCTGCTCAAGGTTTCACAAATCCAGTGGTATACACTGCTTCTGGCAGCTGAGAGGCTGCTGAAAATGATGCAGCAGAGACTGGTCTCTCTTGCATGTGTTGCTTGTGCCACAAAGAGCATAACAAGGCACTGCCTCAGTGTGCCCTGTCCTTGTGGTACAGACACTGTAGCTCACCAGCAGCAGGTGTTGTTTGCGATAGGACAAGGTGGATATAACTTTTCACATTTTACCCTGTGCCTCCTCAAGCTGTGCCAGAGGCTCTTGCATGGCTGGCTCACAGGGGACAATCTGGTGACACGTTTCACCCTTCCATCTTGTCTTGTCCTCTCTGTACAGCACATCTACAGTGTGCTGCAGTGTTACAGGTCCTTGCACTGCTGAGAAAACAGGAATAACTGGAGTTTAAATGTACAAAAATAGAAAAGGGAGAAGACAGGTCTGATTTTTTGACTCTGGTCTTCTGCATTTAATGCTTTGAAATAATTTTGTTGCTCATTTGTGCCTTACAGGATGTGTCACACAGCTAAAATTTAACAGACAGATTCCACTCTGTGGATTTTGTAAGTGAAATGGTCTGTTTAGTAGCGGCTAGGCAATGCTTTCTGAAACAAACATTACATAAACCAGAGGTCATGCTGTTTTCTGTTGAGAAGTGTCTTCTGATCATTCCCTAGCTCATACTTTTCCATAGTCAAGAACAGCTTCATCACCACTGCTAGTGAACATACAGGGCTTTGCAGTGGTGCATTCAGGTTTGGGGTGCAGTTTCTTTCGAAATGGGGCTAGATCTGTTTGATGAGGCTGAGCTCCCTAATCCAGCTCATCCTTCTGAGAAATTGGACACATCACCATGAACAGACAGCCCAGGGAGGTTGTGGAGTATCCTTCTTTGGAGATATTCAAAACCGACCTGGATGCAATCCTGTGTAACATGCTCTAGGCAATCCTGCTTTAGCAGAGGGGTTGGACTAGATGATTTCTAGAGGTCCCTTCCAACTCCAATAACTCTGTGAACAGCTTTAGCTCAGAGCCCCCCAGAAGCTGGTAGTCAAAGTCAAATCCTTGTTAGGTGGGGCATTGTTGTTGTTTTCATTTATAAAATAAAACTGAAAGGAGTGGAGGAGGAACAGAGCTAAATATTTGTGTCCTCATAAACATGAGTGGGTTGCCATTCATTGATAAACAGTACACTAAAGTATGTGCGATGTTAATTTGCTCATCCCCTTAGTGATGCTCTACTGTTCTTTGTATTGTTCATATCAGTGAAGAATACTAATTGCTGAATAATACAAAGGTCCCTACAGAGCTATCAAACGTTAATGACCTCAACTTACTACGCTGCCTGTGAAAAGGCCACATGCTCTCACTAATCCTCCTATAAAAGTTACAACGAAAGAAGGCATCATAGTCTCCATAGAAACAACTGAAAAAAATCTCCATAGATATCACAAATAGCCAAAAGAGATCTGCTTGGAAATCCTGAACTGTAGGTGCAGCCCAGGGCCTTCCCCCACCTTCTACATGGCCTAAAATACCTTTTCAGCCCAGCCTGCATCCACAGTCCCTACCCTAGTAATTCTGTAGGATATCAATCTCCGCTCTACCCCAGCAGTAAAGCCAAGGAGATGAGAATTTGTGTAGTGGTGCTAAACACACATCAAGCCCTGCAGCACTTCTGAGGAAAACAGAAATATCACAGATGAACAGCATCAGCACAGGGAAAACAGAACCCTGAATGGCGATATCAGGTCCTCATGCTCACACTTGTTGTTGAGGAGTCAGGAGGAGAGGAAGCACAGCTCTCATCAGGGCAAAGCTGTAGCAGCAACCAGGTCTACTATTCTAGTTGTTGATTCTGGAAAGAGAAGACCTACCTGTGGTAGGAAAACTAGTGGACCTCTGCAGCCTGTAGTATCACCAGGAGAAATAGCCCAAGGGAAAGAGCAAATGATTGCGCTCTGTAGCAGCAGAAGAGGGGTCATGTCAGGCACAACTCAGAAAGGGATCTGAATCTGACCCAGAAGCAAAGAGAAGAGACCTGAGAGGTAGCTTCAGCAGAAGTACACCCTTGTCCTTTATGTCCTCTTTCTTAAAAACCAGGCTTCCTATGAAAGACACTGAAGAAGAGAGGTAGAACTGTGCTGGTGTAAAGATCCATGAACAGGTAAGCAAGTCACACCTGGAAGATGTGCACCCCATTATGGGCCAAAGAATATCTGTTGCCCACCAACAGAGATGTGTTGCTTGGAGATACCTGCTTGGACCTTTATGCTGCTGGGCCAGACTTGCTCTGGCATCCGAGTTACCCTGGCATCTCTACATGCTCCTGATGATACTGAAATGTGTCCATCATGGGCACCTATCACTTCCCTCTTAAGGCTATTTCACAATCAGATATATATATCAGTCTCGTGCTCAAATATTTTTTTCTTGCCATGTTCTCCTTGATCCATTTTTCCTCTTTATATTTATACCTACTTTGCTACCCTAAATGTATTTTTTCCTCCTTGCTATTTACTGCCTTCAGGTTTTTGTAGAATGTTAGACTTTCTAACTCAAATCACCACCCAGCCATATAAAATACATTTTTACTCTTTCTTGTATAAAAAAAGATTCTCTCTGGCCCTTTCCTAATGACACTTTTAATTCCCTCCAATTCGTCCATCTCAGTGTCACAGAGGCACCCACACCACAAACAGCAGCCACTCTCCAAAAATGGGGTTTATTGCAACCAGGGTTGCCAGCACTCCTTTGGACTAAACACAGGTTCAGATGTCTGTTGGGAAATAACTACTACACAACCGATTCCTAACTTCAAGGAATGACAAACCAAAATGAGCAAACTCTCACTGATAAAAGGGGAAACCTCCCACACCAG